>JANVCC010000062.1:7086082-7285302 GCA_025345505.1 Todiramphus chloris collaris | reverse complement strand
GTTTGGTTGTTTTGTTTTCATGGGTTTTTGTTTGGCTGGTTTGGTTTTTGGGGTTTTTTTGGTTTTTTTTTTTTTTTTTTGTTTGTTTTTTTTTTTTTTTGAATTGCCCTTAACTCCTCTGCTTAAATACAGTACAAAGATTAAGTTATTCTAGTCTTTCTTATGTAGGCATGTGGCAAGGCCTACTCAGTGGACTGCAAAACTTATCTGTAGTTCAGTCATGCCCATTGTTACCCCTCCTAAGCACAGGATAATAATTTAGAGTAACTTTGCCAAATTCACTATCTACTTGTTAATGTGTGTCTATTTTTAGGATGATTTAAGATTGAGAATAGGAGATATGTAATTCCTCCTTTTTTATCATCATCTAGCCTAGTTCTTAGTGATTTTATTTTTTCTTTTTTTTTTGTTTGAATAGTATAGGTGACCTGCGTTATGTTGTGGAGATGAGGGAAAACTAAATTTTGAGAATGTGGTACTCTTTGCTACATAATGGATAAGTGAAGGTGAAGGTACCTTGTTCGGTTGTTCTCTTTGATGAGAAGCTTTCTGCTATTCTGCAGTTAAAATCCTATTGATAGCCATTCTGTGCATTGTAAATCTAGATGATGTCTGGAAAGAGGGAAGATATTTCCATGTTTTTTTCATCTTCTGTTAAGTCATTGTTTTCAGTGGAAACCTGCTCAGGCTTACATCTCCTGGAGTAACTCACTTTGTGTGAGTGAAAACATGTTCTTCACATCAGTGTTACTTGGAGGGAGCTGAGCGAGGTCAAATTTTTGGTTTCCTAACTGTTATGTACTTTGTTATTTACATCACAGTATATTTGCAGATGTCCTCGAATCTCTGTGTTATCCAGTAGAACAGCTGCTTCAGCCTTCCTGTGAGAAGGTCCCTAGCAATTCATTACTTATGTTTATTTGGCTCTTCCACATGAGATAAGGAAGAGCAATATGCCTGTGATGAGCTGAAGTTTTTCTTTCTTAACATCAAGATTGTTATAGGAAGAAGGAGGAAGACCATAAATGTTCTTTTATTATTTGGAAAGCTTTATAGTTTGCTGCATTGTTTAAAAGAAAATTGTTTTCTTTGTGGTTATATTTGGTTCAAGCCATTACAAAGTAGCCTTTTAATTTTTTTAAAGCTCATCATGGAGATGTCTGAAAGCTAGAAGATTATTGGCACTTGAGAAAAAGCCCAGTCTATAGATACATTTATTTTTACTGGAAATTAGATAAATAAAACATGTTTAGTATAATTAGATTCAAGTTGATTCTTACCTTTCAGAAAGTGTTACTTAAATGAGTGGAAGTTACTTTCTAGTAGTAAGGTCTCTGATGTATAAAGCTAGTTAACTAAACTTTTGTCCCATACATTACTTCCAAGTGATTTCCAGATTGTCAGGGTTTAGGGTCAGGGCAGTCCCTTAGACCTCTAACAGACGCTCTCTGTTAACCCCACTCCCTCCCCAAAGGGGAAGAGAAAAGGAATAAGGGAGAGAGATAATAAAAGCTTTCAAGTTTAAATTGAGAGGCGGGTCTTAAATTACAGAATGGACACTTGGAAACAGCCCCACAGTTGAAACTCACTGCAGCTGTAGGAGACTGCAGAGAGTGGGTTGGGTTTACAGAGCAATGATTGGGGCCCTGTGCTTGAAATGCAGAGGTACGCACAGACCCTGACATTCGTCCTCATAGGCAAATACCATAGGCTTAGTTTAAATAGGGGCTAGCATATAAGTAGGAAAGGTTCAGGTCTCTGGATCTTGCAATACCTAGAAGTACCAGCCAAGTGGATAGATTTACTGGTCTTTGTACAAGACAGAATCCTTCATTTATGTAGAGACCAAATAAAACTGAAGAACTAAAAATGGAATATTTTTCCACTACCTACAAGGGGATAAATTCTGGGGCTAGGGGATGGTGCCAAATATTTTTCTACACTTGATGCATCAGTAGGGATCTGGCTGGTACTCTTACAAAAACAGAGCACATGTTTGCACACATTCAACATCCCCTCTGAGACCGTTTCCTCAAACTGTCATTTAGGTTTTGTTTGGCACCTGACGTGTTTTAGAGGAAAATGCAACACATTCTTGATGACGTACTAGAGGGAGAGTGTTGAGGTCTGCATAGATGAGATTTTGATCCTGGGAAATACAGTAGGTAAAATTACGAACAGGGGTTTACTGTAGGTGAGAGCCTGCACATCACAGGGCAAACAATGTGTGGTGTGTGTTATCCATAAAAATCAAGGTCCATTGGGGTGCCTAAAGATTGCTTCAAGAATATACCACTATTCATGTATGGTATAGCACAGGCATTTTATATGGTATCCCTTATAATTTAGTAGAGATGTGGGAGTTTATGATTAGTAAAATGAAAAGATACTGAGCTCTTTCAGTTAACCAAATAATTATCTAGCATTTAGCCCTTTCTCACAGCTCTCTCAGCTATGAAATCTTCTTAATTTATGCTGCAGATTTATTGTGTTACCCTTGCCATTTTCTCTCCTCTTGAGGTACCTGAAAATAGTTAACATCACGAATGAATAACATACTGGTTTTGTTTGGGGTTTTTTTGTGACCATGGAGAATTAGCATACCTGCAAAATATTCAGAGGTCCATGTGATTGAAAATGCTTTCCAACTTTTTTTTATCCCAATTTAGTCTTTGTTGATTTTATCTAGTCCTTTTTATTCTTGTTTTGAGAGCATTGCCAAGATCTCGTAAATTTGAGATGTTAACATCTACACTGTACGAATATTTCCATCAGGGTCTTGATTTTAAATGTGTATTGTTAAGCAATTAGCAGTTGATTGAGCAGAAGAATCCTTGTGGTCTTTTTGAGAGCTTGGCTGTATTAGTCCCAGTTAGAGCTTGAGCTTACGGGGAATTTTTCTGATTAAGTCACTTTCATATTAAAAGCTGCCAGTTTGTCAAAGCTTAAACTTTGGATGGAAGTGTACCAGTTTCAACAAAACTTAAGACCTGGAAAAGTTTCTTGGCTCCAGTGTACAGTTCCTGGTCAAATCCAGAATCTGACACTACAGACCAGCTTTGTAGACTCAAATATGAGTTCCTGATCATTTACTTAGGCACATAAAAGTGGAAGTGCAGCTGGAGAAGAAACTGCTGTAAAAAGGCAGTAGTCTCATAGTCAGGGAACCTTCTTATAACCCGAAAGGCTTAGGGTTTGAGTGGGGGACTGAGCCTTTTTCCCAGTGCTGTTGGGAACCATGTTGTGCATACTGCAGTTAGAGTAGGGAGTCCTGATTTAGTGACTAGAAAACCTTTTCAGGTCTCTGAAGGTGATTCAAGCAAGATAACAGCTTCCTGATCACACTATTAAAAAGAAGCATTGGATGCAGGAATAGGGGAATGACTCTTAATACAACTAGAATTATAGCTGAAGGTATAAAATAAGAAATACTTGGGAATAAGAAATACTTGCTGTGATGCTCCTCTCTACTGTTACCGCATCAGCTAGAACAGTCTTGTAAACATTACACCATGTTAATAAAAGGTGGTGCCAGTTGTAAGGTAGTACAAGTAAAACTAAATACATCTTCTATGTAGAGTTTTCAAGCTGTTTGACATGACACTTGCTAGAAAACATCCAAGGACTGTGACATTTTCCAGGCTGAGAGATGAGCAAGGCAGCAGCTGCTTTAGATGCTTCTCTCCCAGCCCTACTCACACCTGCTCAGTCAGGTTCAGATGAAGGCTTTCCTGTAGCTCTCTGCAAGGCTGAAGCTCAAAAGATGATTGGGATAACACTGGAATTCAGGCTTTTCCCCATGTGTTTATGGTTAAGATACAGGATTCCAAAAAGATAGTTGTTTGATAACAAATGAGTTTGTGTGTCTTCACTGGAACTGTTACAGGAGACAGAATAAAGCTCTGAAACTGTAATGCTGTAGAGCAGGTTGTTTTGTGTGCAAATATTCCACAGCCATATTTTTCCTTGGTTAATATTCACAAAACTCGTAAAGTCTGTTCTGAATGAATTTCTCCCTGAAGGTCAAAACAGAGTGGCTAAAGGCAACATGCTGAAGGGTATTGGGGGGGGGGAGGGGAGAATATATATATGTATAAAAAAAATGAGTGAGAGCATGAGAAGCGAAGTGATGGGGAATGTGGCAGGATTTCGGTAGGATAACAGTCATGTTTAGTTACTGAAGCACGGGAAGAGTCACGACTAAGGTGGGCTAGCTATGGAAGGAGTTGAGAAGAGGATTTGAGGCAGAGTTGTTGGATGCAGGGGTTTCTGCCTCTCTGTTTCTCTAGCCTCTGTGTGGATTCATAGATGTTGAGAATGGGGCATGATATAAAATCTTATCATATTTTTTATGTGCAAATCTTGAGGATGTTGTTTGGTTGCCTGTTAAATGATAATGTCCTCCTGCAACTTTCTGAGAGCCTTAATCTCATGTAAGTCAGGCCTCAGAGTGTGAAACGTAGTGGTTGGCAAGAAATGAAAACTCTTAAGAGACTATTTCTAAACTTTTGCCTTTGTAGACACCTCTGGTCTGCTTCTATAAGGGAGTCATTGTTTTATTATTTTGACTAACACAGCACAGATTACAGACAAAAATAGAAATTGTGAAGTACCTGCCAGTGCTTCTTCAAGTGACTCCTTTTAAAGAAAATATTTAGTTGGATATAAAAACATAGCTTGATTAGGTAGCAATTTGGTAAAAAACATCTGGAAAATAAATTGAATTCCTTGAGATCAATAGCAGTCTCAAAAAGTGTGGATACCATCAATTTTACTCAATGGTGGGAGTCTTAGAAGCTCAAAGAGGAAAAATCCTTAATTACAGCAGAAATAAACCAGTTCAGGAAAAAATCATAGATGTGCCTTGAGTTAGGTCTGATCAAAAACACACTGATGAGAACACTGGCAAAAGAAAAGACAGAGAAAGATTTATTGTGTCTATCAAGCAGTGAGTTGTGTTTCCATGGGCTGAGAATTACTGGAATGAAACATTTACTTAGGAACGTGGTGAACATGCAGCCATTATGCTGATTATGGCACGTTAGTAGAGAAAAAGAAATGTTTTGCCGGCAAGGATGGGTCATTGGACTGGGCTATATGATTGATTTGTTTTACTACTGTAGACTGGATTTCAAATACTGACTATACAGTGCCAGATGTGACATTTTTCACTGCCAGCTACAAAAGTAAAACAAAGAAGAGCATACATGTCACCTGAATACAACCTTTCAAGAGCATCACAGATACGTGCAGAGCTGGAACAAATTGCTGTCTGAAGGTTCTGTGCTTCATTGCTCTTTGCAGGGGCTGCCCACACAGCTAGTTTACTCTAGATGCCACCATCTCGGGCAGGTATGTGGAAATGAGCTCTGTCACAAAATTGACAAAATGTATTTGTTGCAATGTTTGAGAGGGACCTGCCTTTTCTTCTCCCTATTGTTTATCTCCCATTATTTCTCTCCAATTGTTTATTTTATTACCTTGTGCTGCTCTTCCTATTTCAGAACTGTGAAAGACAAAGACAGTTACTAAAGCCAGTTTTCTCAGATTTATTGGAAATAGGGTGTTTAAATGTTCAAGTGGTTTAGGAGTTCAGCTAAATTAACTGTCTTGCGGCTGATTGTTTTTAAACAGTTGCTCACTTAATGAGATGCTAGTTGTAATAAGAAGGAGAGGCAGCTTGCAGCAAATAGGATTGTTGATCTGTGAATAACCTGGAGGTAGTATTACATCAGGGTTTTTTAAGTAAATTGGTCAACAGACCATAAAATAAACCTGTGTTAGCGATCAGACTAACTGTTAAAATCAATGAAATGATTCACGGTAAGGAGATAAGACATGTGGACTGGATGGAGGCATAGTATGGAGAAGCTAAGAGGGAAAGACTAGAAATCACTCCTAAAAGAGCAAAAAGGCAACTGTCAGTATCAACCTGTTTCTGCTGAATATCCTGAATGTACAAGAAAATGCAAAACTAAAACATGTCAAAGCAATATATTGCTTGTACTCAAATTCAGAGCCTTTTAGATTTATATGAGAAAGAATCCTTGACTGAGTGCTCTTTGTATCTGACTTAAGTGTAAAAGATAGAAATAAAGATTTGGTCAAGCTTTTGATAATTTGTAAGCAATTTAATATAGGGTAAAATATGGGACAAAACTCTCAAGGGTCACTGTATTTGTCTATGGAGTATTTTTGTTTTCTGAAGTTATCTTATTGACATGTTATTTTCAAGATACACAGACTTCAAAAAAAAGCCCAGTGTTATGTTGCTGCTTTCAAGTAATTTTTACATTCCCTTATTGTCAGGAGAACAACACAAGACAAACATAAATAAAAAAAAGCCAAGAACATGAAGTGTACAAAATATTTATAGGAAACATATAGGAAATCAGCTTTGATGTTGCTAATAAAAGAGCATGTGGAAAATTCAGCAATAGCATTGCAAAAATATTGTACCTATAAATCATTAAGAAGCAAACAGGGCCAGATGCTTCTGATACAATTTCAGCTTTGTCTAATGTGTGAGGCAGGTGCTTTCTGTAACATGTGCATGAACATTGGTTCTGCATTCATGCAATTTGGGACAGAACTGGAGCTTGCTGTGTGTTTGTAAAAGAAACCCAGCCAGAGTATGAAGCAGGAGAGGGCACATAACCTTGTGCCAGTATGTGTGGGATGGATCTTGTGTCCACCTCATGTCTGTTGAAGACTCTAGTAGAAAAAACTTGTAGTTTTGTACTTGTAGTACTACTTGTAGTAGTAGCAGCTAGTGGAAAGTTTGTTAATTTTGTTTTGCTAATCATTTAAATGTTTTAGGTTTTCCTAATTTTGTTGAAGCTGTCTAACCAGCTTTATAGTAATTTCTTACCCTGGTCAGCACAAGAATGTTCCCTCCTATAGCCTGTGTTTAAAAGACACCTTTAAAATCAAATTCTCATTTCTTCAGGATGAAAAAGCATGGGCTTTCTCCTCATCTCTTGAGACTACCTACTTCTGATAAATTAGTTGTAAGTTCTCACTGCAGACACTGTGAGGAGAGAATATCAGATTAGTTCTTTAAAGTTACTAAGATTTCTAGACTTTTGTCTTAAAGTCTTGTAAATATTTTTTTTTCCGATTTTTCCAATATAGACATCTGTTGTGTTTAAATTTGTAACTTAGTATGAAAATGAAAAATAAAACATCAAATTTCAGTTGCTTTCCAGAGGAAAATGTAAATGAAAGGAGGTAAAAATCTATTTAACCATATGACTTTATAAACTTATGTGCAACTGAAAAATAGTTTTCTATGTATTAGCTTACATAATTAAATGTTAGTGCTCTTGGAAAAAGAGCTGTGGGAATAAAGGAATGGCACTCAGTGCAGCTAATATAAGGCAATGGTTGTGGTGCAAAGATGCCAGAGAATATAATAAAAAATATCTGTTCTGATTTATATTTAGTATTATCGGAATCTGTGGAAAATTATGATGAAGTCATTAGGGCAACAACAAAGCCTAGTGCTGCAGAGAAAACTGTTGATGCCAAGCTGAAAGCATC
Source organism: Todiramphus chloris collaris (assembly GCA_025345505.1). NCBI lineage: Eukaryota > Metazoa > Chordata > Aves > Coraciiformes > Alcedinidae > Todiramphus > Todiramphus chloris. The sequence goes on along the minus strand of JANVCC010000062.1, from coordinate 7,277,760 downwards.
TTTATTCACAGATGATTCCGATCTGAATAGTAGTTCTGAAAATTGCTCTCTAAAAGTGGAAACCATTATCATATGAAACTTCACATGGGAAGTGAGAAAACAGGAAACAAGAGCTCCAGTACTGTCAAAGCAGTTCGTGTGGACTTCCCTCCCTTGTGATGTTGTTTAAATATATATGCTTCTGGGTATTGACAAGGGGATAGCTGGGTTGTTTGTATGTGTGTGTGGTGGAAAATGTGTTCAGGTCTGCTGATGACAAATAATTAGGAGAGGTAAAGGTTGGGCAACCATAGCCAGAGAATACAGTGATACATGTCTAGGATTTAAGCAATGAAACTCTTGGTGTTTTTGTCATGAAGAGTACATTTTCTTAGAGTAAAATCTTTTTATTGGAGATTATTGAACTTAAAAAGCCTATGTGCCTGGATACAGCTCTGAATGTTAGAGTTTTGGAAAATGTCAGAATTTCAACTGGTTTTAGATCCATGGTTTTCATTTGCCTTTGCTTGTGGTAAGGGCTTTATCCAAAGCCCTGGTTCAGATACTTTCAAGATTGCTATCGTTCATTTTATGTTTTTTCTGAACTGGGCCTGAGCTGTGCAGAACAAAGTCTTAGACAGTCCAGCCATGTCTGTACTTTCTAAAGGTGGAGTGTATTGTGCATTGACAAACTTGAAGTTTTTATTTCAGGGAACTAACTCTTCTTTTGATGAGGAAGTTATAGAAAAGTTGCAGAAAGCAAAGAAACTCTCTAATGAATAGAAAAGCTCAAAGCCAGTCCATTGAAATGGGTGAGAAATCACATCTCTGTGAAGTTAAACTTTCCTCAGAAAAAGCAAGTCAGCGGGGAGCTCAGCTCTTTAGTTATTTATTTTTATGTAATGTCTGTTGCCATGTTTGTACACAATGTGTAGTTTAGTAGACGCTCTAGTCAAAACAATAGCTATTTCCACATTACTCTGCAGGTTTCTCTAAGTTTAGAATATCTTCAGTTGTTTTCTTTCCATTTAATATTCTTTGTTTATACTTCACATGAAAAAACAGTCCCTGGGGAGTTGGAAGATGGTTTTTATTATCTGGCTGTTGTCAGTGACGGTGTTCGAAAGCATAAATGTCTTGAGTTTTCTACGCTAAGGTAATTGCACAGGAATCTTGATAATGGATTCTTGTTTTGACTAGTAAATGATATGGTATGAAATTCATCATCATAGTATGTAAAGTGTGCTCCAAAAAGGGGTAATTTTTCATGTAAGAAGTACTTTGAAGTGTACTCTCTGTTTTCTGTAGTATCTCTTGACAAAAGAGCAAATGATAACTCGGGTGATGTTAATGCTGCTCTCTTAATACGATCCTCTAAGCAAAGCCTGGGTACTGTAGTTAAGCTCTTGTGCTTGGAGTTGAGCGTCCTTTTTCCACCGAAAATCTAAGGTTGGGGAGGGAAACTGTTAGTGCCCTTGCTGACCCAGACATCGCCGCAGTTTCTCTTTTCCTGCCTTGTTGCTGGGTCCCTTCTAGATGGGTTTGAAAGTCGGAACTGCTTAAGGAACTGGGAATTGAGAAACCGAAACTGTCTGAATTTTTGAACCATAGTTCAAATTGGAACACTTTTTGGACTTCTAAAGTGTACAGTGAGGGAGTTTGCTTCTTTAGTAGTGCTCACCAGATAGCACTGGTATACATCACGTTGCATATTGCTTTTTGTTGCCTTCAAGCTTTATATTATCTATGTAGTTATTCTTTCTATTATTTACTATAATTGTCCTAAGACAATTGCTTGAGAAGAAATGCAACAATAACCAAAGTTGCTGCTATGTTGACAGCACTGCTTCCAGAGAAGCAGGAGTTTTTTATGTTGACTGAGTTTCCTGCAAAGTGAACACTACTTGTGTGCTATTTTGCTATGGACACTGCACCAGGATCTGTGCACGTACATGAGACAAGTTACAGACCACTTCCAAGTGATCATGAGAATTCCACTGAGCAGTGTTATTGTGTTAAAATCATCCCATAATCATGCCATTTTTTTACAGTCGTGTTCTTTAGAAATAGTGCAGTTGGAGAGCTGAAGACATTTCTGTTGTGCTCTTATGGGAATGGAAATTTATTTGTATTTTTGCTCCTGGGTCAGGAGCATATAAAATCAGCTGAATGGAAAAAAGGGCATTTATTAATATATTACATCTAGGCTTATTTCAGGACCATCTCCCATCTCTGACTTTGAATGCTGCTTTTTTTTTTTTTTTTTTTTTTTTTGTCTTAAAGCTGAGCTGAGAAGAGCTGTTTGAATTATTTCACCTGCGAGACTTTACATGTTCTCTTGTTCTGTCAGAGTACTATTGGAGTCACTATCAGTGACTTTCCAAAGTTGTATATTAGTTCTAATTGAAGAATTTTTAAGGCTGACAGACTCTCCAGATCCACACAGCTGTAGGCTTTTCCATGGACAATTACATTTCTCGTAGTTCTTTTGATCTGTGGATTAACAATTTAAACTTGGAAAGGGACAGAAGTGTGGGTTTTGTGGGGGGTTTTTGTTTGTTTGTGGTTTTGTTGTTGGTTGGTTTTGTTTGGGTTTTTTTTTTGTTTTTCATATGGGCCACTAAATGGTGTTAGAAAATAAAATTCTTAAACTATTATCAGCTGAAGAAGAGATCTATACCATTTAAATAACCTGAGAAAGTTGCATTTTATTTGCAGGAGCCACTGTAACATCTAAAACATGCAGTTATCTTCTCTGATTCTTATGTAGGTTTTACAAAAATTCCATTGATGTTCTTCTCCCCAGGCAGCCTTTTACAAGATCAAATGAATTTAATAAGCAGCAGATTTAAACCAAAATGAATTAGGTATTTCTACACACAGTGAGAAATTTAAACTCTGTAACCTCTGGTTAGAAAATGATATGGGTGCCAGAAGTTTACATGGCTTCAATAAAGCAACCATGAAAGAAAACCTCACTTGGAGCAATTAAAACCAGAATTACATGAAGTTCAGGAAGTCTGAGAATTGTGGATTGTCAGGTCTGAGAGGGCATCAGGGAGGTAGCACTCTCTGCTTTTGTCTCATTCTCTTCTACGTGTGTTTGCTGTTGGCTGCTGTCAGAGAGTTTAGAGGGCCAACTTACAGCTGACGTTATGTAGGTATTCTCACACTGTCCAATACCAGACTAGCTCTACTTTTGAGGTATCAATGAGTAAATACAATGGCTGGACTTGTGGATAAACAAAACAGATGCTTTCTAAAACTACTTTTAAAGGCATTTATATTTTCTTTCTGTGAGTAATCCTCTTCTACTTAGTGAAATTGTGATTATTTTATATATATATGATCAAGGCATAGCTAAGAGTTAGATATTTTTAAGCTGTTTTACACAGGCATCTACTCTCCTAATTTGTGTGTGTGTTGTGATTTTAGAGGAAGTCTAGTGGTGTTTGTGCCAGAATATGGTGATTACTTTATCATCAATGAGGACAGTCCGTAACTGAACATCTGTGGCAAAAATGAGACACAGAGATGTATAACAGTGGTCTTTATACTCTTGGTATAGTAGCAACTTTAAGTGGTGGCCTACACCATTCTATCTCAGTAGGCAAGTTATGACCCTTGAATCTCATGAAGGATTTCTGAAGAAGGCACTATGAGCCAAAGAGAAGAATGTATTTTTACCTTTTCCATATGTAATTGTTTTTAATCAAACTCTTGAAACACATACTGCAGAATTTTTATAAAACTGTCATTGGTAATTGTATAAGGCTATGTGAGGCTGTGCTTTGATTTTGGTGGTCTTTTGGTTTTTTATTGGTGTTGTATGTTTGGGGTGGTTTTTTTGTTTTGGTTTTTTTTTGTGGGGGAGGGGGGTAGATGTGTGTGAGTGGGTGTTGTGGTGTTATGAGTTCTTTTTTTTCTTTTTAAATTTTGAAAAATTCGAAAAATACTGTATATTGCCCAGAGTTACTTAATCATTTCAACACGTATCGCTTGTTCCTGGAAAACGTTTTGCCAAATTATGTGTGTAATTATATTCACTGATAAGTTATGTGTCTGATCTGTCTCATTTGTGATCTCTGTTTGCTGGTTCAGCATTTGTACCTGGGGTAGTGATTATGCAAGCAGTATTTGGTAATACTGGAGAAGGAATAGTTATGTCAGTCTTCAAAGCTGTGTTCCTCAGGAAACTCAGAGGTCATTATGGTAAGACTGAGATGTAGATGCTTGTTTCTGACAAGACAGGTACATCATAGTACATTACCAACTGCTGAGGATCAAAAATAGTTTTGGGTCTCAGTGTTACCCTGTCCTGGCTGTGAAGGTGAACCAAATCTTACTGGTTGCAAAGTACATCTCTTTGTCCTACCTTTCACATGACATCTTTTCCAAATGAAATGCCACTGCTTCAGGGTGTCACAACCTCTTCTTCTCATTTTCCACATTTAATTCCAGTTGTTAAAATGCAGAATCCACGTCCTAGTTCTTGTCTTGTGAGGTGAATCTGTCAGTTTGTGCTTGTTGTGACATAGGTGGAAGTCATTTAAACCGTTCACGCAAGAGTCCACCTGGGTATCTTTCTCTTGTTATTGCCAGTAAAAAGTCTGTGTGTGCCACTTGATTACAGCAGTGTGTAGTGTAACGAATGTATGGATAAGCAGAATTAATTCCAGGCAGGCATTGAGGGAAAACTTGGTCAAGTCTTGAATCATTTTGCAATAGTTCTTGCTAGAAACCATGATAAGGCTTTAGTACAATATCTTTTTCTGTTTAACATGACTATATGAGATGTGCACTATAGATCTTTAGTAAGTTTATTTCTGAAAGAAGGTGCTGTTTTGGTTCTTGTGATCTGTTAAATAACTTTAAGACTAAGAAGAGGTTTGCCTGGAGGTACTGGTGCTGTATGTCTCCTTTGCCCTTGGTGGGCATGAATTCCATAAATATAAAATGGTCTGTTTATTTTATTCTATGGATGAACTGTTCAGTTAAAGACCAGTAACAGTCGATCGATCTCTCCATGGAAGGCTACTGCCAAGGTTTGGAGGTTGTAGTTAATGAGTGGCTTCCAGAAGCTCTTCCGCTCTTCTGCAAGCTGAGTTGCAGGTGGCCTGTACACGGCAGTTACAGGCATGGCTCCCTGATTCTTTACAGGGCTCCTATTGAGTTAGTGATGTTTGCATAAACATTGAGAACTACAGAAAATGGTGCAGAACAAATATTTCTACTATCAAAAGAAATCTTTGATTTCCCTGATTGGAGGAACTTATATGGCACCAAGCACAGAGTATTAGAAGAACACTAGAAAAATACAGGGATTGGTATGTGTTCTATAAAACAATTACATTCCTAAGATAGATATATCCTCTCTCTCGTTCATACTTCTCATGTTGCTGTTAAATTACATGCTGTTTTGTTTTAGCACCTGACACTGCCTTTCATGCATTGCTTGCAGTCCCAGTAGAGCTGAAAAAACTATACCTTCGTCCAAGAATTTTGCTTACTCCCTATTTCCTTCTTCAAGTTTAATTAGGTCCAAAGAGTCTGAAACTTTGAAAAGAAAACAGCAACTTATTTTAAGAAGGAGTAGAATGTTTGCCTGCTTTCTACCTTGTACTCCATCCAGTTTTCCCTTGCCAGACTATCTCGGCTGACACTGGCTGCCCGTCGCAGTCAGTGAAACCATCTGTGGTGATGTGTTCAGCCAACATTCAGTCATCTTGTGTTAGCTGGCAGGTAGTGCGCGTCTGTCTCAGTGGCCATTTTATATAGTTTTTGTACGTGCCACCTGCATGCGTGCTTTAGGTACTGCTCTCAGCCGTGGATCAGCATTCGAGGGTTGGCTTGCAATGTCACTTTTAAGTCTTCCTTTTCCAACTAACTGTATTTTTCTCCAGCTTTGAGGTTTGGAACTTAGTTCCTGATGAGTTTGAGGGAGATGGAGGGGAAAGTGTTTTTATAGCATGTTTGTGTCTCTACAGACTTTTGGTCTGTCTGGGGGCTTATCTAGATTCCGATTTAGATAACACACTAAGGTTTTCTCTAGTTTATTCTAAGCCATACCTTTTTCTAAGGTGTTATCAGAGTGGCAGGACACCCAGCCATACTCCTGGGCGTCTCTAGTCTTCTCGCTGCCGCTGTATCCTGGAACTGATGTGTGCATTCATGCTTGCAAGCAGGAGGGGCATATTTGGTACCTGTTTTTGCCGATTACATAAATTTGCATGATACTTAGGCTGTTGGTATTCCCTGACATCCTTTGTAAACCTGTTATTCAGACCTTTTGAGTCTCACCTGTTGAGAATGACGCAGTCGACGCCTGCCTTCTGTCCTGCCATTGTGTGTGATTTTTTTAAGATTTAGTTTGTTTTCTCATGTCATGGGGCATAAATGAACTAGACACAACTAGATAAGATGTAGTTGGACGAGCTGTATAGTGAGTTCTGTCCTCAGAGGAGCTCTGCTGGACATATACAGCCTAGCATCTCTGTCTTCACAGACCTGTCCAGCTTCCTCCCTTCACATGTCATGGTCTCATCTTGAGGTCTCATACTTTGGGATGGAAAAAAGGTTCAAGATAATGTTATGAAGTTAAACAGATATCTGGAATTGTGATGGGCATTTATTTTGATGGAGATCTTTTTGGCAACTTTAAAACCACTACAGGACTCTCTTTCTTTGTTTGTTTGACAGGGAGATGTAGGAAAATCCATGCTTCTATCTGTTTGAATTTAGAGGAAGGTGATCATGTATGAAAGGACCGAGTTGTTTTGTGTTGCGCAGTTCGTGAGTACAGAATAATACCTGCCTGGCTTATTTGGCAAAGAGGTAGCAACATCTTCTGTGACATCTCCCTATATGCACAAGCCAAAGTAGCTGAATCTGGCCAAGGAGACACACTGACATTTTTTCAGTTCTCCCATTTTTCCCTGTCCATATGGAAACTGTCAGCCAGAGCACATAGCAGAGTCCACATTTTCTTACTTGTTGAGGCTTCTTTGCTTTATTTCATGCATTTTAGACTGCACCAAAGGGACCTGAGGACTGGAAGGCTCACAGCCAGTTGAGAATCATCCTAGCATCATTTATGTTCTTCAGTTGTATCATATTATATCATGTGTTTCCAAAGCGCTCTCAGAAATGTAAAATAAATTTTTCATTTAGTCAGGTTTTGCTTACTTAATACTTGTCATCATCTCATAATCCTCAAGCTGCTTCTAGCCTTCCAAGAGGAACAGGGCTAACCATCTGTGAAGTTGTAATGTAGAATGCAAGTTGCATTTTACGAAAACTTCATGAATACAAAATATTCTGACTATATTTTTAATAAGGATAAACTACCTGAAAAACTGTAAACTTTCTGTATTCATATGCTAGATTTAAGGAGGATTCCTTAAGTTATCTGTCTGGTCCAGCAGCTGTTGAAATGAAAATAATTTCATACATTCATATATAGCATAGCATTAGAAAGGGCATGGACACTGGTTTACATGTGTAGCATCCATACGTGGTAAAAAAATACTGGTGTAGCTAGTTGGGCTTGCAGAGTAATGAAACCCAATCATAAATATGACAAGGTTTTGCAAAACAAGAGTTTGTTATTGCAGTTATTAAGGCCCAAAACATGAAACCATGGGAAGCCTGGCTATAGGTCAAACTCGACTAATTGGGACTTTTGGTTGGGCTGACATTTACTGAAATAGTATTTCAAGTCCCTTTGCTCCTAATAACAAGTGATTCATTGCATAGCCTCAGCTTCGTCCTTCTAGGCTGTCCAAATAACCCAATGTTCTTCTAGCAGGACTGAAGGAGTGCATCTTAGAAACAGTAAAGCCCCAGAGCTGAAGAGAGCTATATTTTCTGTTGTCATGCTTAGAAGAAAGGTTTCCTTTTCCATGTCGTCTAATTTTTTTTTTTTTTTCACCAAAACCTACGAGTCAGGTATCAGCTAAATGTGGACATATTTAGAAACGAGTGTTTTAAAAGTAGCTTACATGGTCTTTCATCATAAGTAAGTTACCCATTATCAATATTTATATTTCAAAAGCAACCCAGAGCACAACTTCAGAGTTGCTGTCTGTAGAAGTCACTCTGCTTCTGCGAACAGAAGGTACCAACTTAGGGATTCGGAAAGCTCTTGACAAATCATTGCAAGTCTCTGTAGTGACATTTGCGACCTGTTAGCAGCAGAAACATTTTAGAAATCCACTGATTGAACCTGTGAGGCAGTATAGAGTGACATGTGTATCAGATATGGGTTTCAAAACTACTGATACTTGCATTTAACCTACACGGGCTTAGTTCAATCTTGAAAAATGAATACAGTGCAAGATTTTTTTCTTGTGAGGTAACGTCTTTTCCAAGGATATATTTTTTTATGGAGATCATTGAATACTAATGCTAATGCATCCTGCCACAACAATGGAATGAATGTCTGTGTGCTAAAGAAGAGTGGTCTGTGCCAGGTGCAGTACTGCATCTGTCCTCTGTGCTTTCCTGATCCCCACCCCAAGTTATTCTACTCCCTGTCCAGATGTGGGATGTGAATGCCTGGAAAAGAAGAGATGGTGCTTGGTAAGCAGAATAGATCCTGCGCTCTGGTGGCTGTAGCCAAAGTAAACAAACTGGAGTAATTGCCACCACAGGCATTTTACAGTAGATATGCCTTTTTATTGATGTTCTTATTAAACAGCTATAAATGTTGTAGGCTGCTGTTGGAGATGAAATTCCTGCTTCCCCTAACTTCTCACTTGCTGTCTGTCACTAAATGCTATTAAGTTTATCATATAGCAAAATCAGACAGTGCAGGAAGCAGTCTGAATGCTAATGTTAACCTATAATAGGTTTTAAATAGCTATAAAGAAAAATTAGACTGCAGTAGGACAGGAAGGCTAGTTTACCTTAACATAAAATAAAGCAGGACATGTTGACCTGATTTACTTAAATGTAGCTATTATGTGCTCTTTAGGGAGGAAATTGGTGTACCAAAGCTTATACAAGCAGGAAAAATGTCCTTTACCTCATTCTGTGCAAATGCTATAAAAGTTCTTGCTTTAATTAAAGAGTAAATCTATAGGTGCTGCGTGTATATATTAACGCAGATGTCACCCAAGCTACTACTTATATTAATTCCTTGTAGAATAACAATGGAGGTGTAAAAAAAGAGTATTTTGAAATGTGCTACATCTTGGTTTTGTTTGAATGTGGTGCTTTTTTTCAACAAGTCCAGTATGAATTATGTTTGCAATGGAAATTTAAGGGTAATGAAAATGGATCATCTGTCATTTGGGAGTTCCCATACTGTCTGAGCTGGCCTAAAGCTTTTATGAAACTACATGGAAAAGTCATGTGTGAGCCCAGCTTACTTCCTTCACCTCTTTCCATGTTGGCTTCCAAGCTCCTCTTAGCCAGCAGCTCCCAGCATGCTCTTCATGCCAGCATTTAAAAAGCAACCACAACAGAAAGCATGTGGGTCCCATAATGTATAGGGAGGCATAACTGAATTGGGCAGGGAAGTCAAGAACAGGTCACGGGTATGTGATGAAAGCCCAGCACTGAAGGATAAATTAGTCTAGTTTTCTATAGTTGCTCTGAAATTCTGGAGAAGGTCAGGGTTAATGACATGTCTGCTCAGAACCATTATAACGTGAGGCTGCAATTTATAAAAGGTATTGTTGGAGACTGGGAGGAGACTGGTTACTGCCAGCTTCAAGTGCCTCATTTTGCTCCTTTGGGTATTGTGAATGTTGTGAGATTGGCAGGGTTCAGGATGGGAGAGCTGTGCCTTCCATCTCTTAAAGCTGGGGCACTTCAGCCTGGGAAGGCGGTTGTTAGCCATGGTTCTGGTCTGCTGGGCAGTTTTATATGCTTTTTAGTAAGACAGAGCATTACTAGCTCTTTCTGTACTTTGTGAAAAGCAAAAACCTGTAGATTTAAAAGTTTAAGCACAGTTCTAACACATTAAAATCATTACTCAGTTGAGTTTTAACTCATGTTAACTAGTCCTAATATATTATCTAGGAATTCTGTTAATTGATTAATTCGTTCTTTTAAAAGAATCAGGAGTTGCACCATGATAAATCAGGCATATTGCTTGGGTCAGGCTCCTTAAAGGAAAAGCAGGTTGTATTTACAGTCTCAAAGCAAAGCATCTGAAGCAATTTTAAGTATTTATTCAGGATTGTATTCTTCCTGAAAGATAAAGCTTTTAATTCTTTATTTACCTAATCAGCTTCCTTCTTTAGCTGGCAGTATCCGGCACTGCACACAACACACTGGCTTCCTTGTTACTAGTACCAAGATATTACAGATTTAGTGTTTCTGTGAAATTCAAGATCTGTGATATAAGGAGGTCTGTGGCATAAGTACAAGATACCTCTAGATTTTGTGTTGAGCCCACAAAGGGATACGGCAGCCTGCTCGAGAAGGTTTACCAGGGTCTGCATCTTCTAGCCCCAAGGGCCTTACTGTTTCTTCAGATCCAGATTAATGATTAGAATCTAATTTAGACTCTTAACATTAACATTCATATGAAACACAGATTATGCATAAACTGAACAGCGTAATTTCTAGTTTTGTAGGACATCTGAATTGAGAAGACATTAAAAAAAAGGTTTATGTGATTCTCGCTAGGCTTGTTGAATCTTCCCAGTGTTGTTTCTAGTGGTTTTCCTTTTGAGTTTCATGTACATTCATACATACACACGTGCAGGGCAAAACCTGCTCCAACAGACTGCACCAAGAAAGACTTATTATTGGCAGTGGGATGGCAATTTAAAATGTTTATTTACTTTCTGGTCTTTAGACAGATGGTGAAGCCACCCGTGAAGCAGGGTTACATTGTGAATGATATTTCTGTATCATCACCTTTTGCTTTTTTGTTTTTTTTTTAAGTAAGCTTTGAAATGTAGGCCTGTTTTTCTTAGTTCTAGCAAAGTGAAAACAGGACAAAAGTACACTTGGGATTACATACAAGACAGATTTTATTCGCCCAAACCGGCAATGTAAGAATGAAATTAAAAAAAAAAAAAAAATCTGAAGGTTTTGCTCCTAAATGTGTGGAACTTTGAGAATTTAGTTTTAGGAAGATAAAAGATAGAAAAAGCCTCTAACTGTAATACTTCAGGAAATTTAAGACTGACCTGGTGAACAGCAAATAAGTTATGGAGTTTTAATAATAGGTTTATCTCTAAAGAGTTTAATTCTAAAAACATCTCACAAAGTAATGCCATTTGAGGCAATGGAGTTGTTAAGTCAGGGAAACTCAGACAAGCCAGTATCTGTTCACAGTTACACTGACACAGGCGTTTCACAGTTAATTCCACTGCTGGGTCTTTCAGCACTATATGAAATGTGAATATTCTAAGTGAAATAAACAAATTGGAGTTTATGAATCCATTAATTGCGTGCTTCCTTCGTTTCAAGATTCCATTTCCATGCTGAAAGAAATGTAAGTAACAGATCTGGGTATATTTTTAGTAACTTACTGACAACTTTACATGCCAGCTGTTTGCTGATGATAATTAGAAGTAGTATTAATGTTCTGAATTCCATGTCTGTGTCTAAATGAGAATTTATGGAATTGTTTTGTCACTCTACAGCTTATCAGTTTGCATTGCTGTATTGGAATAAATTTTCTTATTTTTTTAAATTACTCGTGAACAAATGAGTAGCTAACTCATGAAACACTGTTAGAACCAGACTGAAACAACCCAAAATACCTTAAAATTAATTGCACAGGTTCTTAAATATTTATGATTTTTTCTTCTTTGTGATATCATTGGTGTGATAGAAAGCTTGAATACTTAGTTTACTAAGATCAAGTGAGATGATGAAAACCTTTTTTAGTTGAAATGCGGTTTTAGCTTTCTTGTGTACTGCAGGGAGAATGCTTGATTGGAATTGTTAATTTTAGTGCAGTGGTAAAATTGAAATGATTTGCAGTCTTGTAGATTGTATTCTTTAGGATACTTGCACTTTTTTAGTTTTTCAGTAGGTAATTTGCAACTTGGAAAATGCATTGAGATTTTGAAAGATCAAAAAGAAAATGCAGCACTCCCTGGCTTAAAACTGTTGTGCAGAACAAATGCTTCATTGATAAAAGTCTGTTTTCAGAAGTTAATAATTTTTTTTTTAAACCGTGTCCACTGTGATGGACTTAACATAGAATATGATGGGCTTCCTGGTTCAGTCACACCTCCAGCTGTAAACTTTCTTCAGTTTGCCGAGAGGTGATTGCCCTTCAAATGTCCATGATAAACTCACAGTGTCATAGTGTTTCCAGGAAAACATTGTTAGAGGAGACAAAACTAGAGGAATAATATTGGTGATTTTGGTGCATGCCGTCTCTTTTTAAGGTACTAGGGGATAAGGCAAACATTGAAAAGGAGAAATAATTTATGTTTTGCTGCTGAAACTACTTCTGCCTTACTCAGCCTCATTGCTTTGCTCCAAAAAAGGTGGCCCCGCTTTCCACAGCAGAGACTTCCCTCATCTATTTCCAAGTTGTGGAATCATGAATGTTGGATGGAAATGAGATCAAATGATTGAATAATTTAGTCTGGAAGGGACCACAGGAAGTTGTCTGGTCCAAGCCCAGTCAAAGCTAAGCTGACTTTGTGGTTAAATGCAACTTAAAAGTCAGTTGAGGTGCTGGGGCCGTTTCCAAGCAAGTCACGTTTAGCTCCAAGGGTGGACAATTCATAGCAAAGCTACTTGCTCCAGTGCACAACCACCCATTCTCTAGGATGATGGTTTTTTTTGTCCCGATACCTAGTAGTAATTTCCTCTGTTTTTCCCTCTTTTTTTGGGTGCACTCCTTTGGCTGCCACAGTGTTAATCATGCTTGTACGGTGTTCCCTTCTGCTTGCATTGGAAAGGATGGTGAAGGTTCAGTGAGCTTGTCTGCACAGTGTTTCAAATGTCTGTAGGACTTGATAAATACAGATTATTAAACTGCTGTGCCGGTCATCTTGCTGTGGTAATTTGGTATTGCTCTTGAAACAGTAATTCTTTGGAAGTAAACATGTAGAGTAATAAGAGATAGGAAGGAATGTAATGTACCTTCCCATGTAAAATAGAAAACACATAGCAACATCCACACGAGTTGCATCAACATCAAACTGTTCCACTGCCAGCATTGTGTATATCGTTGCTCTGTAAATTATTTTACACTTCCATCCTAAATCTTTGGTACCTCTGGAGGTGTTGCTGAATCTTTTCCGATTATCCAGAACCTTGTAACTTAATATGCCCGAGTGGTAAAAAATGGCTGTAAAATGCAGGTTTAATAAAGAATTGCATAAATAAAGAGTAGTGAAAGGTGCCTGAAACTTGACGGTTCTGGCTAGAAAAGATGCTGGAATTCAGTTGGGTAATGAGTTTGTAGACCGAGATTAGCAAAAGCATTTCCCAGACTCTCTGGGAAAGCAAACTCCTTTAGACATTAGGAGTGTTATGGCTGCTAAAGTAAAAACATGGATGTCGGTGACTGGAAAAACAACTTTTTGTGGCTAATGATCTGAATGTTAGAGCTATTCAACAGTCACAATAAATATAAAAGGTAGAATATTACTTTCTCATTGCCTCTACATTCAGTATGCATTTGTTAACATGTTAATTAAATTGCAGTGCACTGCTCCTGTAACATCAGCAGATATAGGAGCACTGAAAGCCTTTTGCCAGACCATAACAAGTGAAGCCAAAAGTTACATTTACTGTATACAGGCATTTTCCTGTATCAGAACCTTACTTTGTGTGTGTCGAAAATCGAGTTCTGAATTTGGTCTCTTTACATTCTATTTGAATACAAGCATCCAGAATCAAGAAAGTAACTGAGACCTGCCTAAAAGTCTTGTGCTGACTTAACTACTACAGGATATTGAAAAATCAGTATTTTCAGGGTATGAATAACTCTGATGTTTCAATATTGGTTTTCTTCCAGAACTGGAAATAAACGTCAAGAATAAGTTCTGATCTACTAAGTTTTTCAAAATATGTTCAGTTTTGTTTTGCTTTCATATTGCCCAGCACTTGTAAGACTGACACTCTACCAGTTCTCAAAGGTGAAATTTCTGGTCTCTGAGGTGGTGGGGAGGGGTGAGGGTGGGAAGGAAAAGTAGTCACAAACCATAATGAAAACATTTATTTTCCAGAATAAGTCTTAATGTTCTCATCTTCATGAGCTTAAAGTCTGAAAGGCAATTTTGAGCATGTTTACTTCCAGGACTGAACCTCTGTTACCTTTGCCTTTGTACTTTTTGGAGGGCTTAAGACAAATATTTATCACCCAGTCAGGTTATTTATGGCCTTGAGATTCTGTACAGTGATCTGTGGCTTTTTATGATCTAATGCCACCAACATCAAGGATGTGTGTATGGTAATGCTGTTCTAAGTTGAGGACCCCGAGAGTCCTGGGCTCTTTGGTTCCAAGGTCTTCTAACTGGTGATGCTGACAGAGCTGTGAACCTGCGAGAAGCTTAGGGATTCTGATTTACAGCTAGCAGGAAAACAGGGAGGCTGTTAATATTTCCCACTTATTTTAAAAATGTATTTATGATTTCATGGTTTTGGGTAGAAGCACTTTTTTCTACTCAAAACTTCTTTCATTGTGAAACTTTGAATACATATCTGTACATAAGGCTAGGAAGAAAAATTTCAGATGCACTATGCTTTTAGAAAAGTTCTGAAGCCCTTTTTAGCAGCAGAGTACAGCAGGCATGTTCATTTCTTCTGTGTCAGCATGAAAGGAAGGATGTTGACCATGATTCCGATGTTAATCTGCAGTTAAGAGACTCTGGTTTTCTTATTAGTAGTTCCAGTCTGTGATCTGACCGTGCCTCCCATTGACGAATTACAGGTGTGTTATGATTCATCTCCGTTTCCCCTTCGTAGGAGTTATTTGATACATGATACTCTGTGTTTCTCTTTAGTCTCTTTATGTGTTTGTTACATTCTTTAATTTGTGAATAGGAACAATCAAAATGCCCATTCCGTAATTTTTCCCTAGTATAGACTGCACAATATACTATGTGTTTGTGATTAACTTCTTGATTTTTCTTCATAAAGATTTTATTCTGAAACGAACCTCTGGATTTAAAAATGTGTGATCCACAGCCAAAAACTGTGTTTTGCTGTCTGGATAAAATAATTCAAACCTGAAATGTCATAGCTGAAATAATGTACTTGTCTCTTCTCACTATCTGGGGAATCAAATACTGGCTTTAGTCAAAATGCAAATGAATTTGCTTTTTTCACAAGTTTGTCACATAATTTGATATGATTATCCAGTTCTTCTCAAAGGAAGTTGTGCAGCGGAACTGTTCACCTCAGGGCTAAAACCAGGGCAGATTGATATCTATTGGAGATATTTAATGTATGCCAGTATCAAATCCGTCCTTGCTGTTTCTGGCTTCAGAATTCATAGTTGATTTTTGGGGTTTTTTTATGACAAATGTAAAAGAAACTTGAATACAGTTTTGAAGCCGGTGGATCTGTGCCAGCTTAACAGCAGCTGAAGATCTGGCATAGATTTTTACCTAGAAATGCAAGAATGTATGAAGACAGGATTTGTGTTGCTAAATATAGGATGCCCTGAGAGTTCTTGGTCTGAATTTCAGTTTAGGCCATGTACAAAAAGTAACAGCGTGCAAGATTTTTACCAAAACTATCCAGTGAAATCAATAAACATTTGTAATGTTCAAGAAACACAGCACCAAAACCCCTTTTGTTTTCAGTTATTTGAAGATAAACTTCTCAAAAGAGGATCTCTTCTAGACAGCAACATTTATCTGCAGATATATTTTAGATCTATGTCTGAGTGAGACATACTCCTACAGACATTCACATGCGTATAAAATATTTGCAGCTTACGCAAAGATAGGCATGATTTGTAAATGCTGAGGTACAGACCTGAAATAACAGAGTTTTCATTATAGACAGCTTTATCGCATCTCTTTACATAAAATTTCAAGAACAAGTGCTAATGTTGAAACTGGCTATTAACCAAAATGTTTGCTGTCAAATTAAGTGTTCCCATCTGAGATGATAAATGGAGACTCCATGGCTGTAAGCTATGGCTTATGAAAAATAATTCTTTGACATCTGGCTCTCACATCTGGTTTTATAATTGATGCTCCAGAGCAAATGGAATATGTACTTTAAGACTTTGTTTTTAATTAGTGTTCAGAAGTGTGGATTCCTGCATTGTTCAACTATCATACAGCTACAGAAGTCTGAAAGAAAAGGCTACAATTCACATCAATACCTTCAGGTATAAGACCATATAAGTACTAGTACTCTGTTATTTAACCCTGGACAGCACCAAACAACATCCAGGGCAAGACAGGAGGGGCTGATTTTAGCACCTGTTCATTGCCTACCACAATAATACTTAAGGGAATGCTCTTTTTTTTTACTGGGCCTGGTAGTTTTATCATTACTGTTACCATTTTAATTCCATATATTTAAGTTAAAGACAATAAGGAAACCTGTGTCAGAAGATTGCCCAGATCACTGAGCAGCAAAAGACTCTTGAGGGTTTTTGGTTTTTTTGGGTTGGCTCCCCCCCCCCCCCCCCCCCCTTTTTTTTTTTTTGTTTATTAATGCCTTTCTACTGTCAGCACCTTTAAAAATGTGAGCAATTTTAAAGACTAAAATTCTTTAATGGTCTTACATTTTGGCAGCATTCGCACATAGGACTGCACTCAGGAGTAGTTTTAGTGACTAATCACTTACCTTCCTTTGTGA
Source organism: Todiramphus chloris collaris (assembly GCA_025345505.1). Classification (NCBI taxonomy): domain Eukaryota; kingdom Metazoa; phylum Chordata; class Aves; order Coraciiformes; family Alcedinidae; genus Todiramphus; species Todiramphus chloris. The sequence continues at coordinate 7,261,029 of JANVCC010000062.1, read as the reverse complement.
TTTTTTTCAGAATAGGTTCCGCAAGCCAAGTGCGAGCTCGTGGTGCATTTGGTGAATTATCTGTGACACTGTTGCACAGGTGAAGAGTTCTTGTGTTACGTTTAAATGTGGAAATTATTATAAATACTGCTGTATTTCATGTGCATTATAAGCTTGTTTTATTGGGAGGCTGTGGGAGATTGGGTCCATACCTGTACATGTTAATTGGTAAAGGCCTGCCAAGACAACAGTGCTAATATTTGCAGTGATGTTTACAACATCAGTTTATTGTTATATCAGATCAGTAAGAAGTCTACATTCATTGTAAATATGTGCATCCTTTAACTAACCATATTCCTTTTTTTAACCAGTGTTTTCTCCAATTTTCAGTGACTGTATTTTTACACAGCTCTGTAGTATAAATTTCCCTAGTTTTAGGTTTATTAACTGGAAGCTGGGAAAATCACATCCTCCTCTCCTCCCAGTTACTGAGATCTTATTGCCAGCAACATGCCTTGTGTAGCTACATCTCAGTAGTGAAATAAGACCTGTTGTTACCTTTGTTTGTATCTTTATTGGACTGGTGCAGCTGTTCAAACATGTTGTCTCTCTACAAGTGAGTCTCGTGACATAGGTTTGTTGGCCGACTTAATTCTGTAATGTAGATGTGCCTTAACCCCTCCTGTTTTCCAGCAATACAAGTGGCCACATTTTGAGGTCATAATAAAACTGTCATGAGTACTCACACTAACAGACATATGCATTATAGATTAGAAAGCTTCATTCTTCTCTTGTGTAAATTTCTCATCTTTGAATGCTTATTTGACCATATATTGAAAAGCTTAGTTTGTCAAAAATAAACTGGTTTCTTAGTAGTACTGAGATTTATTTCATAAAAGTCCACATGCTGTTAGTTGTGTGGATTTATGGGACGTAGCTTGATACTGAGGAAGATCTGTAAGTCAAGGGGGGGAAAAAAAAAATCAGACAGGACATACATGGGGATTTCATCTCAATGAGGCTGGTCAGTGTTTTTTTCTGATAGGTCCTTCCCCAGCTCCACAAACCAACCTAACAAATGGGAAAGGTTCTCAGGATTTCCACTAAATGTTAAGTTTCTACTAAGAATGTTTTATATCCTTTGAGTTTTACAGTGATTATGCTCTCCCCTTGTTGACTTGTATATTTTTGGCTGCTTCAGTGCACCTAAAAGCAGGTATGGTTTCAGAGAGTTTAACAGGGAAAGTCTTCTGTTGTGCTGCCAGAAGCTCTGAATAGTAGATATTGTTTCCCAGCTGTATGAAATATATACATTTTATTTTACAGTACACAAAGAGAAATTTTTCATAGTTTTGCAGACAGACCAATTAAATGCAGTTTAGACTTGATGGGTCAGGGATGGAGGTTACGTGTTACTGCCAAAGACTTACTGGGCTTGATAAAAGCACTTTTGCAAGTTTTCTTTTAACTGAGGAAAGAAAACTTTTCCATGAATCAATTTTAGTTGCTTTGTGGGGTAATTGCTTAGAATGAACTTTTAAATATCCCTCAAAACACAGAAGCTGAAATTAGGCATTAAACTGACACCTTGTCTCCAGACAGATAAAACTGGCTATTACAAGGTTCAAGTGCAAGAAGTCTTTTAGTAGGTAATTATATAAGGACTTGCCTACAGGTAACTAGTTCTTAATCCTCATGTCTCAGAGGTGATTGAAGAATCCAGAATATCAAGTCCCTCTTATTTTTTTGTTTGTTTTTTCTTAACTTCTATGTTAAGATGTTGTAATTCTCCATAGGTTGTTTTTGAAAGATCATCCTTGCTCAGATTATTGCAGAATATGCATGTTTTAAAATGTTTCTGCTTCTTGGATATATCATAAGTGGTTCTAGGTAATGCATTCTTAGTTGGGCGGGGGGAGGGTTTGGTAGTATTTGTTTGTTTGTTGGCTTGGTTTTTTTTTTAAGCAAAAAACTTTGTAGATGTATCATTATATCAGCAAACAGTGCTACTTCCTTTTAATGGAGTGCACCCTTAAAGTGCAGGATTACACTATAATGACCAGTGAGTAGTTCTCTTCACTGCTGTCTATTTTGAGAGAGTCTAAAGAAAAAGTGCAGATTTTATTGATAATGTGATTAGATTTCAATTTTACAGAGTTGGAAATCCTAGCTTAAGTAAAAACTACTATAAGTGAAGTGTATATTGTTTGAAGAATTGCTTTCTAGTTCCATGTCAAGATCTTTCTAATATCTATCTGTTCATCTCCAGTTTTTGGTCACACTTTATGTTCTCTGGTTAATTTCAAATCTCTTTTTCTGTTTTCTGTTCTTTAATCCCAAGTATAGCTGGCTCTAAATTTTGAAGAGTCTCATTTGTTTACAGCTTATATAATATACAGCCAATGCAAAAGGAAATATAAATTATTTTGGTAATAATCTGGTTTTCCTACCTCTCTGTTTAATCCAGTAGACCATATGTGTAGTTCTCTTTTAAGTCAATCCAAGAATATTTCAGAGAAAGAGAAAAGGAGGTCATAAAGTATCGTAAGACCTTGACTTTAAAATTATTTTCAAATTAGACCACTTCAGAACATAACGATAACCATGATAGATTTCATCTGCCTGAAGTGGACTCTAGAATAGTGGAACAAATATCTGAAGATTTTTTGGTGTATTTTAAAACTAAAAATCCCTCACTTAACCTGTGTGCACTGTTGAGTGTGTTTGAGTAACTATTATTCTGCCTTACAAATTGGTGAGGTTTTAGGTTGACAGCCAAAATCTATTATTTATTGCTTTCAGTAAATATTGAAACTTTATTTTACTGTTGTAGTGAATTATTTGTTTAACCTTCGATCTTATTTCCTGTTAGTGTAGTATGCAGGAAAACTCAGTGCAGTTCTCTGCAACCAGGCACTGATCCTACATCTCTTACACATATTTCGCTTTTCAATAGGAAGTTATCCTTCCTAAGTTATGGCTGTTTTCTACTTTTATCTTAATATTTTAGATGCCTGTTTTGTGCAAAGGGAAGAACTGGTGTCGTGACACGTAAACAAGTCCTTAGGGAGGCATTTTGTATACATGTGTTCAAGTGATAAATATAAACTGTTTCTACTATGTAGTGAAACTGCAGTGGTATGTGATTTTATGCGTCACATCCACTGTACAATCATGTACAGAATCTTTACTGTTATCCAGTCGAATTGTGATAAAGTGAGTATGTGGTATAAGAGAATAATAGCAAGTGATTGACACAGTGGAGGAAGAGACTTAGGCGAAGTTAGCAAGCAGTATGGTCAGTCTGCAGGAGCTGATTAACTTGAAAATGGCTTTTCCGCAAATGGAAGATAAGGAATTCATGAGTTCATGTTACGTCTGTCTGTATATATATTTATACCTTCTACAATCAGTCTCAACTGGTTGTTGAAGTTGCTAGGTGTGTGTAATCTCAGTACTTAGATAATTTTCATGTTACCTAAGATACTGAGGAACTCCCACGTCAGAAATATTTGAGATGTTTTTGAATGACTCTTGTAAGCACATGCCATATAGTTTAACATGGCTCAAGAAACAGTACTATTTAGGATTATTTCCTGTGAGTTTAGCTGTTATTTGAGTGTACATTGACTCAGTGGCCCTTAAGTGAAATGAAAATTCGAATGCTTTTCCTTCAATTTAAGAAAAATAATGTATTCTTTTCTGATGTGGACGTATTTCAGAGTACACAAATACCAACCATGACGAAGAAGTGCTGAGCTTTGAGATGGTTTTTGAACTGAATAGTTAAACTTTACACTTGGGTCCAGGTCTTCCTCTGTTTATAAAGCACCTAATAGAGCAGAGCTCTGATTCTCATTAAGAACCTTGGGCATTACAGCAGTGAGAATAAATAATAAAGAAACTTTTATCAACACAATGCTATTTTTATGCCTAATCTTACCCTATGTATTCTGTTATTCTTTTATGTTATCTGTATCCCATTAAAACATCATGACTGTTTTTTTCCTGTCTTTATGTACACAGAGAGGGAAGAAATATTTCAGGAACTCGCTGTTGCTTCCTTGAAGTCTAATTAAAGCCTTGAGAATAACAGAAGTTAAGCTGAGGTGGTACATCACTGCAACACAATTGTTTTAACATGTAAGGCTATGTCTCTGTTACTTTCTTGCTGTAAACATGATGGTCGCTTCCCAGCAGAAGGTTATTGGGCTGTGCCTAAGAAGTAATTCTCAGAACAGCCACCTCTGTGGCACATGACGCTGTCTGAGACCATGATGGGGCTAAGTGCATGTGCAGCTCATGGTTTGCCTGTGCTGGCAATGTTGCTATAAAGCCAAGCAAGAATTAGGCTATTTCCCCAGTTGTGCTTACATCCCTGTCAAAGAGCAGGGAGTTGGTAGAGACAGACCCTGGAACTGCTCAGGGAACTTTCAAAGGGAAGTTTAGTTTTGACCCTGAGAAATGCAGTTCACGGAAGTCTAAACTGTTTGCAAGGAAAGGCTTGTTTTAAACAGCATCTGATAAAACATGCCTTTTTAAGTATACTTTTATCTGTTTCTGATCAGAATAATTCATATTGGAAGTTGAAGTGACTTTTTCTTTTGGATATGCAAACTCATGATAATGATTATACCGGTTCAAAGTGAAAGCACCAGTTTTCAGAAGGAGCTGATGAAATTCTTATTAAATGGAACCAATGCATCCATTTACAATGATGTTTTCATTCATCATTATTTTCTAGATTTTGAATGAATGGAGAAGGACAAAGTCTTGAACCCCTTTGCGAAGGAGAAATACGCCTCCTTCCCAGCCATTGCCTCCTGGTTGAGCGAGTTGGAGCCACATTCCCATCCTCCCTTCCATGGCACAGGTACCCATACAGGCTTTCAGTGCAAGGATGTGTATGTAGCCATCAGCAGTTTTTCACCTTGCTGTCTCGGTGGTGTTCTCCCTCTCACCCAACTGCAGCTGCTTCACCCGATGGGTCTGTGCTTTTTCCTCCATTTGAAATGCAGTTTGTTTTTATTTATAACCCTCCTTGGAACATAACGTCCATTGGAAACTGATGCGGCTCAGGCTTCTCTGTAAGAACTCTTGAATGTTTCCCTTTTGGACTCAGCTGAAAAATTGCAGGTTTCCATTTTAACGAAAAATGCTCTGTCGGGAGCAATCCTACATCTGCAGGAGTAGAGTATATGACTCAAAGCAAATCTTTTCCTTCTTTAGCTTGTGCTGTTCTCATTCTGTTTTGCTAAGGCATTTTAGTTTCAACTTTCTTTTAAATGAGGGATTCATGAAGATGAGACCTTACAGTAAAAGAGAAAAAAATTTTAAGATTTTGAAACCCATTCTCTGTTGATGACCTCTAGATTTGGTAGAAAAAAAAAAAATTATTTATTTCATAGTTACATTACTACTTCAAATAGATGATTTATTTATAACTGGGGTCCAAAAAGCACTATGAAAGAGTGATTTTGGGGCATACCCTGATGATATAATCTGAGTACACAGAGCTTGAGAAAGGAAACATGCATCTAGAAATGGAAAATTTGCTCTTGGTCACTTTATAGGTCCACAGCTGAACAAAGGATCAATTCCTTGTCTTTGACTCTTCTAGTACTCAGCATGTTGCAGAAGCAGGAGCTAAATATGTCAGAAAAAGTATGAGAGAGAAAGACCTGCACAGCCTGAACAAGAGCATGTGAGTGTGTATTAATTGTTGAATTTACAGAATTTTTAGAAAATAAAGGTTAGTATGGAAGAGAATTTGTAATCTCTGGCCATCCAGAGTGGCGGTGTAGCATTAAGTGACTGAGAGCAGAGATGCAATCTTTGGATAAAACTGTGCTGTACTAACATAGGAAAAGGTACTCTGTGCAAAAGTTGCAACAGCTGCAGTGATGTGTGGTGATTGAAGCTGTGGCTTATAAAGCATTGGGCATTGTGGTGGTTCTGGGTCAGTTGCTCACCTCCAAAGTCTGAGTCTTTTGTGTGGTATTAGAAAATATTTGGCAGGTTGAGCTAGAAACAGATGGCAAAAAGAGATTCAGTTGTGTTGTTACCTTGAAATAGAGTTGTTCATGAATAATTATAAAAATAATAAGCCACCCGGACAATAATTAATCCAACAAAAAGGGTATGTTTTGTCAAAAAAATGAAACATAGTTGCCAGAAAACTCTTGTTTTGTTCAGTGTCTGATTTTATTTATTTTCCTCTGTTTCTTTCCCTTCTTTCATTTATCCACTCTGCCATTGAATAAAGGCAGGGGTTGAAAAACACTCTGTAAAAAAAAAAAAAACACCTAGAAGAAAAAAAATTTTGAAAAATACATTGTCTGTCTTGGCAATTTTTTGGGAAATAAGAAAATACATCTGAAAATACTTGAACAACATGTATGCAATGATGCAATTTGAGTAATGTAATTGACTTGATTGTTGCTGTTTCAGTCTTTATTCAGATAAAATCAACATATTTATTTCTAGAGATATAGCTGGCTAGATCAGATTTTAACAAAATAATGAAAGAAGGGCAACCATTACTGTGTGATAACTTCAGAGTTGCTTTTAAAAGTAACATGCTTCAGGAGATGTGGATAAAGAAGGAAAACAGAAGTTATAGTAAAGGCACTGTTGAGTCCTTACAGAAGTAGAACTCAGCAGGAAAGGAGGGACTGATTAGGAAGAAGAAGCAGAGAATGGAAAGGGTGCAATAAAAAAGAATAGATGTTAATTTGAGCCCTGCACAAAATAGTTGGTTTTTTTTCTCTGTGTTGTGAAAGACTCTGATTTTACAAAAATGTGCCTGTATCTGTCTTCTCTCCGTGAGAGAAGCTGGTGTAATCCTGTTTAATTTTAAAACAACTAAAAAGTTAAATAGAATGCAAGCTTAAAAATCTACAGTCCAAGAGTTAGGTTTCTTTTTGTGTATGTATTTTTGTGGTGATGTTCTGAAAGGTTCCTACCACAACATAAAGAAAAGTCAAGCTAGTTCAGAGATACATTGGATGCTATAGCTGCTTGAGTCCATATGATAGTACTAGAACTATTTAGTTATGTTCTGGAAACAGAGTCTTAGTTTATGTTCATGTTTCAAAATACCTTTGCCTGTAAACAGTGCTGTGGCAGCTGGTAAAAGAAACTGGAACTAGGGGTCAGTACTTTGTCTGGTGTCTCCTGTGTTCATTTGCCACAGGGAGGCACCCTTCTCTGCAGGTTTTGCCTTCTCTGCTGCTCTGTAAAATACTGAAAAGGATGGTCCTTTGGTGTTTTAAAACCCCAATGAGTATGTGTCTTGATAGCGGTTGTGCTGCTTAAATTTACAGCTACACAGAATGCAGTTGTCCCCCGTGCCGCCCCCCCCTCCCCCCAAAATATGTCCATTCATGTGTTTGATATAACAGGGATATACATTTTGCAGTAGAAGACTAAATAAAAATGTTGACCTTCTTATGCAGATATGCTTTCCTTTTAGTACTCCTGAAATCAGCGGTCTGATTTCTTCTCCCTAACCATCCTCCATCCCCTGCAAAAAAAAACAAACACTCAAAAACCAAACCAGAAAACCAAACCAGAAAACCAAACCAAACAAAAAAACTACACAGACACACACACAAAACCTAACCCAAACCCACAAAAAACTGCAAACAACAAAAGCAAAACCGCAAGACTGCCCTGAGAAAACTGCATGCTATCGTGAAGGGAAAAATCTATATGTTCTTGATGAATACTTATGCTAGCAGATTTCTCAGGCTGAAGTATAATGGCTAAATATAATAAAAAGAGAAATAGAAAGAAAAATTACTCAAGTACATAAAATACGTTTATTTCAGGAGTTTTGGCATGTATAGCACGGTTTATGGATATATTCTGAAGTATGAAGACAGTCTTAAAATCAATTTAAACTTCCTTTTTTGATGTGAAAAAAAAACATCCAATCATAGGGAACTTAATTTGTGGTTTGTAATATTGGAAGAGTTACAGAAGGCTTGCTAAAAAATTTCCTGGTTTTTTTTGTTTCTTTATCAAAGGTATTGTAGTGAGAAAATGTTCTAATGTCTGTCTCCTGATCCAGATACCCTACTGCATTTGAAATGATGCTGTTCAATTTACAGCTGATGTAATACTTATGTCTTGCAAGGAGGTTATTTTAGAGGCAATTTCATCAGCTCTTGTATTTTGAGTTGCTTTAGTGAAAAAAAAATTATAAGCTAAGATTCATTAATATGTTAGCTGTTTATTGTTGTGTTTTTGATTCTTTTTCTTCTCTTGAGGAAAAAAATAATTATCATTTAAATAAATATACTTTTGGTTGCAAATCTTTGTGAGGAGATTGAGAGAGTACGGTCCAGTGTGAATCATAGAATTGTCAGAGTTGGAAGGGTCCTTAAAGATCATCTAGGTCTAACCCCCCTGCCATGAGCAGAGACACCTCCCATTAGAGCAGGTTGCTCAGAGCCCCATCCAGCCTGGTCTTAAAAACTTCCAAGGATGGGGCTTCCACCACCTTTCTGGGCAACCTGTTCTATCATCTGACCACCCTCATGGTGAAGAAATTCTTCTTAATATCTAACCTGAATTGACCTATCTCTAGTTTTAATCCATTCCCTCTAGTCCTATCACTGCCCGACAGCCTAAAAAGTCCCTCCCCAGTTTCTTATAGGCCCCTTTCAGAAACTGTAAGGCTCTTGCTTTTTTTTTTTGTGTGTGTATATATATATATATGAAAATGTTTTATTTAAAACTGTATTAGTACTATGCTTTCAAAAATCCATTATATATAAAAAAAAAAAATCACAGTAGTCATTGCAGGGCTGGACTGTGAAAGTAGTAGGATGGATGGGAAACATCCTTTTCAGTTTTGGGGTTACTTTAGCACAAGTTAAACTGAGGACAACCTCATGTTATGAGAGTGATGAAAAAAATCCTGTTTTGTACTATCATCATTATGGTGCAGCGACAATTGAGGAAAATGTTAATTCTGTGAGGATGGGAACTAAAGTATTTGGAAAATAAGCTATAAAATGTCAACACGGATCTGAGGTTGATGTTCATATTTTTAAGATCAACGCCATCTGATCCATTGCTTATTTTTTTATTGACATCTTAATTGAAAAAATAGTTGGTTTCAAACTCATGAAATACTTATGGTATGAATAAAGGGATTCATAATCACACCCAGATGAAAATTCCCAGTAGAAGGCTCTCCTCTCCACTCTTTTTCCAAGAACATAGTGGCATTTCCACTAACAAAACTGGTTTAACTTAAATATACTCTTCTGGAGCCTTGAAAGTATGGCTCCATTTTAGAGAGCATTATTAGTAAAAGTGAGTTCATCCTTTGTAATTTCTACCTCGGAGTTCTGGGTCCTTAAAAAACATTAGCAAATTAAGTCCTGTGCTGCTGCAACAGGCATGAGTATTTTCAAATTACAAAGTGCAAAAGTGAATTTTCTGTTTTGGTTCTCCTACCAGACAGCCAAGGCTTTGGTTTTCAGGGAAGATAGAGATTTGCAGTCAGTGGGAGTTGTAGGTAGTCACCTTTGTCAGAAACCAGTCTTCAGTGAGTAGATATGCCGGAGATGTTAGTATTCACAATTGGGAGCAGATTTTTTTTAGAAGAATTCAGCTCTTGTTTAGGTGTCTAAATATATCACTAGGTTTCCAAGAGCTTAGTGTGTTGAGTGGCAAGAGCTTCCAGCTGCAGATCATTTCTGGAAATCTGACCTTTATTTAGGTACTTAAATGTGTTCCGGTTGCTTCAGAAAGGCCAGCTTCATGCATCTATGTATAGATATCCAATATTAGAGATAATATTTTTAAAAAATGGCCTTCACTTTTTCCTGAAAAACTATTACAAGTTAATTTCAAAAGTAAAAATAGAATTCAGACCTTCTAGTGCCATATGCTGAACATACTTTGTGTGAAGAGCCAAAATCATTCAGCGTAAGGTCCTACATTTGGAAGAAATGCAAAGCCATGGCTGAACTGAGGTTTTTTCCAAGTCTTCTAGAGAAGTCTCATCTGAGAGGAGTGGATCAGATAAAAGTGAGCTTTCTGTTCTCACAGGAGCACTAAATGGGAATGAGAGGATTAGAAAGAAGACTGTAATCTAATACATCCACTGGAGAATACCCTGAAGTAGTTAATGAAGATAAGAGTCTAGAAAACAGCACAGCAGGGTTATGTAATGAGGCAGAAGATGGCTCTTAAAGACCAGGTGAAGCTTTATGTCAGGTTGCAGTCCAGTGAAATACCCTGAATATGAGTCATTTAACTGAATACTGCAGGATGCTCTTTTGCAGAAATGAAATCAGGAGGACAACTTACGTGGTTGATTTGACACCCTTCTATCTTTATTTTCATTAATATTCATCATCCTTCCATTCTTTTCCTGCATAGCTAATGTTTTCTGTCTCTCATGCTTTATTTATGATTACTATTTGCATAATTCCCTTCTTGCTTAAAAACAAAATACAAAGCTAATTTTCATTTCAGGAGTAACAAGAAGAATTGATTAGGGAGAAAGCCCTGGAATTCATTGCTCGCAACTGTTCACATAGAAGAGACCTATTTTCAAGGAAACTTAGACTGTTGCAAAGCTGCAATTCCCAAGCTAAATTCAGTATTGCCATAATTTACAGTAGATGACTGTTTTTCCTTTAAGAATATACCATAACATCTCAAGATGGAAGAAAATGTTGAATATAAAAGGAAACAATCTTATGTGGTTGTAAGAAATGTCTGCAACAGATCAAAATTCATTCAAAACTGGGGAAAGGGGAGGGAGGGAGGAACGGATTTCTGTGCTAATTTCTGCTGACAAGGACAGTGAAATATAAACAGGAGAAATAATGCATAACAGTCTTTAATCCCACAAAGTCTACTTCAGAATTGTCTCTAGTTTTCTTTCTAGGTTCCAGCTAGGAGAAGTCCCCTGAGACCCTGTTCTCACAATTCATCTATACTCAACACTGTCAAAAAAATTGCTTTTGGATTTTTGACTGTGAGATGTCTTGTTAGTCTCAGAATGGGAAATCAGACTATCATTGTTCCTTTGCTGTTGAACCTGGATGAAATGAGAGCATCCATCCAAGTGCTTTCTGACAGGAGTAAGGGGTGGACCAAACATTTCCCAATTTATCTCTACTGGTGTGTTTGCAACTTTCAAGTATAGACTACTGGCTCACAGTTTTGCATTTGCAGTCTGGTCTTTGTATGCTAACCTCCTGATTGAGTCAATTGTTTTGGTTGAGTCTTTGTAATAATGTTGTTTTTTCTTTAAACTACTAAAGCATCCAGGAACCAATAAGAGCTATGTGGGACTTAACAAAAAACCCAATACTCACAACTTCCCTGTTAAGTGATTTTTCAGGTCAGCAGTCACACATATTTTAAGAGACCACCTGGGACTTGTCCATAGCTTGTATTAACATCCATATAATATTACTATAGACATGTCAGTAATAACGGGCCCTGTGGTAATTTTGAGATAGGTAGTGAGTGATCTGGGTTTATGGCATATAAGCCAGTATTTGTAAGAAGTTGTAGAACAAGCAAGAGAAAATCAGCTTGGCCATAAGATGAGAGAGACTAGCAGCAATTTAGAGGGGACAATGAATGGAGAAGGGGAAAGGTCTCTACTCAGCAGAAATACAGGACTTCATTGACTGAAGAATTAGCCAATTAAGAGGTCTAAGTGTTAAGAGAGAAGGGCAGAAAAGGAGAGGCATGCATTCAAGTGGAATATACATTCCCTTAAACTTTGATTGTGTGCCTCAGAGTGATGATGGAAAACAGGCGACAATAACATATTATTATATCCTGACTGTATCAAAATCTGTTTAGTGTTTTTTAAAGTAAAAAGTCATTGTATTGCATTAAAACCCTTTGCAGATCTGTGTATCGTATGTCCTTGAAGAGGTAAATAGTAAATCAGAAGGCTCTTTGGGATGAAGTTACACGATATGGAAAATTCAGTTTAACTCCTTGATATGGTAGAAGGAGAACTTTCTGCATGATTCTTTTCCTATCCTCCCCATGTATTTCTGATTCTTATTTTGTAGTGCTTCTGGCACTATTAGTATTGCCATTGGTTTCACTCGCTGGCAATGTTTCTGTGGGTTGGGTTTTTTTGTCCCATGTCCTTGGTTAGTTTTCTGCTGTTAGGCAGTTGAATCAGCTCACCAGATGTATGATGGGCTCTAGTTGTCAGTACAGGGGAAGGAGTTAAACCTTGAGCCTTGTAGCAGGGAAGAGTGGCTCAGCTGTCTGTTAGCTTCAGCCTACCAAAGAATTTCTCTCTCAAATATTTGTAAGTTAGCAGGTCTTTTTGGGGAGCCAGGACTCAGCCCAGCAAATGTGATCTGTGAGGTTCTGCTTCTAAACAAGGCAGGGGGCAGCTCTGCCACAGAGGACAGAGAAGACGATGATGCTGGAAGCCACCCAAAACAAAAGAGGATAGCTAAGAGCAGATCAGATTACGGACTGAACACAACAGCCTGAAGAATGTCCAGTAATTCTGTAGCTGGTCTCGTTGGTTTGGTTCTGACCAGACGTGAAAAACGACATCTTTGCTTTTAGCTGTAGTCCTTTTTAAATACTACTGACTTCTTGCCTGTCTGCCTTTGAGAAAATGTTGCTGGGTTGTCCACTACTGTATTTACTTGCCTTAGTCTAGATGAAATATCATTTATTGTTTCCTGCTCTCATTTTTGAATTCTTCAGACTGACTCTGTCTTGAATTTCCTTTCAGGATACTTATATTTGATTTCATTACCCCATCACATGTGCAAATGAATTGTACCAAGTTTGGATATATATTTCTATAACAAGTTGTTGGATACTGTTCCAGATGCCTCTGTTCTTTGGTCACATCCAAAAAAATGTGAAAGAATACTTTATTAGTTGTGGGTCCTTAATTTTTTTCAGTAGTATGGCATACGGTATCTGTTTTGGTATGTGATATGAGTGCAGATACCTGATTGATATGGAAGCTAAATTAAAAGCTGAGCAGCTTTCTGGAAGGTTGCTTAGTGTTCGGCGTTAGAACTCCATTTCATATTTTTCAGATGAAGTTAAGACAGTAATATCAAACTGTTTTAACACTCAGGAGGGTAGTATCTCAGAAGAGTTATGAATTCTAATATTAAAGGTAGAATGAAAAGAAGCAGTATTACTACGATGTAGGGAATACGTTATTTTAAAAAATTCTGTGCCTGATATAATATTTTCCTTCTTGTAATATTTAACTGGAAAAATTAGTCTATTCTGTAGCTCCAGTAAAAGAAGTTACATTGGAATAAATACTCTCCCATGTTTCCATTGTATTTTGGGCCCGGTAAGTGGCAGGTTTTGTAGCTAATAAAACATTTGTAAATTTTCAAGCACTGCTGGCTGAATGTTTTGTTTTGATTGTATCTGCTTTATCTCGCCATCAGACTAAATTCCCATTAGCTAGCTGTTATGTTCTCCTTCACTTCTTAGAAATGCCTTCATTTTGTTAGTAGAATAAATTTAATAGTTTTTCCAAAAACAGGAAGATAAAAAATAATGTTTGTCTCAACAAATTTTGCAGCAGAAAATACTGCCCTAATCTACATCAGGTTTTGGAGCTGAAATGGATAGCTCATTGATGTATCAATTAGGTTGTACCCTGTACGAAGCCCCAGTTAGTATCTGGTGTGACGGTAGGCTCACAATAACTTGCCCTAAGTCACAGAAATTCAAGTACAAGTTTTATTTTTCATTTAGTAGGGTACTATTTCTAGAGCAAGAATTTATTTTTTGTTTTATTTTGTGTATGAACTGAGGAAACTTTTTATATATTTTCTGTGGAATACAGTGAGATTCTCTTTGCCTCTTGACTGAGCAATAACTGAAAAACAAAAGCAGTGGCTCGTCAGCTTCAGTCATGCACGCTTTTCACATGCTCTTGTCCATAAGAAAAAACATGTGTTTCAACAGATTGCTGGGAATGTGTTCTGGTTTCACCCAGATGTACTTTCTTCAGGCGCTCTCACTTTTATTACTGTTTGCAACAGAAAGGCTGTATCGAGAAACCTGGGATAAAAGGAATGCAGTGTGAACCGAACATCAACCTTGCAACTGTTTGCCCCTGGCCTGTTCTTACTGTACCTTGTTATGTCTTTGATAGATTGAGAGGTGGGAAAAGCAGGAACATGGAAGCAGCATGGGAAATTGTTTTACCCCTTTGCCTTAGATGATGGTCCCGGTGAGAGCACTGGTGAAGTGCTGTGAAAGAACTGGCATTGTCATGGCAAGGGCTCCACTTTGTGTTATCTGACTGCAGCTTTTGTGAGTACAAATGCTAACTTTGGCTCCTCTCAAGGGATGTGAATAGCCTTGTATAGGACTTGGTAAATGAGCCATGGAGAACAGGGAAGGAATCAAATCAAGTGAAACAATCTTGGTGACTGCTGTGAACTCCTAATAGGGATGTAAACAAGTAACAGTTTGTAGGAGCTCTCATGTGGAGGTGTAAATGTCTTATCTCTACACACTAGCAATGACTGGGGCTTTTAATCTTTAAGATTAAACAATTCCTGATGGTTTACATGGTCAGAAACAGAGCTCACTTTATTTTCTCCTTTTATTTCTGTTTTTCTTGGTGTTTTGGTATTTGGCTTTTTTTTGAGCTTTTTTGGGTTTTGTTTTTTTTTTTTTTTAAAAAGGTAATGTTTAGGAATTCAATTTTTAATTCAGATAGAGGCATTTTTAACAGCCTTCAAAATTTGTAATGTTATTACTTAATTCAGATAGAAATGAAGCTCATGGTGAAAAGGCCTGGGGTATATTCATTGCCATAGTGATGTGAGGAGTACTGGAAGAATATACTTAGGGCTTTCAAAGAATTATCTGTTTTTTCCAGCTTTCCAACTGTTCCTCATCTCCTCCCTCTACCTCCCCCAGTGATGCCACTACAATTGTAGTGGGTTCTTTGTTTATAATAAAAATAGTGAAAATAAACCCTTGATCTTTGCATTCCAGGAGTGTCAGTCCAACTTCCTGAGGTTATTTCTCTTTTCTTGCAAATATTTTTCTAGGAGCTTTTTGAGCACTTCAGTCCACTCCCAAATGTGAGGGAGAGCATGATAATACTGCATACATAAATACATGAAAACTTGATTTTGTTAAAAATGTGAAAAATATGAAGCGTGTTTTCCGTAGAAGTACATGGGACTCCCAGTATTGAGCATGTGTGTGTATGTATGAGCATATAGTAGGTAGATATGTAACTAAAAGATTGATGCTTGATTTAAGACAGAGCTTTTTTGTTCATGAGTAGTATGATGTTAAATGACGGATAAAGTGGATAGCATTGGCAAACAGAAAGCATTTTTTCATGTCCTGGTTGTTTAAAGCTTTGCATTATCCTTTTGGCATGTGGAAATATCCTGTGGTTAGTGTTTTTTAAATGCGATAACATTTTTTTGTAATTTTTCCAGTGTCCTAAACATATGTTTTTGCTTCCTGCAGTCACCTGACAAAAGTTAGTTTCCTACAGGTCTCTCTGATTTCAGTTGCTGGATTAGATGCAATGATGAAAATCGAGGCTGTACTTTAACTGATTCAGAAGGCAATCTGTAGCCTACCACTTTGTTTATTACGCACTTGCAGTTTTTCACTTCCATTGCTTCAGTTTTAAAATATATTATGTTCATTACTGCAGCAAGTATTTCTAGGACCAAGTGTTGCAGTTGGAAAGTCAAAAGGCTAGTGCATATCTGGAAGCAGACAGTGTATGCCTTTCATTAGTAGGCTGTTAGCAATGTAAAGCTTTCCCCCCCCCAATTTTATGACTAAATGAAAAAAACAGGGAAAAATAATTTCATACTGTAATTTTTCCAGGGAAAGAGGAAAAAAGATACATGGGTAAAAAAATCAAGTAATTGTTTTAAGATTATAGTTTTGGTTTGGGGTGTTTCTTACATAAAGAAGGGTTCTTGGCTACGTTGTTGAAGGAAATGTCATTTTGATATAAAATGATATTGCATTTTGGAAATGTGGAAATGAAAGAGTTTGTGTGTTTTATTTATAGCTTTCAAATCTGAAGCCATTAACTTGGCTCAGCTCCCATTTGAGAACAGTTACCCTTGAGTCCAAACAGTATTTCTGGCAAATACGGTGTTCGCTTTTATAACGCACCCACCCCAATATCTTCTAATTCAGGCATTTAAGTGTAAAAGTTTGGAGCCGCTCCTCCCAGGAGGGCAGGAGGGGAGAGCTGTCCTGAGGAAGCAATGCAGAGCAAAATTTGGCAGGGCCCAGAGGGCCCTCACAGGGTGTTCACTGGTGTGCTCTGACCCGCCACATTATCCATGTCTGACTACGTTGACTTTCCTCTGTGCCTAAGACTGAGGGCAGCCAGGCAGGCAATTCTGGTGGTCTTATGCTCCCTAAGAAGTCAACATCATCCAGAAAAAAACCCTTTTGATGTTGTCAGTCCTTTGAAAAGGAGCCATCTTTTGCTTCGTTCTTCCTTCAGTGTCAACCATGTGGCAATGCTCTTTTGCATGTGGGGCATGCTACCAAAAGGTATGCTAGAATACTAACATTAGAAAGAGCCTACAATCCACCATTCTTTCCAGAGTGTATCATCTTCTGACACTTCTTGACAGGTGCCTGCCCTCAATGCTTTCTCATTACTTGGAGTACTTGTCAATTGATTTGAAGGCTTTATCACACAGGGTTATCAGTCATCCACCAGGAGTGATGCCTTGCGTTCCCTTCCCATGTCCCATACTGGGGCTGTGTGAGTGGAGCTGCTGGTGGGATGCCTGCCTGCCACCACCAACTGGTGCTCCAGTCAGCAGCTGCTATAAGTAGTTCCAGAGAAGTGGCTGGATTACCCAAGTGAATCCATGGCCTGTACCATACCCCAAATGTCAGGCAAGAGTCACTTGTCACGGCTGGCTTGCCACTGATGGAGGGACCTTGAGTAAAAATGGCAGAGTCTTGAGTGAATGGACATGGTATCTGTCCTGGCAGTGAGAACTGATGAAGAATAGAACAGGCTGTGCTTGTTGTGACATTGTGTGAATCACTCCTTATGGCTCCTGTGGATGTGTGGTAATGTTGTGTCTTTGAGGAATTGCTTCTAGGGCTCTTAGCTTTGTTTGCATATTAACATTTTCCCGTTCTTTCATGTTGTAGAGGTGAATTTCTGCTTCTTGCCTGTGTGTGTTGCTACGCTGATGCTTAGAATGCCATTTTTCTGAATCCAAGTTGTGCTTCACACTGGCACTTTTCTTTATAAGAAGTTTAATTATAGGTATTTCTAACTAGATGCTTTAATTCTTGAAGTCTTTATGAATTTTCAGTGCAGGGTGGCGCCTTATGCTGTTCATTCTGTACCTTTTAAGGAACAAATCTTCTTTTTTTTACCTCATAAGATTTATTTCTTTTCATTTCCACTGAAATAAAGTTTTCCTTACTCTGTGTTAAAAGTTCTGCTTTTCCAGGGAGGAGGCTATCACTATTTCTGTTACGTATTAAATATAGCTCTCTTCTAAGGTAGACTTGTTCATCCGTGTCAGACTGATCTGAATTTTACATGTAAGACATGTCAGCTGGGATACGTAAATGTTAATTATAGGAAAGAGAATAAAAAGCTGGAATAGGTTTCAACTTCCTCTTTCATCTACATGAAATGATTGAGGATCACTTCACATTAAAGGGGAGAAATGTTATTTTTAAAATGTGAATTGGAGCCTTCATCTCCCATCTATCACTTCCTACTGAGAGGAAGTGGCAGCAGACACTTTATAATGAAGGCAGGAGTTGTCTCAAGCCAATTACTCACTTGGTAATTTTGAAAGAAAAAAACCCCTTTTTTTAATTAGTTGTTGCAGTGTACAGTGACATTGAGAGGGGATACAAAATTTGTAGGTGTGTCTGCAGAGGGATGCTGCTTGTATAATTGTTGTAATTTCTTTTTCTAGTGTTAGAGTGAGCAAACGGGTACCGAAAAATACCAAAGCATTAACCATACTGAAATGTGTAAGATATCTTGTCTCTGGTCCTTGCTTAAAAAATCTGATTGGCTCATTTTTATATATGAGGTTTTAGTACTGACTATTCTAGGAATGATCTTCTCTTTTGCTTTAATACTTGCTAGTATCTTTGTATTGGAGAGCGCTGAATTCCCTGGAGTTAGCAGTTAGTTGATAAAACAGAGAATGCCTATTGCCATTATTTTATGTACCACCATTAGCTGTTTCTTCATATCGACTGACTTAATTTCAAAGTTTTAAAAGAAATCATTTGCAATCTCCTGTATTTTTCTTTGAGTGGTGTTGTTTTTTTTAATTAACCTTAGAATGGGTAGCCCAACCCTTCCCAAATCACAAATATTTCTGTAACACCTGTAATACTATGACAGCTACAGAATGTAGAGGCGGGTGAGGGGTGGTTGAAGTGGTAATCAAGTTTATCTTGTGCAGTGGGCTCATTAGTACAGATGTTAAATAGAGAAACTCAGTAATTTGATTGCTTAAGATGATGTGTTTAAGGACCAAGTGCTTGAATTGGATATATTGTTATAGCAGTATATGAAGGAAGACTTAGGTCTGTAAAGTTTGAAGGAAGAGGATACAGGTTGTTTTAGTTTTCAAATGATGTTATTGATGGGGGGGTGTGGGGGTGTGGGGGAGTATTTCATGCTTTATAAAAGTAACACAGATTTAGGAATGCTGTAGACTGAGATGAGCGAAATCCATTGGGAATGAACAGACTTGGCTAAATGCATGTGTTTGGCTATTCTGCTCTGCTTTGGAATATACATCAGTTCTGCTAAATGACTTGTGCCAAGATAAATGAAATACAGTGAATCACACAAAATACTCAACTATGATGGTAGAATACTTTGTGGGACTCCACTGCCAGCCTCTTCATTGTGTAATGAGCAAGATTATACATAGTTCAAGTAATCGTCCTAATTTGGCATAAACAAACGTTGCGTGGTATAAAGCCTGTATGACTTATTCTCATTACATTCATATGCATATAGAAAGCAGTAATAGATGTGGCTAACTGAGAACAGTCTGAGGTTTTTATTAAAATAATAAAAGCTAATAAGGAAGAGACACAAGTTGGATTGATTTTTATAGTCTATGTTAAAAATGTGGAATCCAGAGCCTTCCTCATGAACCAACACCTAGGCACATGAATGTGTCTTTCCAGCTATCTGGATCATTTAAAAAATGTTAAAAAAGACACTTTTTGGGCATAGAAAGCTTTTGATATGTATGCATTTGAATTTTAAGTCCTTTTTCATATTCTTCTTTGGTTTTGATTTCTGTGATTTTCTTAGTAAGCATGAGGGCTGAAGTATTCACTGATAAGGGTAATTGAAAAAGCCTGTACCAAAATAGAAATAAACATGAATTTCAAGTTCGTAGACAAGTGAATCAGAACAGGAAGGGTAATTTTAAGTATTATCTTTTTTCAGAGAAAAAAACAGAAGCAAAGCATGCAAATAACAGCGTTGAAAAGAGCTTGAGTTCCGAATATTTTATGTTAACTGAAATTTGATTGTAAGTTATGAGTAGAACAAGTATCTCTTATGAAAACTATTTGGTGAATAAATTTAAATAATGAATACATTAGAGAAGATCGTGATCCTTTAGATTACAACTTCAAGTGATAGAAATGATCAGCAGTACTTTCTGAAAGAACTGCTGTGCTTTGTAGTCCCATGGTGATTAGTTTCTGAATATATCAACTTTGAAAACAAACATTGTTTTTCATCACGCAGATGAACAATGTTTGACCTTAAAAAATTCTCTTCTGAAACTTTTAAACTTTGCTAATTTGTTTTTGCATTTGATGACATTGCAGCATTATTTACAATGGTTGCCATCAGATTTCAAGGTTGGAATTTATTTTCAAAAAGTGGTAACTGTTGGAGTTGCTGACTGACCTGAGTAATGATCTAAAATCGTTGGGTTTCGCTCAGTGTATTTCTGTTGTTTGAGTCTGGCTGATGGGTCTGCAATAAAAAAGTCACTGTGTTATATTTGGTCTTCTGCTTATAGATGTTGACATTTAGAAGAAATAATGAAAAACCTGTCACATTCTCCATGTTTTTAGAACCCCAACCATTTGCTATTGGCATCTCTGAAGATTAACTTCTAACAATTACATTGGTTTTAAATTTCTGGGAGCAGTGTGCATGTCAGATGTTTTCTGCTCCTACAATGATGCAAAGTAGCCATATGCCTAGTTAACCATCTAATTAAGCTTTGCATCACTGAAGCAACAGAAAAGGCTTAGAGTGTTTATTGTTCACAATCCAACATTAATTCACCAGATACACTTGTCAGCTCAGGATTTAGAGAGAAGAGCCGAAGTGAGAGGTCTGTTGTTCAGTACTTTGAAGCAGACTTGTTAAAAATCTCTGATTTCCCTCAATGTTTGTTTTTATGAAACATGACCAAAAAGGAATTCCCAGGGTTCTAACTCCAATGATGGAAGCAACATTTACAGGTTGCCTTCAAAACTTGAATTTTCCAGATTTCTCTGCAATTTTGTTGACAGGTAATAAGATGAATGTGAGTAGCGAACTGGGTATTTTCCTTGTTGTTAGAAACCTTTCCTGTGTGAAAATCCCTCTGACAATCCTTCCATTATATCAGCTGGTTTTGTTACTATTGTACTAGTATCTATATTCTTCAGTCCTGAAGAAACAGCCTAAATTATCATCAGGCTGTAGAAGACATGTCTGATAAACATTGAAAAATAGCTCCTTTGTTCAGGTTTACATGACAAAGAGTTGTTGCTTGCTTAGGAGGCAAAACGGAGGCAAATTGTTTCCACTATGAGCAGAAAATAATCAGATCAACTGCAAGGGGAGATTTTCTCCTTTTACATGTCTCTAGCAGGTGAATAAACGAATATATGAAAACAATTTGGTGTTTTTTCCTTTGTTAGCCACTTTTTCTCTTTTTTTTTTCCAGTCCTTGACTGTCACACAATCACTTCTGATGCAAAATAAATACATTTTCTTTTTTTTTTTTTTTTTCCAGTTTCCTGAAGAGAGAAAATACCTTCTTCTTCCATAGCTGTAGGAAAACTCCAAAGATTCTTCTTGTCATTAGATTCTGGAATCAGATGTGGCCTGGAGGTTTCTTGCTCTTTATTTCCACCCACATGTCAATGTTGATGAAAAGCATAATTAATGTTATGCTGTTTCCACATCTTTTCAGTTTTATTTTTAGTTTCTTCCCAACTGGACTTATGTATAAATTAAAAAGGACTAGTTTCATACACATGGTGCTATAATGCTTGTTTCTTAACCATGTCAATATATGTTCAGTCTTAAATAGTAACTAGTAAAATGAAAGCTTTTCTGTTTAGGGTATTTTTAAGGAGAGTTGAATGAAAACGGGAAAAGTCAAGGAGACTGTGAGGAAAAGTATGATCTGATATATTGGTTATAGAACTTTCTGTGAAGATTATCCAAATTGTTCCGTAAATATAAATCAGATAAAACAGTGTATTAGGGTATGTTGGAAGGAATGATCTTCATTAGCAAAAATCTGGATTTCTTGAAAGGCCTTTCTGTAACTAACTTCTCCAATCTGTACTGACAGATTGAAATTCATTTTTTTAAGTAATTTTCAAAGTCTCTTTTCAAATATTGCAAAGCCTACAATACAAAATGTAGAATTAAATTTCACCTTGAGCTAACATCCTGAATCTGTTTAGTCAAGGACTTTGAACAATACGTGGAGTGACCAACGTTTGTTTTGGCAGCTAAAACTACTTGCTGCATCTGTCATTCATCTCTTGGAAACCCGTGAACTACTAAATGGAGACAATGCATAAAAGTATGAAAAACCTATTGTCCATGCAGCATTTGCAGTAGCAAGCTAGCAACGTTTTTCTTGGCAGTTGATGCAGTGAAGAAAGCCACTGCCCTACTTCAGGCTAGAAAGCTTATAGTGAAGAAGGAATGTACGTCCACCCATGCCTGAGTATATGACTTCACCTTATCTTGGAAATTCTTTCCTGAAGCATCTAAAATGGATGATTTCTTGATCTTTTCTTTTTAATTTTTTAATTTTTTTTTTTTTTTTTAATTTATTTAGTGAGTTGTGCTCCCAAGGCACTGATTATTAGAGTAATTTGTAGAATAAATGCAGGATGGCCCAGTTAATAACATAGTACGTTTACCTTGTTAAATGCAGTGATTTCTGACCTATTTAGGCAAGGTAGATACTTGGCTTGTATGTGTGTCTAGTGCATGCGTGCTGGGAGTGGATAAGGGTGTTGAAAATGCTAGTTTCTGGTTTTGTATCCAGCATTTAAGTTCACATGGACTGTGAAGGTTAAAATAAAATAATTTTACAAGTGTCAGTCTTACAGAAATACTAATGTAAAAGACTTCTTTGTTTATGATGAAGACGGGAAACCTATTGAAATGAGTATCACAAGTTCAGGAGATTAGACATTCTTCAATTAAGCTGATGTCAAGGTATATTTAAATTGGTATCTGCTTCTGTATGCAACTTGTTCATTCTATAGGTCTCTCACTTGTCTGACTTTTTTTTTTTTTTAATAAATCTGTTTTCTCTTAAATCGGGCTCAAGTAGATGTCAGGTCACTGCCATCTCATGGCTGTAGAGGCATCCCTTTGTCTCACTTCTCTGCTGTTGTAGCCTGAAGGACATGTGAGTAGCTTTCTTTTGTCAGAGCACTTCAAAGTACAATTACTGAATGGAAAATTAATTATGAAAACATGAAACATCTTTGTTGCGACATGTTGTCTTAGATTGTGTCCTCATAATATGGAGTGTTCTACTTCTCAAGATTTTCAGCAGATGGGCAGCTTGATTATAAAACAGTTTAAACTGGAAATACTCGTACAATTTGTACAGTTGTCCTGAATTTTGGAAAGACATTGAGGGTGATATTGAAGAATTTTTCCTTTAATTCTTCATGGTACGGGACAGGTATTGCAGAGATTTTTCCCCTTACAGAGCACTTAAGCACAGCTTTGGTCTGGTCCCATCTCTCACCTTTGATGGTTCCTTCCTACAAAAATGTACTTGCATATACCTTTGGGGTCTAGTGATTTCTTTAAAAAAAAAAAATTAAGGTGATGATTAGCAAATCATCTCAGTCTGACATGGCCCTGTCAAGTTTGCATTGTTTGTCTGTTCTATGCCTATATGTCTATGGTACGCCTCACATTTACTGTCCATGTAGTACTTGATTGACTAGCCCAACTCCTGGGCTGACACACCCACAAACCTTTTATACTGAAAAGCTGGTAAGATTCTTCTTGCTAGTGTGCAACCCTGCTGCTTCCTGTGTTCCCAGTGTGCCTCAAATTCTGTTTATTAACTGTGTTTTGATACAGGTAGGGGAGAAATAGGAAGATATGCTAAGAAAACCAATTGTTGCTTATGGCAGTACATATGTTAAGCTTCTGTACTAGACCTAAAAATGGCTTTGCAAGTGCAAGACTGTTGGAAGGAGACTAGTCTCTACTTCACACTGAACGTTTTCCTGTGGTTGCTTTTTTTTAGCTTCCGTTGCTGCCACCCACACTAATGGATTTGTGTGTAGGAGGCACAGAATCTTTCAAAAGGTTTGGTTTAGCATTTGTGAGGCCTGTAGTTCATTAATCTGAGGGACGAGTTGAATCAAACAGGCTGCACAGCCCGTAGTTTCAGTTTTGAAAGAACTGTCCCCCAGGAATGGAAAGTTATAAAAGGCGGCAGAGCTAACCTTTTATTTTTCTACCTTGGACTGAGTTCTATTTAGCAGTGACACGAAATTTCTATCAGGTTCCCTCCATAAGGTCCTTTCAAGGCTCCAATAAAGGAATGAATGCCAGAGCAGAGCCTTTACCCATTCAGTTTTCAGCTCTGTTAGCTTTCAATACCAGAAATGTATTTAAAAGTGGGTAAGGTTTGTTAACTCCAATATACCACTGTCAGTCATTCTGCTCCGAAAGAATAAAACTATATATGTGTTGGGATTTGCAATTCAAATGCAACCATTTTACTGCTTGAAAATGGGCTACTGTGGAAGAATAAAAGGCTGTATAAAGGATCACATTAACCTACAGCAATAATATTATAACAGAACTGTTCGTGATACTATAGTTAGGACTGTGCCAATGGGCTAATTTATAAGCCTTCTTCCTCCTTTCTGAAATACCCAGC
Source organism: Todiramphus chloris collaris (assembly GCA_025345505.1). NCBI lineage: Eukaryota > Metazoa > Chordata > Aves > Coraciiformes > Alcedinidae > Todiramphus > Todiramphus chloris. The sequence goes on along the minus strand of JANVCC010000062.1, from coordinate 7,236,853 downwards.
TGCTTCTCCCCCAGCTTTACAATTCTGTGCTTGAAAGTCTCAGATAAATATACTTTGTGTGTTAGAACATTAAACTCTGTAGATTCAGCGATCATCAGGTTTATATCCAAATGGTTGTGAGGTTTTGCTTTATGTCTCGATTTATTTTTAAACAGGAATATAGGCCTGTTTATTTGGTGTTCAGTATGTTGCATATGCATAATCATGGTACTATACTTCTGTATTACTTAATTTCCTAAGGAACCTTGTTCTTTAGCTTATTGCCTTATTGTACAGGCTGAAAATGGGCAATTAGGGTATATTTCAAAAGTTTGTAAACGGAGTTGTAGGAAACAGATTTCATCTGTCTTGCAGAAATTTTCACCACCGACTGAAGAGTTCATTGGTAAAGTGTCTGCGCTGCATTTTGTGGGAAAGTAATTGTAGGAATAGTTTGCTGTTATCAGTCAATGGTAATTAAATAAGAAAACATTTGAAAAAATATTGCCTTTTAGGCTGACAGTCAGTGGAACAGTATGCAACTGAGAGCTAAAAATCATGCTAATAAAATTGTAGTGTGGTGGGCCAGGTAAGAATGAAGCTGGGAATATTGATCTTAACATTAATAGTTAACACTATCACTGACATTCATGTTAGAACTTTTAATGGCAACACTGCTGTGTATGTGACAGTTGCAGCTCAGGGTGTATGAGGATGGACCTTACAGCAGCAGTGAATGAGTGGACCCGAATTGTAAAGCTAGACCTTCACTTGAAGGGAAAGGCATTGGCTTCAGTAGCAAGTATTCTACTGAGTACAAAACTGTGTGTGAGCAAGAAGAGGGAAGTGTTTCCAGTTCTAACCTGATACTAGGCTAGATAGAGTTCAGAGGTGGAGACATCCAGAAAACCAATATGCTCCTGAATGGATCTGTTTAAAATACTAAGTACATTGGGAGTAGGAGCTTAAAGCCTCAAGAAAAGGTCAGCTCTAAAAAATGGTTACTGTTGAGCAAATCTGGCAGGTCTTGAAATTCTTTTAACTTCCAAATGCATGATTTAGTGCTGGAGAAGGTGGTTATCTGACCTGTGTTCTACTTCTTAGCCTGTTAAAGGGTGTTTTTTCTGTTTTGTAAAAATCCAGGAGGAATTAGAATAGAATTCATCCTGTTAGTTGTTGTTCTGCCACTCATGGAAATCCCCCAAGACATGCTTTATTTTTGTTGAAATGCTCATAAAGCGGTACCTCTGTATTGAATTTTGCCCAAAGTTCGTGTTGACTTCCATGGGAGTTTGTGGGTGTGTATGTACCTATGTGTAGTACAGGCAAGCACAGGGAAATACGGCACTTGTAGATTCTTCTCTAGCAGATCACAGTTCCAGTTTCATCTTTAAGAGTACCCTTGTCAAAATATTTCAAGGTGTATTCATTAATTGCTCCCCAAACAGTATTTAGTGTATTTTATTTGTACTGTGTATGTGCTTATCAGCATCTGTCTAGAACTCAATTAATTAGTTATCGTTGTACTTAGATATTTATATTCATAATATGTTTAAGGAATTGTGTAGATACACCTATTGTATAAACACATGAATACGTATATATGTACGGGTATTGATATTTATAGTAATATTTGGGTGCATGTGTGCTTCTGTATCTATATTTTGCCAACTCTGTGCAGTGTGTGAAATGGGAGGTGTTGGGGGGAAGGGTTCCGGTCCAGCGCTAAGCATCTCTGACTATCTCCTGTTACTATTCCTGCCCTCCAGTTTGTGACTGAAGTCACTGGGCACTGATTGAACTTTAACTCCTGTATGCCACAGAAATTTCTGTTTATGGGGCCTTATTAATGTTGTCTTAAATTTTTTTGAATCGTAATTTTTCACAGAAGGATTGGGGGGGAATTAGCAGCCCCTGTATTATGGGAAAACATTAGATCATTGTTTAAGAGAGTTATTTGACTGTGAGCACATCAGCTCAGGATCTGGGAACACTGAGTTCCTGGAACTGGAATGCTGTCTGTCTGCACGGTAATGCAGGCTCAGAGCTTGCTTGGGAAGAGCCAGAGGGCTCTGGTGATGGACAGAGCTATACTTTTCCCTATGACTTATCCATCCATGCTGAACAATCAAGAAGCTGGTCCAACATTAGCACTTGATGTTGTCTTGGTTTCTCTGGCTACTTCTACATAGTAAATATAAAGTCTAAGGGATTGTTTTCTGCTCCTAAAGCCAACTGGCCCAGCCTGAGCCAGCACAGCTGAAGTCACCCTCACAGAACTGAGCAGTGACTGTGTCTGAAATACCCCCGGGGGAAGTGTTCCTTGTTCAGGCTCCTGTCTGACAGTTGTCTTGCAGAGTGCTTAGGGGCTCAGACCAAAGTGATGTCATATAACACTGGTGAGATTTTAGCAGCCTGAATGGTATGTCAGGATTTGGGCTCATTCCCCGGCCCTGTATAGTTTGCTAACATAGACATAGCCTCTGTCTCTGGAGAGACCTGGTTGTTGAGTTGATGGTTTCTTGAGTGTGTGCTCCAGAGGATTACAGTGTAAATGCTGGGTGAGTCTAGTCTCTAGGAATGCCCAGGTATTTGTTTAATTCATATTCCTCTTTTCTTCTACCCCAGCCTAACCTCCTTATTAAATATAAAGCTGGATTCTGTAGAAGTTAAAATCCCTGTCTGTATGTAGATTTATGCATTACTTTTCAATCATCTTTGAATTTTCAGGTTAATTCAGCTAAATTTTGTGAGAGGTAATGGTTTAGAGGTCTTAAATTGCTGAATGTATGGTGAAAAACAGCAACTTGGTAGGATGAGGTCTCCAAATGAATGGAGGAGAGCCTGTTTTCTCTTGGTGGGAGCAGTCCTAACACACGTATATCTTGCTGCCTGGCTTGTCAGCACAGCCACAATGATCAGCAACTGCTGCCTGTCCATCTGGGAGTACTGATGAGAAGAGGAGGGAATCTGTGGGGAACAGGAGGCAGGAGAAAAAACACAAAAGATGCAAATATAGAGCCTGGCTCTTCAAAAATGTGCATGTTTGTTTTATTTCTGGAGAGTTCAAAATACTTTTTCCTTATGTAGCAGAGGTCTGCTGTGGAGATGATTGTAACCTTTTGAGTATTTGGTTGTAGAGTCCAGAATGCGTATGCTGAGTGCCTTGGTGTCCTAGGGGAGGCATGTGGGGAAAGAGGTGTCTCAGAATGGCAACATGCTGAGTGAGGAGATGCTTAAAGACAGTTAATAGGAAGATGTTGAAGGCAGAAGTACTGAAGATTATGTCCAGTTCTAATCACTCTCTGAGATTTAGGTATCTTGCTTAGGAGGAAGCCTGGTGACTTCGGTAGGTACACATGCAGTGACTGTTTCAGAAAATACCTTTTGTCTTAAAGAACTAAACAGTGATCTTTCTTTTATTTTAAAACGAAAAGTGGTGGAAGGAATTAGATAGTGTTTATGTATTTTATCCAATGATGTAAAATACAGGCAAAATCTTGGAACTGAAACTTGGGCTGTCCTTTTCTTAGTAAGTGATCTAACTATTGGACCTGAGAATCATAGTCTCTTGTATGCTTTTTTTTTCTGGACCAGTGAGTCTCATTTTACAGGAAAACATGGCAGTGATTCTACTAAGAGGCTGAAGAATGCCCATTCTGGAGTCTGGTGGCTAGATCATTTTCCTGGGTGGTGGTAGTTACAAAAGAATGACTTGAGTCTCCCACGTTTTAAGTGCTCTGACAATTAGGTTCTTGCATGAGAGTATAGCTTAGGGTCTAAAGCAAAGCAGTTGTTACAGCTATGTTTTCCAAGGAGTTTTATCCTCTTGAATACATGCATGAATTTATATGTTTACAAATTAAGTATATCTATTACATCAGGTCTTTGAGGAGTAACAATTTCATGTTTAACTCCTGATTGATTTTATGTAAGGTAAGTTTTGACCTGTTTGACCTTGTCAAGACCATGGCTGTTTTCAGACATTGCTAGTTCGTAGCTTGGTAAAAGACTGTTTTCACTGCTCAAAGTCATCTGTTTTGAAGCTGTCAGTGGTATCCTGCAGTGAAATGAGCTGAGTGTTCATAGAAGTTAGTTACCACATCTCAGAAAAAGAGAATCTTGATAGATAGTAGCAAACATTTATTAGGAATGGCATCTTTAACTGCTCCAGCCCCTTGCAAAATGAACATTTGTCAAGTGAAAACGAAACATTTGTAGAGAATTTCCTTTCTGCTCATTCCACATACAAGCATCTGGAATGAAGGTAGCATATCTTGCAGAGAAGTTAGGTTATGTCAGTGCAATTCAAGTGTCAGAGAGCCTCAGCCAAAGGTTCCTCTTGTTGCTGTGTCCTCTGGGCCTCTGAGCATGTTACCACAGGATGAGCTCAGTCAGGAAAACGGGTTCTCACAGCTGTACTTCCTGTGCTCAGATGTGGCATATTCCAAAAGCTCATGAGCTTTTTACTATAGTTACCAAGGTATTTGCAAAGCAAAAGAAATTGCACCTGAAAATGTTAATGTACCATTTGATTGACAAACACGTGTGCATTTTAGAAGATATTAAATTGGCTTGCTCTGCCTACCGTTGTCAGGCTGTGAGTCAACTTGCTTGCAAAGGGGATTTGAACTGTGCTTCTGTGGTGGGTTGACCCTGGCACGGCACCAGGTGCCCACCAAGCCCTTCTATCACTCCCCCCAACCCCCTTCAGCACAGCACGCAGGGAGAGAATAAGACGCAAAGCACAGGGGTGTGGGTTATGATAGACAAGATGTTATTTTCTACTTCCCGTCCACAGGCGATGTCGGGCCGAGTCCAGGAAGCAGGGCTCCGGGAACACGCAGCAGCCGCTTGGAGGACAAAGCAGAATGCCCCCCCATCCTCCTCCTGCCCTCTCCCTTTATAGTAGAGCTGACGTCATATGGTATGGAATAGCCCACTGGTCAGCTCAGGTTGGCTGTATCTTCTCCCCCCTCCTGCCCCCCATCCTCTGGTGCCGTGCGAGCACCGGCAGTCACAACACGGGTGTGTTATCAACACCCACCAGCTCCCAGTGCTACAGCATGAGGGCTGGATGGGGAAAAGCAGCCCAGCCAGACCCACTACAGCTTCCCACAGCAGATTCCTCTCCGCACATCCCATCTAAAGGTACATAAGAAGGAGATGTGCATGATCTAATGGAGATTCATAGTTGCTGAATACCTAGTTTAAATGATTAGGGATTATGGTCCCTAAGTATTGAGCAACAAGTCCTACCCAGAGCCCAGTCATGGCATGGTTTTTAATCAGTTTTCAATTTTCAGGTCTTTAAATATTTGTTGGTGAAGTTATGGATCCTGTGGATCAAGGTCAAGCCTCCTGGCAATAGCTGTTTTGTAACTGACAATTTAAGATTCAAGCGGACAATGAACCTTAGGTTTAAAGTCATAGGCCTACTTACATGAAGAAGGGAGACAAGTCAGCCCAGTCCTAACAGATCCAAGTTGTACTGCCCTGCTCTGCTTTGACTGGCTTTCTGTTCCCTCCTGCATCAGGTTCAGGAATACGATCCGTACCAGATCATGATTCTCTCCACAATGTACAAATAAAACCTTTAGTTCAGTGCCTGTTACATCTGTCTTAGTACCCCCACAACTGGATGTATTTTATTAAACAAAAATACTTACTTAGTAAAGTGATTAGTTTGCAGATACAAAAAAAATATTTGCCTGTGAGTGGAAAGGAACATTATAAGAAGCGATGTTGAAAGTACATGTAAAAACCCTTCTGTATTATAGCAAATGACTCAGTTGAGCCTTTAGCCCAGTGGCTGCCTTCTGGAATGCCTCTGAGTCTGAGCTGTTCTATTCTTTAAAATGCAAATATTAAATCAAGTTCACCATCATTTGACAAATGTCAGTGTAGTTTTTAACAGTTTTATGAAACAGGTTTGTAAGACTACAACTCCATAACTGGCAAAAGAACAGGCTCTATACCTGCTAGAAGCTTTGGGTGATATAATGTCCTTGTAAGTAAATGTGTCACTTTTCTGAATATGCTGACTTTGGACCTGAATAATGTATGCAGCAATGTTATATTCTAGCATGATACTAAAAGAGGTTACTAGTGACCAGGGGTTCGTGATTGTCTCACAGCTCTGTTATTGTAAGTCTGATAATAAGTACTTCATTCTTCTGTAAGTCAGAAATAATTAAGTTGAAGCCAGCAGAGTTAGATTCTTTCAGGCAAATAAACTGGGAATTTGGGCAATGTTAATCCAGAAATCTGGAAGTTTATGATGTGGAGACTGAGTTGTCCTCTGGCTCTCGGGAACAGCTCCAGGTCAATGTTTTAAGTGGTAGATGGACGACACAGTCCTGTTCCTCATAGCGTATTTGTTCACTTCATCTCAATTTCTCTCCTTGTGACTTTGGCACTTTTCCTTTACAGAAATAACTACTTGGTTCCGTGAATATAACACATTTTAACTTTGAACTTACATGATTATGTAGTGAGAACATAACTAATGTGTGTTCTTCCATAACCATATGGGTAAGTGAAAGTAGGAAGAAAAGACTGTTTTTTGGATATATTAGAAACAGGAAAATAAGGTATATTAATGTCTCTGCATAATTCCATGAGCCTTTTGTCTAAAATAATGTATGGATTGTTATGAATATAACAAAAAGTCAGACTTATGACAATGATGCTTAACAGCTGTTGAGAAAACCTAACAAACAAACACTTCGGGTTTGCTGCTTTTGAAAATGGTCAACTATGTGGTCGATTTGCCACATTGAATGAAATAGGATTTCTTATATCTGTATAATTTCTTATATCCCTATATTATGTCCTAACAGACATATTTTATAATACATTTATCAATACTTTTTCTTCTATTTCATCTTCTTTTTTAAGAAATGAAGGGGTCAAACTGTCACAACATCATGGTTAACTTAAAGGAAAAGTACTCATCAGAATACTTTCTTACTTCAAATAAGATGCAGAATTATGTGGAAGGGTTTTGTTCAAGTGTGAATTAAAATTTGGGAAAGGATATAAACTTGTAAACAGGAAGGCTAAATGTCTCAATACATACAGAAACAATCATCAGCTGCTTTTTGTATACAGAGGTATTATAGCTTTAATGGAAAGATTGCATTTTGGAGGACCTGTCTGGAAGTTACTGTGTAAGGCATCAGATGTCCTACCTCATGAGCACTGTAGTTTGTTCGAATCTTTAGTTTGGTAGGTGTCAGTACTTTTTCCTGTTGTTCATGTGCAAGTGCATTTTTGCAATATACTTGTCTACAGTGATCATCAATTTTAGTCTATATGCAGCAGAGGGAACTACTGTCACTACAGAAAAATGGGCAAAAAGTAAATGTGTGTAGTATTGTAATAAAACCAGAGAGAGTAGGCAACAGAGGGTTCAAAGTGAATGTAAGTACATGAGGTGATTGAAGTGAAAATTACACTTATGAGTCAAGATGATGCTTTTTTAGTGATAATTGAGATAATGCTTTTGAATTAATGCCTGAAAATTAATTTTGTTCAGGTAATTCATATGCTATATGAAGAATAAAAGGTCTTGCGGGGAGCTTACACCTTTACTTTCTTTAACTATCATTAATGTATTCAGCTGGGAGGTTTTCTCCCAGCCATTGTTTATTCTTTCTTGACCTAAAACCTATGCCAAAGCAAGATTTTAATGCCAGATAGTGTTAATACTTGCCCTGCTGAATAGCTCTTTCTTTCACATAAGGTAATTTCCATGTGTGCTGCACAGCAGGGTAGTTCACATGAAGAATTGATATGATGTTGGGTATTTAATTTGAAGGTTCATATAACAGGTTTGCTATCCATGCAGTTTTGTTATTATCTGGAAGGAAAGTTTTGACATATGTAATTGTCCACCCACCACTGAAATATTCAGACATGCTTTATAATTATATGGAGAAACCTTATGGGCTCAGCTGCAAAACTGACTGTCCAAAGCAAATAATGGAGACTTGGCTGCAGACTACATTCCTGTCCTCAAATAAGACATTAGCAGAGAGGAAAGAATAAGACTTCTGTATGAAAAAGTGCTGTGGCGGTTAATAGAAAATGATAACCTTTCTATGTGAATTATGAACCAACCTATAAAAAGAAACAAGAAAAGATACGCTCCTTCTCCAATTTTGTATGGCAAGTAAAACGTTATGTACAACAGATGCTCAGTTTTTAATTCTACAGATTTTTACAGCAATTATTTTAGGTTTCTAATAAAGTATCTATTCCTAAGGATTAGTTCATATCAGATTTTAAAGGACTTCTATTTTATTCTCTCCTGTTAGATTCTAAAAGGGTTTTCCGTAAGAATATGAAGACCATAGTTGGAAGGCGTGCTTTTCTTGCAAATCAAAGTAAAACATTGATTTCAGTGGGAGGCACTGGTTTCAGTGATCTCTCTATATAAATTTTAACTTTCTCAGTCCAGGATATCTGCTATTCTATGGGGACCTCAGTGACAAATTCAGTGAGGGAGGCTTGAATTTTTCTTATGAACTGTGGGGCCAAACTGGTTTTGGTGTTGTCAGCAGAGCCACTACAAGGAAATTCAGAAATCTGAGAGTAGGGTTTGGATCACTACCTTTAGGTTGTTACTTTGTAGATTCTTGTAACACAGTGTGTGCAATCTGAACATAAATATGTTTGTTGCTAAACCAAACACTTGCTGGTAAGAGGTTCTGGAGAACAGAAAGTCTGTTTTCACTTAGAAATTATTCTGGGGTTTTTTTCTGCTTTTTTTTGGTCAAACTGTACTTCTAATTAGAATTTCCTGGCAACTTCCACTGCTTCTGTTCACTCTAGTTTATTGTTATAGTTGATCTAACAATGTGTACCCTTTTTGTACCTACAGATAGCTTGCAGTGTGCTGAATGCCATTCTTATTTTTATATATTGAGCTGGCACTTTGTGTGTGCAATGGGCACACGTGTGCATGCATGCCACGGAAGCAGTGTTCACTGAAGTCATTGGTCTGTGCTCCTGAGTGAGCACAGTTGTCAGGCGTAATAACAGCAATTTTCCCTTCTTTGTTTTACAGAAGTTTGTCATCTAATAGCTTGTGAAGATGATTTTCCTTTCTTCCTTGGCAGGTCTGGCATTGCTTGATTATAAGAATCTAGTTTTGCTCTGCAAGCAGTAGCTGCGCTCTGTGAAAAATTTGTTTGTTGCAACATATGTAGTTAAATATGGTAATTGCAGATTAGTTATAGAAATCTATACAGGGGCATATGTGTAAGTCTGTGTGTTGAGTTAAGGGTACATTAGTCTGAGTAAAAACTCACTGAAAAAAACCAAAATTTCTAGCTTTCTAAACTAAGTAAGCACTTTACTGGATCCCAGTTTTCCAGTTTTTATTTGTGTAAGTAGCAGTATGTCTCAGACAGCTTGTCATGTGGAGAGAGGTTTCATGTGATGGGTTAGTGCATCACATGATGCAGATTTACATGTTTGTTTTTTTCGTTTTAAGCTGAGATTGAGACACTGTTGCAAATTGAGCTTCTGTGAGAGTAAAGCAGAGGCAGTGTTAATATAAATAGTCCATTAAAAAAAGGCAAGCTTTTGCTGTGGTTCACTGATTGTTGCTGAAGACATACAGCTGGCTTTCTACATATTTCTAGAAAAGCTTAGCAATAGCTAGGCAACATTTCTGACAAACAGTTGAGGTTTGAGACTCACTGGAAGCTCTCAGGGTTTTGTTTGATGGAGAGTTTTTTCCAGCACACTCCCAAGAGCATCTGTGTTTTCAATGAGAAGGGTTTTGCTTCTCAGCCTCACAGGTAGGGGAATGTGCTGTGCTTCCCTCTTCAGAGGAAGGAGCACTAAAGCACAGCTTGCTCACTGCTTTCAGTGTAAGTTGACAGAACCAATCTCCTCCCTGCGCTTCCTTGGTGACATCTCCATTGGATTCAATGGCTTCTTGAACCTCTGTAATACTTCATGGTACAAGAGTCAATGTGAGTTGTAATTAAAGGAAAGTTTTTAGTTGTAGCCCTTCTTAGACACTCTTGTCAGTCTGCTTAAAGCCCCAGCTGACCTGCCTCAAGCTGCGGTAAGTTGTTGCCTCCAAACCTATAAGCATTTCTATGAAAATTTACTTTTTTGCATTTTGCCAAGAAATTCAAAGCCAAAATATACGGAGTACATAAATCTGGTCTACCTGTATCAAAACCAGTTCTGGTCTCCTCCATTCCCTCTTGTCGGAGCAGGGTATGGGAAAGGAAGCTTGTATTTCTGAAAGACTTCTTCCAGAAGTTTGTTTCAGCTTGAGTCATAACAAAGAGTTTTTATTGCAATGAGAGGCAAAGATTAATATCAGAGTAAGTCCACACAGGGTAAATAGCTCTATCCTCACAAATAATTTGAAATAAGATGTAATTGTGTCCATTAGAAGCTAGGCTCCAGAGAGCAGGAAGGGGTGTTTTAGCCAAGAGGTACCTAAACAAAGATTTCAGTCAGACTTGAAGATGCAGAGCTGTGGGTGATACTTAGTATTTTACCTTGTTAACTTCAGTCGGTGAAAAAAGATTCAGGAGCTGCAAGTTGTCATATTGGAATTTATTTGGCCATAGCCTTCTCCTTTTGTGTCTTTTTTCTGTACGCTTCTAACCCTGTGACTCACTTCACATGTGATATTTGTTTATGCCATTGCCATTTCATATTGAGGAGAGAATGGGGGTGGCGGGGATGTTTTGGGGGTTTTTTTTTGGGTTTTTTTTTTTTTTTTTGAAGCTTTTGAGAGGGATGCAGGTAGGGGTAGAGTTCATGTAGAAGAGTTCAAGTAAGCAATTTATCTGTTTTGATTTTTTTTGTTTGTTTGTTTTGGATTTTTTGGTGCTTTTGGTTTGGTGGTTTTCTTGGTGGGTTTTTTTTTGTTGTTTTTTTGGGTTTTGTTGTTTTTCTTTGGGGTTTTTTTCCTGTTGTTACACCATTTTTGCAGTTGTTAATGTAATCTCGGTGGTAGTTTTGACTGCATTTCTATTTATTTAACATTGTGTGTATGCAGATATTGTGTCCTGAAGCACAACGTGTACGTGAACATGTAGCACTGCTTAGGTTCTCTGCACTGTAGCCTGCATTATTTCCTCATGTTTGTAATGGTTCCAGTTAACTGTTTTGATAAGTTGTGTTATTTGGGAAAGCACTTTTGACTGAAATGAGGATCTGCGTGCTAAGTTGGAAATCCTAGATGATTTTACTGACAGGATTAATGCATAACTTGGATGGTAATGTCTAAAATAGGGGTCCATGAAGCACCTCACTTCCTGCAAGACAGTAGGTCTGCATCCTAACTGCATTTTGGGACTCTTTTTCTCGAAGGTCTGTGTCCCCTGATTTCCATTACAAAGGAGCTTTAGATGAGGGGTTGGGGGATGAAATATTCTGTTCTCTACCCATCCCACAGCTCAGAATAGCAAAAGTTGAGGACTGCAGGGTGCACTGTGAAGAAAAACTGAGCTGCCCCTTAGAGACAGACACTGTCACTAGTTACACCTGGAATCTTGACAATTTGAGACTTTTCTCCCAGCTTTATGCTTGACTTTGTGTACAAACCTGAGGAATTAACATAAGAAATGTAGTTTAATGCACAAGCCTGCTGTATAAGCATGTGCAATGTTTTGGTGAGCAGTAGCGCGGAGGAAGATCTGTCAGTCAGAGAGGATTGCAGACAAAGCAGTAGTCAGAATTGTCATTGGAGAGAAGGAACCATGTCCTGAGAAGTATTTGAAGGAATAATTTGTGAAAAGTCATAGCCAAGATTGACTGAGTACTTGTGAGGCATCAGTGGCAGTGTTGCATCCAGGTTTTGGGGCACAATGATGTCATGATGTTAAAAAAAAAAAAAAAGCAAGAAAGACATGAGAAAGCATTGTGAGGGTAGCAACAGGTATAAGAGGTTTGAAAAGTGCAGTCTGCATGGAATGACTAAAGGAAAACTTCAGCAAAGTATTTTAAGGAGTAGCCTGTAGGCTGTGGGCCAGAGAAAGCTTGCCAAAATGATTCATACAGCTTTTCTCAGCTCCTGCCTACCTGCCTTCTGAGTCATGAATGCATGGACAAGACCCAGGTTGTGGCACCCACTTTCACGATTTTTTTTTCAACCTGTGCTCTGTGGAGTGCTGGGGGACCTGCAAGCCAGTCATTTGGTGAGCCACGTATGTATGTGTTGGAGGACATTCCTGCCATATATCCAATGATATGGGAAGTACCAGCCTGGTTTGCCTTCAGGTGGCTGTGTGATAGACCTTGCAGCTTGTTTGGACAGATGGCACTTCTGGATTAGACAAACATCTGAAGTATGTTGCACAGTGATATTTAGTCTTCCTTTGGAGAAAGGGAAAGATACAGGGTGGTTGTCTTGAGGTCCCCAACTGATGATATTTTCTTGTCTTCAGTTTTGCCTTTTAGGAGATATAGTGTGAAAGAGGGGAAAATAAAAGAGAGAGGAGCACGTGGGGAGTGAAAGGGTGGAGGATGTAAAGCAGTGATCAGATGTCACAACCTATGAAATACTGTTTATAAGTTCTTTTTGACAACTCCCTCTTATGAACAATTTCTTTGTTCAAATGCAGGGGCAAATGCTTCTCAGATGCAAGCTGAAATATCAATACAACTGTGCTGCCAGCCACAAAAGATGTCACATGTCTTGACTGGCAAATGCAGATCTGAGGGGATGGGAGTGAAGCCTTTTTAAAATGCAGAGATAGTTATTTATCCTTATCCTGACCTTTTTCTATTTAGTATGTGGTTCCTTTTCTTTCTTTTTTGGTTTTGTTTTCCCCCTGTAGTGATATTTCTAAATACCAATGAGACAACACAAGCCCAATAAAGATTCATTTAAAGGCTTTAAAAATCTCTAAAATATTTTGATACGTCATAGATGAGAACTTTTAATTCTAGTGAGGGGCATGGGTAGTATCTCTGCAAAGCTGAGCAGTTTGGAGATGTGTATGTTGGTCCATTTCTAATTAAAATAGTGAGCTGCTGTCTGCATTCTGGCCTTATACTAACTGAATCTGGAGAACTGGCTGTAAAACATTAAATATGGGAAAGCTGGGAAATATAACGCGCTATAAATGTATGAAGGTAGGAGCTCAAATATGTGTGGACATAAAGATTTTATTTCTTTACATAAGGTTTAAATGAAGAGTCTGCAATATAAATCTCTGTTTTCAAAGTGAACTATCACTTTTCAGCAAGAAGGAAGGCAAGAATGAGTATTAAGAAATAAAATATTACGCCTTTAGGAAGCATCAAGGCCATCCATATATGCAAATAAGTGAAGACCCACCATGCCCCCCAAATATAGGAGTGGGGTTTTTTCTTGTTGGTTTTTTTTTTTTTTTTTATCTGCAGTCTGGAATTGTGTAGTTTTGCCTTTTTTTGGGTTTTTTTTTTTTGTTTTGTTTTTTTATGTTGTGAACAAGACATGTGAAGGTCACCATTATGTAATGAAACTATGAGGAGACAGCTGGGAGGTCTTCATTTAATGCCCATTATTCCCCATACTGGCAATACGTATCTGTCTCCTGATGTGTGGTAGGCATTGATGGAGGACAATTGTAGTTTGGGGGAAGCAAGATGTAGCAGCTCACTTGAAATCATTGAGGGGACAGATTGGAGGTGATGTTTTTATAAGGAGAGTGCTGCGTTTAACTGAAAAGTATTACTTAAAACCTGTTGTATTTGTAACGTTTCTGAACTCTGAGAAACTGTTTTAACACTTTAAAATGAAAACTGAGAAATCCTAAATGTTCAGTATAAAAGAGTGGCAGTTTAGATATCTGAGCCAAATCTTGTTCGATTTTCGCAAACATTTTGTCCAGCTGGATCAATCACATTATTGACCTTTGAAACCAAATTCTCCATCATGATCTGTGTGATTTCTGAAATTCATTTTTCTCAGCTGGTCATTGAAGTGGCGGGATTGGCAGCACTTCTCAGTATGGCTGCTCTGAATATTTGTTAAGTGGATGGACGTTAAAAGAAATCTCCTGGATCTTTCCAAGCCTGGAACAATGGAGCACTCATCAGATGATGATATGAGGCCTTTAAACTTTCATGCTCCACTGCTGTGAGTGGAGATTTTTCAACAAGTGAGCTTGACTTGTGTGGCAATATTCTTCTCTTGTGTACTCAAATAATATTATCTCAAGTTCATTGAAAAGGCATCCCAGTTGACATAGTAGTAAAATCCATGTCATATACAGGGGGTATAGTCAATTGACCAATTACGTGTTTTGTTAAACTAATTTTTGATCTGCTTGCATCCTTTATAGTGAGGTATCGGAAAGCTCTGTTGGGTATGTAGAACAAAAAACATCATTGTTTTACTGAAAAGATGAACCCCAGGCAAGGAAGAAACAAGCATTAAGCTGAACTGAGTTACTGTTCAGAAGAAACACGATGCTATCATACTTCATATGAAAACCTCTGGTGGTGGGGGTAAAGCAGCCTTTTCCTTCTCCCAGCAAGTCTGAAGTTATCTTTGGCTTGAGCTGGAGGCAGAAGGTTGAGTGTCTCATGAAGACATTTTCTTCCTTCATATTGCTCAGTTGGCTGTCTGAAATGGATGATTACACTGAGGTGGGTTTCTGCGCTGTGTTGATGTTCTGAGCTGTTGGCATGGAGTGGATCTTGAAGGAGGAGCCTGTATCTCATAAAGATCCTATTGATAAAATGTTAATAAATGACCTCTGCATCTAGCTGTTATTGGTGTTCTGGGGCATATTAACTGCACCTAAATTATTGCATAGGAAAGATCTATGAAATTTATTTGACTTCAATGACCTCCTTAGAGAATGGGCTTTTTAATATGCTGAATGACTTTTTTTTTTTTCTTTTTTTTTTTTTGCCAATATACCTTTATGAGGTTCCCTGTTAGGAACACTCTGTCTGATATAGGTTTACTTGATTTTGGACCTTGCCATTTGCTTGTAAATTACTTTCAGCTATATATAAGACTGTGTAATACCTCCCAGAAGTCTAGAGCAAAAAAGAAATGAAGATTCAGTCTGGGCTGTGCTATTAGGCTATGGCTTTCACTTTTATTGTTCTTATATGTTATCAGCCTGCTTCTCAGATTCTACTTCTCCCAAGTTTTATCTTTCACTTGTATAATCTGCCTCTAAAATAATGGTTTCTCTCAAATTCTTGTTTATTCAGACCTACATTCAGTTCTGGGACTGAGGGGTCTGAGTTGGCAAGTTAGCCCAGATACTCAAAGCAGGCTAGTTGTGCCAGTGTGGTGTTTCATTGTGTCAATGTGACCTCTCCTCTACAGCTTAGGCGTGGCTACTCTTAATAATATAGTGGCACATCTTGCATTTACATGTCCGAAATCACTGTGATTGTCAGAAGCTTTATATAATCAAGTCCTCATGGAAAACTTATCATAAGCAACTGAAAGAAACAGTGGTGACTATAATGATAGCTTTTGTAGAAGCCATTGAAGCTCATTTCATGCAAATGTCATAGGCAAGTAATGAAGTCTGTGGCTGTTAATTATGTTTTAATAATACCACTGATTTTCTAATGCATGTAACTTTGTCTTCACAGAAAAAAATCGTCTCAAAACCCAAAAAAGATCATTCTCTTATGGGTAATTTATAGGTGCAGCAGTTATGCAAAGTGAATAAATATCGAATTACTGAGATATGATCACACATATATGACTACATTAGATCACACATATATGACTACATTAACTGACATTTCTTCTTTACTTTGAAGACTTATATGGCACAACAGGAGCTGTGAACTGCAATACTTTTTAACATTCTGCTAAAAATGAAATCAAGAGTATAACAAGAGCATTCTTACTGTTACAGTTATACTGGAGTCCCATTCTCCAACTATCCCAAAACTAGTTCCACTAGATGGCAGTGGTATACAGCACAGCTGCCTTCAGTGCTTCTCCTTAGTGTGCCACAGAAATCTTGAAACAGTTTGAAATGACAAAAAAAAAAAAAGAAAAGAAAAAAGGATCTGTGCATGCATTTAAAATGATCCATTTTATATTGAAACCATTGCATTATCTTTTTCCTTAATAGTTTTGACTGTAGAGTGAGGATGCATTCTCTTACTGCAAAAAGAGAGCAATCACTAGTTACCATTGTAAAAGGTTTGTGTTTGCAAATGTTTAATGCAAGAAAGCTTTC
The DNA here is from genome assembly GCA_025345505.1 of Todiramphus chloris collaris. Classification (NCBI taxonomy): domain Eukaryota; kingdom Metazoa; phylum Chordata; class Aves; order Coraciiformes; family Alcedinidae; genus Todiramphus; species Todiramphus chloris. Next base: position 7,220,681 of record JANVCC010000062.1, on the reverse strand, counting down.
ATTTTTCCAGCATGTTCCCTAATTAGCTGAAATGTTTGCTGCTGATGCAGCCATGGGTCTTCTGATCCCTAGGATGCGATTACAGGGCAGAGAAAGGAACCACAAATACTCTGGATAAATTTTGAATTGCAGGGTAACAGTCAGACAAATGCTGTGGAAAAATCTTATCAGAGTTCTGGAAGCACCTATCTCTGAGTATGCTCACTTTTGTCTGTTTCCCCATGTTCTCTGAAGTCACTCTGTGACTCTGTGCTTTCATTTGGCTTTGGACATGATCATTGCTGTCTTTTTTTTTTTTTTTTTTTTAGGTTGTTTAGACTAAGTACAGTCTTTTTTCTGTGTTTCTCCAAAGCATTTGAGTTCCAGTGCATTTCCTACGCACACAGAACAATTCTGTACATCCTTAATATAAAATTAGTTGCTTTCTGCTTGAAAACAGTAGGATGAAAGAACAAATAGTGAGTTTGAGACAAACCAGAATGGGCGTGTCTTTTAAATAGGCTGGTGTAATTCAGGGCGAAAGCACAGGCTAATCTGGCTGCAGAAGTTTAAGAACTTATCCCCACAGCTATCTGCTTCATCCTTCTGCTAGAGACAGTCATCCCTGATGCAGAGATAAACATATGTCTAGGGCTTAGCTGTCTCACTCTGCCATCTTAATGTGAATGGCTAGTTAAAGGACCAAATGGTCTTTGTGTTGTAGGTCAGGAAGTTTCAGTTCTAGCCCTACTAATAGTAACTGGGAGGCAGTTTCCAGGGCAGTGAGTCAGTTCTGGATCAGACCCACATTGAGTTACATCCCTTCTCATTTTATTGTTCTTTAACCCATGTTGCTGTTTATGTCCGTACTGTACCTAGAGCTCTTATTTTTGCTTACACAATACTCTGTGTTTGTGAGAGAAGTAGGCAAAGAGTTCTGTCTGTTCAAATACATGTTATAATGGGGCAACTGCTCAGCTTTTCTAGAGTGTCGTCTTTCCAGATTTTCATGCAGCTTCTCTTCCTGTTTATTTTTTTTGTGGTTTTTGTTTTGTTTTGTGTGTGGGCTTTCCAGGAAACTCTGAGAAAGACTTTAAACTGCAATGTCATTAAACTAACACTTTGATTTTTATCTTCTTTTCATAAGATAAATTCTTCACTCTTTTAGTATATTCCCTGAAGAAAATTATGGTCTCACAGTTGTACTAAATCAAGTTTATGTGCCCACAGTTGAATTTGGCCATTACTTTGTGACCAGATAAGGATCTAGCTGAGGATGAACTGTTTGTGGTTCAACATGGATAAAACACCAGTGATATTTAATTTGCTCGGCATTTGAAGGAATGTGTAGAGCTGGGGTGTGATTCATCCCTACTGGGAATGAAAGCTGACTTAGCATCTTGGAGAGAACAGGACTGGGTGCAGGTTAGTAAGTCCTGAGTTAAAGAGTAGATAGTTTATGCATTTGGTGTTAAGTCATGGTTTAATTCCTAAATCTCTTACTGTTGTGTTCCATGGGTTTCAAAACCGCAGGCTGAGAAATCACTTCATATACTCTATAACAATAAAATGTCTTCTGTCTGTGGAGAGTTACGAGTGGAACAGGATGGCATCACCAGTTGTTCCTCCACTGATGGGCTGAGGCAAGCTAAGGGATCCTCTCTGGTTCTACCATGGCTGTGTTTCAGAGAAGGTGCCAGCTGGAGGGTGTTACATTTCCTGTATGGGCTTGAAAGCGGGACGTGGAAGATGGGACTGGTGCATGGATGAGGTGTAGCTTGGCTGCAATTAGGATGCAAAACTGAGAGCACAAAGTACAGCTGAGTTTTTGTTGTTGTTGTACACATGTAATGTAAGTGTCCATAAGATGTGGCTCTTGCATTACTATAGTCTTCATATTGCATGATAAAATCCTGTGACCATGAATGAGGAAAGAGTTTAAGTGTCTGTGGTGATTTGCCAGAAAGGAATTAGGGAAGGCCAGCTCAGGCTGATTGTAGGAATTCTTAGCCTTCTTGTGTTGTAATAATTCTCACCATGATGAAGTTTTGCAGTCTGGGCTTTCTTTAAATTCTGTTGCTGCCTTTGCAGTCTGGAGTAGCATCAGTAAGCAATAGTGCTTTTCATCATCTACATCTAGGTAGGAGACTGGGATCACTCCTGCAGGGTGCATAATGGTCCTCCATCCCTCTCATGGCAAGGTTAGACTTTAATTAAAGCCAATCTCTGAGGAATTTACAGCTATTACAGAGTGCTCCCATCTGCGAGGTGAGCTTCTGAGAGAGGATAATGCTCGTGCTCATATTTCTGCACTTGTTTCCTGGTCTCATTCAGGTGCACCTCAAGCTGTTGGTGATTATCTATAAATCTTAGCATGTCTGGGACCTGTTATCTAAGACAGACTCTCACCCCATAGTACTAAGTTGTGGGGCGTACAACTGTCTGTTCCTGAGGTGAAGCTTTCCATGGGAGGTTATGGGGTTTTCCTATTAGAAAGCTTCTCAGCTCAGGAATTTGCTTCTTCCCCTTCCTCCCTTTTCTCCCCTTGACAGCCTGACAACACACAGGTCTTAGGATTTTCCAGCAAACTGTATGGACTACCTGTTTTCCCTTTTCCTCTCTTCCAGTATGTGGTGTTTTCTAGTTAATAATTGTGTGGTAGTAGCACTCTGAGTGTCAGTTTGCTAATTTCATGCATTGTGGGCACTTTGTGGAATGATTCTTTACCTCTGCTTCCCTACTCTCTTATTTTGAAAGGAGTAATTTTCGTTGCTGTAGCTGTAGGAACTATGCAATTCTATTAATGAAAATATGCACTGTAAACATATCTTAGGATTTAATGAAGTATCAGTAAGTGTTTTTTGAATGGCTTTAAATAGTTATTTAATTTGGAAGGTGGGCTGTATATAGCTATCCTACCTTCTGATTTTTAGTTATTTGTAACACATGTACTGTTCATGTCTACAGTGTGTATCATTCTTTTTTTAGTATCCCTTTGCAAAGTATCCATAAAAGAGCTTTAATAAGAAGTGTCACTAAACAGAGATTGACACTTTATGTTTGTATCTTCTTGAGGTTGGTGGCTGCCTTCCCATTTCCTCTTCTGGAAGTTGTCTGTTCCAATACCACAATAGTAAAGATTTGGATTCATTAATACAGTTCTGGTTCCAATAAGTTTTAATTGTAGTGAAATAGCTAGATGCTTCATGTGATTTGTCCTGGTCTACCCTAACTGCCGAGTAATGGCCAGTATCATATTTGTTCTGTCAATTCTATAGGGCCAGGCTCAGCCACAGACACATTTTGGACTGAAGACAAATAATGAAAAATGGGTGTCGGCACCCATCCATTTTTCTGTAGCTGAATCCAAAAGTGCTCAATTATATATTACTGTAAAGGGAAGAATCTTTCTGTCATCATCTATAAAAACTATTGAGGTATCCAATTATGTAAACCATTATACCTCGAGAAGTTGTGAATGTGTAAAGAGCACTCTTTGCTTGCAGAGATTTCCCTGACAGGAGGAAAAGTGAACATTTCTGTGGTAGTTCTACCAGTTCAGTATCTTGTGGTAGCTTCCTTCTGCACACAGTTTGTAGGAGGAGGGTGAGAGGGTGCTGCATGAAGCTAAAAAAGATTAGAGAGCTGTGCAGGGACATAGCTGATGGGTCCATAAATGGCTAGACCATCAGCCAAACTCTTTTGGGACACTGGAAGAGATGAACAACAAACTGAAGTAATAAGTACGGGACATGTTGGGGTTTCCCCCTTCAGCTGGGACGGATGTCTGGGTTTTCCATGCCTTTTTATTTCTTCTTGGCAGGATAAGGAAGAAAACTTAAAGCTCTCCCACTCAAATGGAGATTTATGAAATATCATTCTGGTTGGGTTGGTGTGAAACTATGACTGAAGTACCCTTAACTTTACTCAGAACAGCTCCTGGTATATCCTGAAACAGCTGGTCTTTCCTCATTTTGGCAGGACTTAATGAAAAAAGGAATGAACCATGATGCTTCAGCAGCATTGTCTCCCACACTGTTATGCTCGTAAAAAGAAAGCAAAACAGCAGTGTTAGCCACAGCTTTTTAAGACCCTGTGAATCTAAACTCTCTTGTTGGTAAGGGACACAGCTGCCTCTTGCAAGGCTATGCTGACATCCCCTCCATCTGGATTGGTCTGGAGCAATTTGTAGATGAGAACTGGTCCTTTGTGCTGTGAGCTACTTTACAGTAGTGCTGGACAATTATTCTGGAAAATAGCTTTTGTCTGAAGATTGAGTTGCAGTCCAAAAGACGTCTTGCCACCTTAAAATGCCAGACAAAAAAAAAATCATTACAGCTTTCAAGAGCTCTTCTTGAATCTCAACTACATGGAGGTTTTTCTGCCTCAGAGCTTGAGGCTTTGTCTTTTCAGGACTCATTCTGATGGGAGCTATTGCTGTATGAACATTAACGGATTTGATATTCTTCAAGAATGTCCTCACTTTACATGTTCAAGCGCACGTGACTTGTGACTTCGCTCCCAGGCTCCCAGTCAAAATTCCTTTTGCATTCTTTTTTTCCACACAGCATGTGCTGTGGCAGTCAGCATTTTCAGTATTCATCATGCCCAGGGGAATAAACCAAAACCATCAGTGCTACAGCATTTTCTTACGGTTGTTGTTATCTCTAGAAGAAGTTTCTGTTTCATGAAGATAAGCTCCCTAAGGAGTCATATATGATAGACTCCTTTAATCAGTAACATGCAGTTAAGTACACAGATGAATGACAACCAAAGAGGGCCAAAAATGTAATGACCTAAATGATTGTAGATAAATTGCTCAGGAATGGCTTTAAACCTTTGAATAACCATCAAGAAGACATCTTATGGTTTTGATTAATTCCTGAATATTCTTACCTGAGCTCTCCCTTTTCTATTTTGTCATGGCCAAAAAAAAAATGGAGACATTTTGCAGATGTGTTCTCCATTTCAAATCCAGGATGGCTTTGAGTTTAGGGAGTGCAGGTGGGTGGAGAATTTGGCTCTCCACAGGTGAGGTTCAAAGTTTAAGAAACAAGTGCTGTGGTAAAACCCTGATGACTGTCACAGAGGGTGTTTTAAGTTGCTTACGGAATCATTGTCAACAATATTAGCAAAAGTGATTTTAATATGAGCTTGTGAAAGCACAACTGAACAAAGTTTGATAGCAAGGTGCACTCCATTGCTTACTGTTGCTATAGAGATTTCGGTGGTATTAACATGACTCCGTAGGTCCTATGGAACTTTATAGTAGTAGCAATTTAAAAGTCATTAACACTATTATGATAAATCATATGATCAGGCTATATGATTATATAGCAGTGCTTAATCAGCCAATAATTAGTAACTGGTTGTAATATATACAGTGATTTAGATAAGGATTCAGCTAATGTTAAGGAGAACACACACAGATACATAAAGATGCAGAGGTTAACCTATGATTGTTTCCTTTTCTGCAGATTATAGTTAATTTTGGTACCAAATGATCCTTAGAATTTTACAAAATCCTATTACAGTGAATAACTCTTTTCTTCCTTTGTCAGCTTTTACAAGCATATGGTCAGAGTCTATCCTGACAAGTGTCTCAGCTCTGGGGGAGATGCTGGGTCACAGCCTGCTGCAATCCCAGATTGCTCCACAGGGGCTTTCTTAAACTGTGCTTTTTATGGGGTAAAGTGGTTGTCTGAGTCAAATCACATGTGAGGGAAAGGTGGGCATGAGACTCCTGTACCCACAACTTTCTTTGTTCCTTGATAAATCAGTTTTAGAAAAGCCACCTGTTATTTATGTGTTAATTGCATGATCAGTGTTTCAAATTTAGCTGTATAGATGTTCTCTGTATCACTGTGCTCTATTGTGGATGCGCAGACCAGACTGAAACTAGAGCAGCTCTTGGCCTGGGTGTGACTCAGGACTTTACCTCCTCCAGTGCATGCACCAAACCACCACCAGTCTGCTCAAGAGGCCATGTGCACTTACCATACTTGGCTAGAATCTCTCTTAGGGTCACTATTTATAAGATTGCAAGATGATTAACTTTGGTCATTGTTCTTTTCTGTATTTGACCACTTTTCTGTCAGGTATTTCTGGCTCCTTCCTGAGTGGGTTACAATCCAGGCAGCAGGATTTTCCGGTATAGTTATAGGTCTTCTCATCATTCTAACTCACTGTGCCATAACTAGGACTGGGAATTATCTGATGTCCAAACTCACTGTATTTGTAGACAAAACAAGAACACAGTGTTGGCTGGTCCTGACATCACATCGCCCGGAGAGGCTGCACCACCATAATTACCCAAGGAACAAGAGTCAGCTCCTGGTAATCAGAAGGTTGGGAGAATTAGGGAGGCTGGCCAGGAGACTTCAGGGGTGACTGATGGTGTCCCTAGGTTCCCATCAGTCATGTTGGGTCCCCAGTGACTTCTTTGTGTTAGCAGGAAGTGGCAGCTGTGCTCCAGGACTTCCGTGATAAACCACATAGTCTTTATGCACTGTTCCGACTTCAACACATAAAGCTTTAGAACTGATTTTCAGTATTCACACTTTTCACTTAGGCCATCAACAGCTGTGGGAAAAACTAGAAAATTAGTACAAGTGGGAGTTTCTTATAATTTGAGCTATTAGTAACTGAAAATTTACAAACTCTGCTGTGTGCAGCTGCAAAGAGCGATACTGTAACTGGGAACCTGCAAATATGTCAAAACCAGCAATAAATATCTAGAAGTTTCTATAACAACAACAACATTGCTCAAACAACACCACAAGAAAATGCATATTAAGTCTGAGTTCTGCTTAAAATAGAGAGTTAAAGAGGCTTGAGCAACATTTTTTCCAAGGCTAAACTTGCCAGAGCTGATTTAGTTTTCCTGTAGGCTTCAAGCTACATTGCTCAGCCAGAGGACTCCCATTCTCTTGACAGAACTCTACTGTCTTAAAATATATGTTTAAAATATAGCAGTCCCTAATAACAAACGCCTGTGGCACTGGAACTCTAATTTACAAAGCTTTATAAGAAACTTCATTTACAGGACAAAGAATGAAATAGTAAAAATTAGGACAGTTCAAAGCTCACAGCAAACAGTGACACAAGGTAAACAGCCTGAGCCTGTGTGGGGACAGCCAGCAGAGAACTTCTGATTCTGCTTTTCTTTTGAAAACAAATATGTAGTGTGAATGCAGCCACAGACATCTAAGGTTGAACTTGGAGATTACACCTTTCCATATTTCTTCTACTGGTATGAGAAACAGGAATTGAGATGCAGATAATTACAAGGAGATAGTGGAAGAGGTGAACCCATGTTGAAATTGATGATCTGTAAAAGGTTTATACAAAAGCTTCTGTTAGCATTAGGTGATCACAGTGTCTTCAGGTGGTCCTCAGGGAACACAGAAGTTTTAGCTGCCTTTTACACTAAGGTGGCCTTGAAATATTCACTTGGTTTGTAATCTCAAAGTGTGTACTTCATTGCAATATTTGTTGTAATGTAATCATGATAAAATAATAAATCAGACTAATGAGAACTGAAAGCTTTATTTCTTTTTCAGAATGTAGAAAAAGTTCTCCGTTAAGCCTCTGAGATCCTGCTTTATCACTCTGTCTTGCTAGTTAGAAGACTATAAAGCTAATAACTTTGATTTTAAAGCTGACGGACAAAGAAGGCAAGACTTAACTTCAATTCATCCGGAAAGTCTGTGGCAGAGTAAAGAACTGGTATCCTAAATGCCCAACTGGCAGAGGGCTGCATTTCTAAATACTTAGTAAATAATCATATGGATTACGCTGTTGGATGTGGTAAGTGTGATGTCTCGCAGATGAGTAGGCTGAGAAATAGTCTTTAGAATGATTATCTCATAGGAAGTTTCTGTAAGTGTATTTGATTTCTCCAGGGAGTGTTTTGTCCTTAGTCATTTTAATGTCCTTTTAATGCAGAATTTATGAGACTGTGTATTGAGAAAGCTCAGCGCAACTCAGCCACATGTGCTAGTGTGGAGCATGAAGGCAGTAGGAGTTGCTAGAAAAATATGATGTGTGAATTTAAACTTTGGTGAGAAAATGTATCACTTTGCCTTAGACCCTTAATGGATATTGTTCTAACATGTATTCTGAACTTTCAGAGGTAGACAAGGGTCAAAAGACAATTAAAGACATTTCAAATCTAAATGAGTATTTTAAGTAGGATTTTAAGGTTAAAAATCAGATATATCAATATACATTTCAAGAAAATTACATGTCTATAAACATGTATGGGTAGTGAATAGCAAATAGCAGGAGTTCTTCAAATGAGGTCATATTAGCAAGCATGTGACTTACATTCCAGATAAGAATCTCAAGTTATTAGTGAAGATACTGTTTAATCGCATGTTATAAAACCTTTTCTGTTATTATTTGGCCTTTTAGTACTGTTTGTGGTCAAGGGAAGCTATAATGACTTAAGGACACAGGCATTAGACATTCAAGTGACATGTTAAAAATTACACGGACGGGAATTGTGTGAAGCTGTAGTGATTTCTTTGTATCTTAAAGCTTTTGAATCAGGATCAGACTTCTTTCAGAAGAACATCTTGTAACTCAGATGGAATCTATAACCTTGATACAAAATTCATCGTCCTGTGCAGTGGTCTGTCTTGTGGAGAAAGTCATATTGGAAAGACAAATTGGTTCCTTTCAGCTATATGAATGAAAGGAGATCATGACTTTCAGGCCTGTAACAAATAATTTCAACATCTGCAAGAAAAAGCATCTGGGGATATGTGTGTTAGAAAGTAATGACAATTTGGGAGAAAAATGTTCCCAGGGTGGACATTAAAAGGCACATCTCTCCTATTTTTTCCAAAAATTCTAGGCAAGTGCAAGTTAGAATGAATCAGACTTGAAGAGATCTGGTACCTAGCTTCAGTCAGTTTCTGAAAACACACATAACTGTTCCTGCTTTTTCACAAAGCAAGGCAGTAAATCTGTAGCTTGAAAGGTCTAATGTAAACGTAGCCTTAGGAAGGCAGGTTCTTGGTCCAAACAAACCATGTCTCTTTTGGAGTCCAATGATGTTAAAGAACAGTTCTGGTTGTAGTTCAGTCTGTGCATGTAGTGATGTAATGGATAGAGCATAATATTATGGGTAATATAGCTCTGACAAAAGGTGGGAGGACTTGAAAAAAATCTCAGATGATCTTAATCTGGTGAAATTCAGCATAGAACCTTATAAAAGTTCAGTGGTCTTGCAGTACAGTTATATGGATTTACACCATGTTGTGTCTGGAGTAAGAATAATGAGTTCTCTATATGCTTGGGATCTTGTTCTAAATGTTTAACAGGAGCTGCTGAAATGCTTCTCTACTGCTGGAGGCAAAACAAAACGCTCCTGCAGAAAATAATCCAGACGATGCCTTAAAAGATAGTTTTCATCAGCTAGTCAAAAGGCATATGAACAAATAGGAAAAACAGAATAGATGCCCAAAACATGAAATAACAGGCAGGTGACTTGCCATTAGAGGGCAGGAGGAAATGGGTTAATCTAAGTGGAGCCACTGCAACATTCCACCTGTGATAGCGAATGTAAATTCATCGTAGAAAGGGTATGCAGGGCTTGCTTAAGCACTTTTTTTCTGTAAGAAAAACAAAAAAATGAAGAAATACAGTTTATGCTTGAATCTAAAGGTGCATCTCAAAGCATGTTTTATAAGCAGATCATCCAGAGAGTGGTCAAATCTGGCCCAAACAATGTCTGTTTTGTTTGCAGTGTTATTAAATACTTCTTTGCTGTAGTTCTGCATATGTCCAGTACAATAAACCCTAATAATAATATGGAAATACAGTGATACCATAGAAATATCTTGGTTAAATTAACGTCTGAGTCAGGAATACAGTGAGTATTTTAAAGACACACAGACAATGTGCAAGTTAAGAGAGGCTCGTGAAAGATCTTGGCCTCAAAGCATCTAGTGAATCATGTCTGTGTAGAAAATGAATCTATAAAGGTTGTGACTAAAGCAAATGTAGCATAATACTTTGTATTTTAGCCTCTATGATTGTGATGTGATGTGTGTGTGTGCAGGAAACAGATGGGCACTTAAACACACAGATCATCTTAGGCAAGATGAGATTTACCTGCCCTAAATTAGATAGCTAAGTCTAAGTTAGTCAGCCTAAGCTCACTTCATAGTCAGTGGGGTGTCATGTCTCAAGGGGCAAGTTATTTTAACCTGAGATAGGCTCTGCAGTAATGCAAGTGGGTTGTTCTCTGCATCTGCGAAGCTGAGCAGTGTAGCTCATGTGACTACTTTTTTTTCTAGTTATTAGTAATTTTTATTAGTTAACTGTTTCAGTTTCTCAAGTGAAAAACATTAAAATCCTTTTCTTTTTGGTATATTTCAAAGCTTGAAAACAGAAGGAAACGCAAAACTGATGAACTCTGGCAAAATCAGGTTCATTTCCAGATAGCTGGGGTATTTCAGCAGAGCTCGATTATCCCTTGTCATCCAGATAAAGTAGCAGAAGTGGGAAATTCCACTATAACAGACTTCAAGGGGCTTCAATAAGAGAGGTTTTGGAAGGGACTTTTTTCCCTATTTATTAAGCAAAGAGAAATGATGGCACAGTTGTCCTTGGCTGTAGTTTTATAAAAAGGATTCAGTCTGACCAGCCAGTTCACACCAAGTGAGCCAGGACGTTACATACCCTTGCAAGTTTAGACACAGCACCGTGCAGTATCACCAAGGGCACTAGTTTTCTCCCTGTCCAGAAGATGTCATCTGTGCATCTCTGGGTCTTTCCTGTTAAGACATAACCAGCCTTCTCTCCTTTCAGAGGTGTTCTACTTAAGTGCTTGTTTGCTTTTTTAATTTTATTTTTTGTTTGTTTTATGTGACACATCATCTGTGTGCAAATGCTGTTAAGGGAACCTTGTATTATATAGGCTGTCCTGTTAAAAGACAGCATCAGAAGTCTTGTAAAAAACCTGTCAAGTGATGAACTCTCAGAAGGTGCTTGTTTAGAAAAAAGCAAAGTGTGAAGTTGCAGCAATCATAAAAAGTTTTAAAAGATTCAGTAACTTGAAGGATGAGTACAATGCATCTAGACTGCCTTTCTTATTCTTTTTTTTCTGGGATTCCCTGGTTAATTTCAGGCCATTTCTTCTTTTCTGTTGTATTGCTGCTTTATTATCTCTCTCAGATTAAAAAAAACCTCCATCCTTAATACATTATCTTTTGTACTACGCATGTTGTTCCTTTGTTTTGCAATACATTCATCTGACAATTTAAGTATGATATATTTGATAACAAAGGTGGCATTTCTGGAACTATGTTACTACATCATCTTTGAGTGGCATGTTAAAACGTTAAGTGTCTGTTCAGGTACCTGTGAGAAGATTGTTCACATGTGGCTTTCATGGGATGTTATACTGTTGGATGAGCTTTTCTAAGGAACTTTGCTTAAGGAAGGCATGTTCTATCCTTTCCAGGTTGTGTGGTGACCTTAGATAGCTGTTTAAGGTCAGCTGGATTAGAAGAAAGTACTGATGTGATTAATACCATTTGTCACATTATAACTGTAGACAGATGACCTCATCACTTGTCGTTGTTTTATAGACATCATCTTGCAAAAACCCTTGTTCAGAAAAAAGATAAGACAAAGTATTCTCTTGAAGCTTTTGAAGAACATGTTACTGGAGGTTCCTGTTCTGCTGTTTGGCTTGTTTTGCCTTGAAACTGAATAATGCCTGAAGACTTAATATCTCTAATTCTTAGAGGAGCTTGAGTAGAGAACATGTAGGTGATGTCTCTTAAGTTAACAACTGCACTGTATTCCTGAAGTGACAAATAATGGACAAAAATGCAGATACAAGCTTTTCTTTTGCCCTTTGGGATGTGTCTGTACCACTGGGATTAAAAACAAGCATTTGAAAAGAAAAAACATGGTATTTGAATCAGGCACACTCAAAAGTATATGTATTTTATGCGTTTTTAAGTACAGTGAAGATCTCCTACTTATCTGCTGGATATATTGCTCTTTCAACGTTTCCTCTACAAGTTCTTTAGCTGGCTCTGCTTTCCCTCTGCCCTTCCACTGAATCATTTTCGAGCAATGTTACTGTGCTGTTTTCCCTGGGGATGCTTTGTTGGGCTACACAGGTATTACTTTTCTTTTGATTTGACTCTCTGGAATTTGCTGCCATAGTTTACCTGTTTCATCCTACCCTACTATGGAATGTGTAGTAAATTTAAGACATCTTGGTGCCTCTGTGTGATGCTATCCCTATCTCTCCACTTCTCTTCCCTATGTGTAGACTGAGAGAGAACTGAAACTAGCCACAGTAATTACTGGGGCCATGATAGCCTTTTTACTTAGTCCTAACTGATGGCCTCCTTGTGCTTGGGCAAAGAGCTGTAATTATCCAGAACCCCAAACTCTTGACAAACCCGTTCTTTTAATGAAGATCACAAAGCACCTGGAGGAGGATTTCTAACAGACTTGTCTTATCATTGTTCGTGTGTGTGTGTGTGTGTGTGTAACACACACACACACACACAGACAGTACTTACTTGCCACCCAGGACAGACAGACAAGTCTGCCACAGTCCAGGAAGGAAAACACACATCAGAAAGTTACCCAGGCTGATGTGCAGTGCTAAAACCACTTGAAAGAAGTACTTTGGAGGGACGGAGAATATCACGAGTAATGAAAAACATGAATGAGTCAGTCAAAGCCTTGAATCCTTCAGGTTTTCCAGCTGAAAGGAGAGGAAGCAGAGGACTGCTTTTAAGTAAACAGCAGGCAGCTGCTGCCCCAAGCAGCTCAGCTACTACAGAAGCAGGTAAAAGAGTCAAATTTTTCTCTTGCACAATCTGCTTCTTCCAGATTCTGTCTCTGGAAAAGACAGGCCTCCGCTGGGTATGCAGATCCTACCAATCCAGTCAAATATCTAGTCCTGCTTTAAGCAGGATGCTAGACTAGATGTCCTTCTCAGCTTCCTTTCAAACTGAATTATCGTATGATCTCATAAACCTAATCTGTGTCTAACCAACCTTTGCCACAGGAAAGCTAGCAGTGTAAGAACAAGAATGGAAAAATTAATGCCAATAGGATTTTTGTAGTTGGAGCCCAAAAGCAGATTTACTGTATGGTGGAACCACTGCCTAAGCATTTTCTTATGAGTTGTAAAGGACAATGAGAGAACACATTGTCTTCCAATATGTTGGAATAGAACCAGTAAGTTTCTTAGCCCTGAGAATGCTCTTGCTCCCCTGGAGTACTTTTATTTTTTACGATTGCATCCTGGAGCATCCTAGTGTAAGTCAAATGTTTTATGTTTCCCATTGTACTGCATGGATAGGAAATGTATAGTTTTATCTGTAATCTTTTGGATTTTGTTCTTTTTCCTCTCACATTCCTTTTGGGTGGCAGAAGCAGTTCCGAATAGGCCCTTCTGGTTTTTTTCTGCTTTTGCTAAATTTTATCCCTGCAAAATGTTACTGATCCACATGAAAAGCCAGCTTTCTGGGGAAAACCGATCTTACTGCTTGATATTATTAGTGTCTCCTATCTCCACCTTTCTTATTTTTTTTCTCTGAGTTCTTTCTACTGACCCTGTAGTATGGCTGCAGTAATATGCTCTTGAGTGTCAGTGATGAAATCAAAGTTTCATAGTGTTGCTGCCTGAAGGTGTCTTTGCTGATCTGTAGACCAGGTGAAGTTATGACAGAGAAGTCTGCAATGCACTTTCCCACACCGGTCTGCCAGGATTATTCATGCTTTTTCCATGTGCATTTCCCTGGATGAGTGTCGTGGTTTCGGCTGGAATAAAGTTAATTTTCTTCCTAGTAGCTGGTGTGGTGCTGTGTTTTGGATTTAGTCTGACAGTAATGTTGATAACACACTGATGGTTTAGCTGTTGCTAAGCAGTGCTTCTACTAAATAAGGGACTTTTCAGCTTCTCATCCTGCTCTGCCAGCAGAGGCTGTGGGTGCACAAGGATCTGGGAGGAGACACAGCCAGGACAGCTCACCCAAATAAGCCAAAGGGATATTCCATACCATATGATGTCATGCCCAGTATATAAACTGGGGGAGATTTGGACAGGTGACACTGCTTCTCGGGAACTGACATGGGCGTTGGTCAGCAAGTGGAGTGCAAATGCACTGTGCATCACTTGTTCTGTTTACTCTAAATCTTTCATTATTATTATTGTCCTATTATAGAATCATAATAATTATTATAATTATTTTTTCTTCCTTTTCTGCCCTATAAAACTGTCTTCATCTCAACCCATGAGTTTTACCTTTTTTCCCTTTGATTCTCTCCCCCATCTCTCTGGGTAGGGCGAGTGAGTGAGCAGCTGCATGGTCTACTTGCCAACTGGGGTTAAACTGTGACAATGGGCTCCGTGGATTTTTGTTCATTGTACCCACAGCAGAAAATGTTTTAGACTAGATGTTTTCATTTTCTTGACAAAAGTGGACAAGAAATGTTTCATGCTTTTCTTCCAGAAGTTTTGGATAACCATCCATTTAGGGGGAAAAAAAAAAGGGTAGAATATTTCTTTTCTCATTATTTAATATTGTATTTTATATAAAATACCAGAGGATTTGTTAAACTGAATCATTTTATTATCTTTTTATAATGAAAAAAGTTTATTAGAGAGCACAGAGTCATAAAGCCTTTTCCTGTAAATATCTTAAGTGATCTATTTGGGCTTTAGTCTTGACTTTCAGCTCCTTGAAACACTATCACCTCAGTCTTTCACTGACAACCTGCCTAGTAATCTGTTCAGATGGCTGATAAAGGTCTGTTTCTCTTGAAGACCTTTTGCCATGCTTTCTGACTTACTCTAACTATCCCTCTGACACAATGGCTTCAGCCTTTTCCAGTCCTGAAAGGATACATTTTGGGGCTCTACACTAACTAACCTTTTCTTTGGCACAAAGAGAAAAACTACAAAATGTCAAGGGGCCAATGTGCTTGTGTCCTCTGGCACATCTGCCAGGATTGAGCTCAGTGATGTCTCCCCAAAAAATCAGTACCTGCCTAACACTTTGTCAAGCTGTGTTTTCAGTGCCCTGACCTGCTCCGGGTGGTCCAGGGGAATCTCATAGGTAGGAGAATTAAATTAAATTGCTCTCAGTGGTCTGTGAGTACAGCATCCTACTGGAGTCAGACCTGTCGTCACTTGATGGCAGTGCACGAGGGTGTGCACAGTATGGTCTTTGTGGACTGATAGTAGTTAAAAATCCCGTCATGTTAATTAAAACCCCAGCAACTAAATAGGTTCCATTTACACAGTGAATATAACATTTAAAATCAATCTGCAGTGAAGAACTAAAGCATTCTGTGACTTCTGTTGTTTCTTATTTCCTTGGAATTCAACTGAATTGCAAATTTTATCTTGACAGTTAGTGAAAACCTGGTCATGGAATTGTTATGCATTTTGAACACAATGATTTTGCTGAAATGGTTAAGAAATCTTGTCATTTTCAAAGGAAAGGGTCTGGAGTCAAGGGTTGTTTAGGTTTGTTGCCCAGTAAATCCACACAGTGGTTGTGAACACAGAATTCTGTCGCTTGATTGTTCTCTTATAGGCCTGAAATGTAAGCATAGATGTGTTTGTGTATTTTTTGCTGTTCTTATCACTGACAAATCTACATCTATCAGAAAAAGTTTAGAGTACACGTGCCCTTTTTCTGCATGATTACAAGAGAATTCTACTGTTTCATGTGTCAAAACCTCCTTTGGCAACTTGAACTTGTTATTAATTTATTGAAATTGGCAAATTGACTGTGTGGGAAGAGAGTCAAGAGTTTCGTCAGTTCACTCTGGATTAGTTCCTGACTGCATGTGAAATATTTCTGTTTTGGGCAACATACGCTCAACTTGAGACAGTACCTGCCCATGTTTGGAGCTGTCTACCACTTGAAACTCTCAGAAGGATAGCTGCAACTAGATCTCAAATTATGGCATAAAATTACTATAGAAATGCAATGTTGGATAAATCACGTATGCTTTTTAGGAAAGACAGCTGTTACTGTAATCTCCAAAAAACATGGTCATGTTTTTAACCTTGAAGGTTAAAAAGAGAGAAAGGAGAGAAATGCAACACAGAACTGATGAAGTTTTGAAGTTGCTTTAGGCTAGTTATGTTTTTTATTTTATTATCAAGAAAAAGAAAATGTCAACAGTGATGGTATGAAAAGTAATAGCAGCAAATCTAAAAGCTTAAAATGAATTGTTTTTGAAAACATCCAGATTTCTAATGATACATTACAGAGGTAAGGCCTCATTATTAAGAGGTAATAAGGTGAAATCCAGTTCTTTTTGTGAACAATTTTCAAATGGAGGAAACGAAAAGAAGTCCTGAACAGATCAATGGAATAAAATATTCATTGATCTTTCTTCCTCTTTTTGACTTCTTCATAAAAACTGTAATACTAACGACAGTACCTACTCTTAGAAACTACTACATGAAATAATTTGAGTAGACTTGGATTATGGGATTGTTTGGAAATGGCCTGAAACAAGTGTTACTTTGTTACTTTGACTTCTGCAAAGGCAGAGTTTAGTAGTCTTTTTTAAAAAAACACAAAACAAATAACCCAACCACAAAACACCCAAACATTTTAAGTAACACAGTGTCATTTCTGTTTCCTAACTGGAAAAAGCAGCACCTGAAAAAAAATCAGTGAAAAGTAAATTATACCAGGACGTGAGTGTGTGACACATCAAGGACCAAGAAAGAGGAGACTAGCGGGCCTTGAGAAATCCTTAGAACCTTTAAAACCTTTTCCTGTCTCTTCCCCAGCAGAAGTAGCATTTGTTTTTGGCTATGTACCTGGACACCAGCTTTAAAAATAGCTGGGTTCCTTCCTGCCTGAGGAAGAGAGAAAGACATAAGCCAGATTTATTGGCTGACCTACAAGCTTTACATCTAATTTCTTTCTGGTCACATTTCTTGAAGAAGTTGCTTTATGGACAGCGTGGTCAGAGCAGCAGTTCCACTGCTGATCCACATTAATCTAAGATGTTTACAGACTTAGTGGAAACGTGTTTGTTCAGGTGCTGCATTTGGAACAATACATGCTCCCTCCCAAACATTTATGTACACAAAAATACTTTGCACAAATATTCCCAGAAAAGCAAACCAAAATTAATGCTTGCTTAATAACGCAGGGAGGAATTTCCAATGTTGCCAGCATTGCTTGGATTATGCTTCTGAATGTTAGTAAGAAATTCCGCTGCAGGGCAGCAGTAAAAAAGTCAAAGTTAGCTTAACCATTTAGAAAATTGTATGAATTTTTGCTTGCATGTGTTTTCTTCAGAATCGTCAGGTATACTTTTATGCGGCAGTAGCTAAGGGGTAGAGATTATTCTCATGTACGATTCACATACCATCATACGGATTCCTTGGCATTTTATCACATGCTCAATCTCTTAGACTGCCTCTGCAGATGGCACCATCAGGATATCATCGTCAGTTATATACTAGTTTTGGGGTTTGGTGTATTTATAGTGCATAAGAAGATGGTTTATTCCAGAAGAGTTGTCCCAAAGCATCCTCAGAGACACAGCCACAACTGGCTCGTTTTTTGAGGGCAGTTGAGTAAGTGTGAGAAATGGTCTTATTATATTCAGGGAAATTTAGGAAGCATATATTCTTAAGTGGCCCGAGGTGATAATGCATTTGCTACCATTTGTCCCTCAAAAACTAAGCTTTTATGCTAACAAGAGTTGACTTAAAGAAAACATAATAAATCCATGCATGACCTAAACTCTGTGATCCATGATAGTTTGTGTAGTGCTGATACAGATTAATGTAAGTTTTACAACATGCTTTACCTATTAATGATGATGGCATCCAATCGTATGACTAAAAGAGATGTCTGAATTTATACAATGACTGATGATGTATGTCTATATAATTGCAGATATTCATACTCTCTATAAATATGTATAAATATGCATGAAGTTTTGTGTATTATACCTGTCATTTAAATATACAAAGACATATGAACTTTATAGAACTTTCCCATTTTGGGAGATGTTTCCAAAGGCTCTCCTACCCACTACACTGCATTGGCTTCCAGCACCACAGTCACTGTGACTTAAAATTTAAGAGTAAATCCATATATAAAACCAGAGGTATTTGGCATGTGCTTGCATACCTGTCTTAACTCATTCTATTTAGCATGATAAAATAACAGTGAAACTGAGATGGCACAAGTTTTTATATATATCAAAACCAGAGCACAGACTCCCATTCAGCTGTGGTTCTGTACTGTGATCATAGACATAGGGCAGAACCCATAAAGCTGTGTATTTACTGCTGTTGTTACCTGGGTTAGTTAAACTGGGATGTTTACTGTCACGTGTGCTGCAGTCACCATTTAAATTTTGGTTTTTATTTTGATTACATCTTAAATCACTGTAGGACTTTTAAAAATCCTTCTCTATACCGCGGAATTCAGAGGAAGAAAGAGAAGATACCAACTTGAGACATTTCTGTTACAAGACAGTGTTATTGAGAGCTGGAGGGGAAGTACTGTGACTAAAAGCTGTTGATTACACTGTAGTTCATGAATTAAGTAGAATCATAGAACCATTTTGGTTGGAGGAGACCTTTAAGATCATCAAGTCCAGACATTAAAGTAATGAAGTACTTTGCTGTGTAAGCAGTAAAAGCTCCTGTCATCTTTTGAGCCGGTGATTCCTAAGCCACATTGGTGTCTGTGTGACTGTTTATGAAGCCACACAAAGGTTTTCTTGTCTATTCAGGAGCCAGGCATCTTCATTTTCAACTGCTGCACAAAAATGGTGTTCAAATGGCTAGGAAGTGTCTGAAGCCTCAAAGAGGATTTCTCAGTCTGAAGTGTTATTCACTGGCTGCAGTAGAGGTGGAGTTTGGTGGGGTAAACTAAATACTGTTGTTTGCAGGGGTCTTTCCATAGCAGTGGGGCAGATACTGTGTAGTAGCTCAAGCCAGTAGCTTCCTAAGTGAGCTTGTGTCTGGATATGATTTAAACACTATTGTGTGGATAGTAAAATTTATTGTCTGAAAAAGCTGTAAAGTGACTGCATGTTCTGCACAAACTGTCAGAAGAGGACAGTTCTAGTCTGCGATGACATGGAAACAAGATTTTTAAAATAGCTGACTGTTGAAATGAAATAGCAATAGCCGGATGAGATGACACGGTCAGAAATCATTTAAAGATCCAGCACCAATTTCTAAAACTGGATTTGCCCCTGGACAATTGTGTTCTTTATAAGTAGGATCAGAAGTTTACACGACTGGAGAACAGATCTGTTTTCCTTCTGATTCTCAATTTCTTGTTCTCTAGGCACCTAAAGTGTCACAGAAAGGCTAGGAACTTTGCAACCGGAGATGAATAGCAGTTGTTTGGTTTTACTATATGAATAAATGTGTTTTCAGATGAGAATTTATTTTTAACAAATAAGCTCTTTTACAGCTGAGCGAGATCTATAATCCCAAGTGCTAAACTATGAGCAACAGTTCTTTCAGTGCTTGAAACACTTGAAAAGTGGGAAACAACAACTGATTGGTTTTGAAATGAAATTACTCCACTAACAGTAGGAGGGGTTTTCAAGTAGTCCTTGGTATACTAAGTTATCAGAAGTATGTCCCTCTGCTTCTGGTGTAGATATTTCCAATAGCAAAAGGAAACTGTGGGTGTAAGTCTTAAGATGCAGTGTAATTAAGTCAAGGATGTCTGATGACCAAGGACATGAACCCAAGTAGGACTGATTTGCTTTGCATTTTTTTTTTTTAAGAGCTCATGTTAAATGCACAGCTCTGTCAGCAAAGCTCAAGAGATGGCTTTTGCATTGCAGTTACACGATGTCGGTAATAGGGTTCAGTTATCGTGCTAACTGTATGCAAGGGATCTGCAAAAATTTTCCAGATTTGTAGGAGAAAAATAAAATGAATGCAGTCTGCTTCACATAACTGTCTGCAGTGAACAATAAAATGGCTGTAACGGGGATCACTTCTTCACATATGGAAAAAATATAGGTTTTCTATATATTTGTAATATATTTGCTTAAAATTTATTGCACATATATTTAAAATATATATCCCCTGTATAAAATACTGTATGTTTAAAATGAGACAACTCTGCCAGTTTTCATAATATGTCAAATATGTGGTATAACAAAATGCATTCAAAGTATCATTAAAAAATGTATCAGTGTAATATTTTTCTAGCAGCAAGACTCGGTAGAAAGTCCTGACTCTTCTGTACTCTGATGATGCAAAATATCCATAGGCTTAGCTAAACGTAGATAAAGCAGCTTTACAGCTGTTCTGTGTAGTCAAAGGAGTGCAAAGCAGATGGATCTTACTGGTGAACCTGATCTTATATCTTTTCAGTGCATTCAGAAAGAAATGTGGGTTTGGGATTGAGGTTTTTTTTTAAATAGAGCAGGTTGCTTTAACACTGCTCAAATGCTGTGGGAAAGTCTGTGTTGTATTCTGAAGTGAGAAGCCAACATGGTTCACAACTAACAACTCCTTGATGTGCAGTTCTTGGGCCAAGCTCTGCCTTCTGAGATAGGATATAAGTAACTGGGAGCAATACACTTGCTCTGATGGATGTATTTTATTCTTGGAAGTTGCTCAAAAATGAACCTGGAGCAGAAATTCCCTGATGGCAGTTTAAAAAAAGTAGAGAAAATAGCTGAAGGTACAGAAAAATGCTACGATGGCCAAACAGTGCGGGGGTGAGTGAGTTGTACCTAAAGCTGAACAGGAAATAGATTTTCTGGCCTGCAGAGAAAAAACAAAACAGGGGGGTGGAAGGGGGAGTGGTCTGTAGAACTTCTCCTACCTTTGTATTTGGATGAAAATAGCAATTACGAAAAAAGAAGTCATGAACAAGATTCTTCTATCCTTAGCATAAGTTTATAGCTTCCTTCTGCTTTGTACGAGACTGAGGTTCAAGACCTCTTATATCTCAGTGAAACTAGGACTTAAAATTCAATCTGCATACCTGAAATGAGTGTCCTGATTTCTGGCATTTCAGGTATTAGAGAGAGGGGTAGTGGTAAGAACTCTTGGGCTTGAAACAGAATTTGTGTCTTGGACATAGGGCACTTTTCCTCGAAGTTCAAATTGATACACTCCCACAAAAGATTTTGTTTTGGCAAATCGGCGCTATTTGAAGAGAAACACTATTTAAAAAAAAGACAAAGAAATAAAAAAAAAATCTGAACATTTGTAGTTATGTGTCTATTTTTGGGCCAGATCTGCTTTGCCTTGCCAGCACCTAAATCCTCTGATTCATGTTCTAGGCATCTAATGAAGAAATTCCACTCCCTAGAAATCACATTCAGCCCCTGTCCAGCACCAACTTTGCCAGCAACCTCAGTTTGCTGTGCCGAAGTTCCTCAGGTGCCAAATGTATTGCAGCTTGCGGTGCCCAGAACTGCCTTGTCTGAGGTGGCATTAAATACCTGTGTGCCTGCTGACATACTCCCACCTGAGTCACCTTTGGGGTGCAAATGCACCCGTGCACACTGAGCTCACCTCATAAATACCACCATCTTTCTGAGCAGAGGCAATTCTGCTGTGGCAGCTGTCATCTTCTTATCTAACTGCTTGGCATTTTGTTTAGTGTCCAACATGACAATTCAGGGTTTTTTTCCTCCTCTCTGCCCAAAGCAAGTCAAAAACATGCTGCTGCGAGGATGCCTCAGCACTGCCATGTGGGAGAAGACAAATGACTCTGCCTGTTCAGTGGATGCTGTGAGAAGTGTGCAGTGGTCAAAGGGTACAAAGAGCCTGCATACTAGTGTTTCATCTGAGATTTTGAAGTCTTCACTAGAAGGAGGACTGTAGTTCAGCTTTTCTTCATGCTGGGAAGGTACGTGACAATTTCACACTCTCTTTTGTCCAGTTACTATTTAATTATTTCATGTAAAACATTTAACAGGAAGGACTGAGCCTTTCTCTACAGGCTGTAATGTATTTTGGAATGGGCAAACATGTTGCAGATATTGGGGCACAGGAGATCTAAGCAGCTTGTTTGAAGTGCCACCAAGAGGTTCTCACAGCTGGAAGTGTAATAGGTGGAAATGGAACCTTTTGTTTCATCCTGTATTTTAGCCATAAACTACTTTCTGGGTCCTTGATAATACTGTAGGTGTTTCAAATTATGATGTTTTCCTGCATTTCCAGCATTTGCTCCCTTCTTTTTTTTTTCCTAGATGTGACACCTTTACATGGCACTAGGTGAACTATGGCAGTTGTGATCACCAGTCACTTTTATTTTGCAGGAAGGAAAGGTAGAAGGGGTCGAGTGGTTTAGGAGTTACTACGATGTGGGTGCAGCCATTCTTGCGATTTGTGGATCCTCATGTGCTTCCCTTGTTTGTCAAGACGATTTGTTCTCCTGGTCAGGAGCCTTCTCATTCATCCTGGAAATTCTTGGTTTTTACTTCCTTTTTCATGCTAAAGTATACTTCTTCCTTTAGGGAAGATGACAGATGGGTAGTTTTTCCTTTAGAGCTTTTTAGCTCTTCTAAGTATCTTCTGCTCAGGTAGACATTGTTTCTAGCTGTTTTCACCTCTGCCTAAAAACACTTGGGCTGAGTCACAGACTGTTTCTGAGGAGAGGGGAGGTCATACTGAATGTACACCAGGAGCTCTTAGAGCTGCCTCAGACGGGTTGTTTTCCCCTCAGGATACTGGATAGCGTCTGTGGCTTCACAGCTGTTGAATTCTGGTGGGCTTCACACTATACAGTTCTAGTGGCAAGGGACAAACATGGCTTTGTTCTTTGTTTCCTACAAATTTAATTATTTTTAAGGGATCACAAACTCTATTGTGAACGTGCTTTGACATATTCTTTGTTGATTTTTAAACTTCCATTTTGTTAAATGGTTTGACAGTTAAAATTTTAGCCGTGGAAATTATAATCTACTGTAACTAAATACATAAAATCCAATAGTAAAATTATGGGGAAAAACCTTGAAGGCATTTATAAAGTAATACAGAAAAATGTAAATCATTCAAAGAAACACCAAAGCATGGTGTAATTCGTAATTACGTTAGTCAAAAAAACATGAATTGTTTTTATTAAAAGAAAAAAGACAAATTATGTCTTACAGACTCAGCTGGCATTAGAAAACCCTGTCTCCAGAGATCATCTTCATGTGCAGAAGCACTGAAAGCATGAGCCTCCATGAAGATTTCCTTCTCTAACTCTTTTCCAAGAGCAAGGAGCAAATGCAGCTATAGCATCTCCTCGCATAATAAAACTTAGGTACAGAGTTGTTTGGAGGGATAGGGATTAGACTTCGGCATTTGGGCTTCAGCTGAAATAGGTAATAGACTTATGCTTGTTCTAAGTAAAGCTTATGAAGGACAACAAAAGACCTAAAAAAAAGTAATACTTGTTTCTGAATATATATTTTCATTGAGAGTCTAGATATCTCTTCCTGTTTTCTCTCTTTTCCTGTTTTCTCACTGTTATAAACAGTGTTCTTTAAATTCATGTTTTCATTTTTCTCCCTGCAGTTTTGGATGGTGCAAGTAAAGCTTGTCATTAAATGGCATCAAATTGAATACACAATTTATAGAAAGAACATTGCTTGCTTTTTTTTTTTGTGCTTACCATTAACTAACTGCAGTTTGAATTAATTGGAAGGTAAACCTGGAGGCATTTTCCGAACTATAGCAAATCATATGTATTCCTTAAGAATCTTGCCTGAGTTGCTTGAGTAACATAATGAGCAATGTATTTGAACAGATTAATAAACAATCCAAACAGATGAAATCCTTTTCAAGCAAACCAGATGCTAATACGTTTCAGCAGAGTTCTAATGAAATGGTTAACTTTTGAAGGGGAGAAAGATTATGTGCACTCTTACTGTTTGATTATAATGATTAAACATAAAAATCCAGAATTATTGCGAGAGCAATCTTATGCCTCTTTCTATCCATCAAAATCCTGGACTGCTATAAATCTCAGGAGAAAGCCTTTTCTCACAAGAGTTATTAGAACAATTCTAAATCAGCTGCTGGCCAAAATGAACCTCTGAAGTTTTAGAAGTTCATAAAACGTTAAGTACATATTTCTTAGGCTGTTCCTGGTTGTTCTGGAGGACAGCTTAATCCGTCCTCTCATCAGCATTGTTCTTTGCTCCCCAAGGGAATATTCTACGTTTCCTTTGACAAGTAATACAACTGCAGTTTAGTGTAATCTCTTGCAAGATGATAGCATCAACTGTATAGAAGAAATATTTTACAGTACGTTTTTGGTTATTTCAGGAAAAGTGAACTGTTAGGCCTAGACCTGTAAAATTCCTGAAAGTTGGCTGAACTAATGAGTGTGGGACCATTTATGCAGTTTTGAGAAAGCCAAATCAGAAACCTGAATGGAACGCTGAAATGATTATTCAAGCTCGTAGGGATGAAGAGCTGCTATAAGACCCATCTCAATTTTACCTTTATTTTGCTAAACTATATATAGATTAGGCACAGTCATGTCCATTAGTAATTTCTGTCTTCCTCTCATGTAAGCATAAAACTAGTTTAACAGCGTTTCCTGGGAAGAGAATGATGCATCCAAAACATACAAGTCCTCGTCCAGTTTCCTGTCTGTAGGTAATGCTGCAGTCATTTTGGATTAGCGATAAACGCTCATGAAATTGGAAACAGGTTCTCCCAGCTTTACACAAGAATCTGCAAAAACATGAATACTTATACCCAGAAAGTGTGATTCCAATTCAAACATCATAAAATAATATACAGTGCATGCTTAACTGCATGCAGGGCCATAAGAACATATTAAATGACATTGCCAGATGCCAAAGACAAATATGGTTTCAGCATTCAGTTGTATAGGAACCTGGAGGAGACTATGGCTTAACTTGAAGTACTGTCAGGACTTTATTTCTGTAAAATTATTTTCTTAACCCATCACTTCTTGCCCTTAGTTTCTGTTGTCATTCCACTTGTTCTTGGCACATATGTTGCGACATTATATTGCATGTCTGAAAAAGCTCTGATACAGCCTGAGCACTGTTCAGCTGTGCAGAGTGACCTCTTCTCACCATTTCTTGAGGCCCTTTAGCATGCAAGTGCCCTCCTGGAAGTGCAGAGTGATAGAGATACTGAGAAAGTCCTCAGCAAGTTTAAAGTAAAATGTATTTTTTTTTCCAGAGGCTGTGTTAAGTGAATTGCCACCCACGAGTTTTCAGAACAGGTTTCATTTTTGCAGTTTTGTGAGGCGGGAGATCTGAGAGAGGAGGAGGTGGCTACAGTCATCTTCAGTCCTTCATACAGCTTCTACAGGGTACTGCCGGGATTGTAAACCCAACAATTAGGAACGTTGATCTGAACACCAGCCCCATGCAGTTGGGGAGAAAAACACAGGTAAAGAGAGTAATTCACAGTACTCATTATTGTAAGGACTTGGAATGTGAAACTGTGTTCAAGTTTAGAATCCAAACTGAGACATATGTCATAAGTAAATGATGCAAGTTGGGAAAGAATAATCTGAAAAATCAATCTGGGTATCTCAAAAAAAAAAAAAATAAAAATCAGGGGGGTGGGTCATTTGCCTACATATAAATCTAAATCTGGAGCTCAGCTGAAGCACTCCAGTGACAAAAATCAGCATCTTTTTGTTGATGCTTCCTGCAGAGTTTAATCTGCAGAACACGAAAGCCAGCAAACCAAGCTTTTTCAACTGTAAGACACAATAATAATGAAAGAAGACTACGAGGAAGACCTGTAAAAATGACAAAACTAGCCAGACAGCTATTTCACAGAATATTTTCTTTCATGTTTGAAATGAATTGGCGATTTCCAAAGGCTTTCCAAGTGGCCTTTAATTATAGCATTGGTGCCAGATGATAGCATCTGTCCAGTAGGAATTGAATCCAAACAATATAAACCAATGCCCTTCAGCTTAAAACAGAAGATCCTTCATATTTACCATTGCAAGTATGGGTTTAGGATCTTACGAGTTTGAAACGAATGGGGTTTTTTATCACTATGGTTGATATTGTTGCCTCTCTGTGTGAACTGCAGACTTGCAAGCACAATTGCTCCACATCCTGTAATCTGTCACAGCAGTAGAGTTTTAAGCTTTCCACGTTTAATGCTAGGTTTGTTGTACTGGAGTGGTCACCAGTTTGATAGAACCTGCTTAATGAGTCTTGCTCTCTTAAATGATCCACAATGACAGTTCATCATATCTCATGTTATAGGTTTCTCCTGGAACAGTAGGGCAAATATTTTAACTGTCAGCACCCTAAGCTGGAACTGAAAAGCCTGATAGTAAGAGTGCTTGCCTGGGGTCTGCGACTGTGGTGCACGACGCTTGAGCAGGGATACAGGTGCTGGTGATCCATGTCCCTGTCAAATGCTTCTGCAAGCTGGTGAGTAAGTCTTCAGCCATTCGCTTTTCCTTCATAATCTGCATTGAACTCTTTTACTTTGCAGCAAAACTTTGAAGTTTCTTGCCAAGAGCTTTCAATATCAGTTGCTTGGGAATAGGTGCATATTTTGTCTTGGGCCCTCCTCCTTTATAGATGCAGTCTTGCCTCCAAAAGTTACACTTAGCAAAAAGAAAAAAACCCAAAAGTTAGCTTTGCAAAACACGCCCCTAGTGATTTTCTTACAAAGCAGGAGGAGAAAAGAAATTGTAACAAACCAAATCTTTACAGTCACGTGCTTGAACACTGAGATGGATTTTCCATACCATTTGAAGAGTCCTTTTTCTTATACAATATCTAATTTCACAGATACAGATGATATGGGAGGAATGTGGAAGACTTGTATATTTACTGGTAAAAATCCATCTTGAAAATATACCTTCATGGTACTAGGGAGAATCATTCTATTGTTGTATTTTTTTTATTTTCGCAAACAAGAGCGGTGTCAGAAGCACATAATGTTATTTACAGTTATATTTCAGATTTACTTTAATAGTCTCAAATTATGTGTGGCATGCTGGACAATTCCCCCCAGATAATGCCTTCAATTTTCCATCTGATCTCAGATATCTGTAGAATGTATTTTTCTAAAGCAGGCATGCTAAGGCTTGATGGAGTTAATAAAAGATATTACACCAAGCTTCTGTTTTTAGGTATCTTTGGTTGTGTTTCTGTATTTTTACTATTTCAGGACAGTTCTTTTTACCTACCTTGTCCCGTATTTGTGAGCAAAGCAGTTCAGTTTTGCAAGAATAGCAGAGACTTTTCTCCAGGATTTCACTACTCAGATTTTCAGGTTCCACTCTCATTCCCAGAGAAATGAGTTTGAGTTTACTGTTAAGACAGTAATGGTAATATTTTCTGGTACCAGTGACATCTAAATATCAACTGTAGATTGAGTTGTTATCGGTATTACTGAGGGATTATTTTTACCTGAGGCCTTTTTTTTTTTTTGCTTTTTAAGCTCGAACAGAAAAATGAAAATTCAACACAACCAAGAACAACAAAAATCCCACCCCCTAGTTGCAGGTGAGCTCTGAAGGGGCTAGGTTGTGTTTGCAAAGTTAAATAAATAAACAGAGGAACTGCTGGCTAGATTCAATGAGCCATACTTAGACTTTGACAAAGCCACTGTTGAAATCCTGTTATTGCAGAACCGCCAGTCTCGGCAGGTCATAAGGACAAACCAGGTCCATAAGGGAAAGCATTTTAGGTTTGGAAGAAAAAAAGAAAAGAAATAAAGAGAAACTTGTGCGGATTTGGGCACGCATAATCTTTATGGCATTGTAAGCACAAAATGTGGTAGCTCAGACAGCATGCTTTTTGTCAAACTGCTGGCCTGCTTTTCTTTAGGGGATCTGGAGGCACATGAAGCTGTGTAAATGGAATTCCTCATATCTAAAGCTTTCCGTCCTTTGTGGCAGCTCTGTTGCAGACAGTTTGTACTTACTGCACTGGTGTAACCTGGAGTCTGAATGGATGGACCAACCGGTCAGAAGGGTTTAACTTGTGGTGGGCTGGGAGTTGCGTTGCAGTACTGGGTGCTGTCTCAGCTCTTCTGTCTGTAAATTGCCCTAATTTCTTATCCATTGTGAGTCCCAGACCCTTCTTTAGTGACACCCACATCAGTGAGAGATGGGCTCAGTCTGGGTCATAGTCACTGCTGTGACAGTCATAGTGATTGGTGAGAGATCAAGGGAGCAAGCCCAGTGAATCTTCTTGCTGGAATTAGTAATTGCTGTGAGACTTCTTTGGTCTTCTGTCGTTATTCCTAGATCTACAGCCACAGTACCATTTTTCTTGAAGATCAGAGATAAGGACGATCAAAATTTAAGCGTACACTTAGGGTTACCCATATTAGATGTTCTGGGTTTGAGGTCTCTGCAGCATTCCTTCCTCACAGGAGCTGTGAATAAAAGATATTAAAATACTTCAGTCATCCATTTTGAGAGAAAGATAGATATTTTGTGATTGTGCAAATATTTAATTTTTTTTTCCCATTCCTGAGGGACTGATGTAACTAACATTGATTTCTTTTGCTTTTGGTTTGTAATCACTGGAGAGACTCTGGCAGTGGAATTTTAACTCTTTCTTCTCTCAGCAGACTTTACAGTGACCTTAACATTTCCCATGGTAAGTAAGAGAATTTGCTTAATCTCTTTGTATGGGGCTAACCTTGGGTTATTGAAAATGACCTGTTGTTATTGTGCCCATGAAGTAAAATGTCATAAGTAATTCTGGCAGAACTAAAGAGCAAACTAATTCAAAGACTAGTCAATGAAAGTCAGAAAAATTTCATCTGTTTTTAATATCTACCAGGACTCAAATTCAGCTTTCATTTTACATCTAAAGATGTAAACTCTGAAGTATACACACCTATTTCTAGTACTACCTATGCCACAGTGTTTTATTAAGTTGCATTAACCAATCTGATCCATAATCTAAGTGAGCAGGAATAAATCTTGAAGGCAAATTGTGTTGCTAGTTACTGATTTGAAAGGAAACGTAGACTTTTGAAAGAACAAGGTTTTCTTAAGAAGATTCTTTCTAGGGGATATCTAAGAAAAAAAAGATAAGCAAAACCATTGTGCAATTGGTGATGTAGGATTATGTATTTATGAATCCCCAGGCCAGATGCTGCGTGGAGTTCCTTATCCTTAGAGATGGCTGCTCATAACTTAAGAATGTGTAAATACAGAACACTCCCTGAATAAATACTATCGTTAGGAGCCAAGAGCTCTGCAACTTAACAATGAGTTATTGTTGCTGTTATTGTTTGTGATACTTTTTAATGGAATTGAAGAACCAAGATGCAGCAGCTCTACAGAGGAATGGACTTTTTAGAATGGGGGAAGTGTGCGGAGAGGCTGCACTCTGTCTGCAAATTGTTTACTGGTAAATGACGTAATTTTGCAATCTACACACACCCCAACACCTTTTGGTTTATAAAATTGCAATGCACTGTGGCCTCTTATTTCTTCACAACTTTCAAAAAGGGCCTGGCTGATGCAGAGTTGCAGATTTTCATTTGACATGAGGTTCTTGCCAGTTTATACCCTTAATTCTTTTAATGTGTGTCATGAAAATAAAGCTGCTACCTCCATCAAGATTTTCTGAAGAACAAAGTGTGAGGACAAATTCTTTACAGCATTACACCAAGGCAATGTGACTAGCTTGTAAAAGACTGTATGATGTAACTGGGAGTAATTTGGCTTTTGCCATATAGTGTATATATAATGGAGATGAATGGAAAAGTCAGCAAGGGAATATTTTAGGCTGAGTGTCAGGAATTGTTTCTTTACAGTGAAATCTTTTATGGTACAGAATAGTCTCTGGAGGAAAATGGTGGGAGCTCCTTTACGCGAGTCATTAAAAACTGGACAAAGCCCTAGGAACATGGTGTAGGCCATCTTTCATTGGCAAAGATGTGAAGTATCTATGAGCTGTTTTCCATCCCCGATTTCCAGGGAAGACACATGGATAGGTTGATAACCCTTGAGGAGGTTTAGCAGTGTACTGCTAATGCAGCTATTACACTTTTCAGACCATATTTTTGAAAGACATTTGGACAACTGTGTTTGAAGTCATTCATAATTTACACCACATTATGCCAACAAAACTCTTTTGACTTGAGGACAGTGGCTTCAGCAGCAAGAAGTCAATATGTCCCCTGTTGTCCCCAACAGGATTTTTAAATTTTTTCTCTTGGGCAGCAGCTAGGTCCATGTGAAAGACTTTCCAGTGAACTACTGGAAGAGACATCACTTATTTAACTGTTAAACATCCCCAAGGCTGAATGTGAGTATCATCTTCCCTCACATTTACTCTAAGAAGTGCCTGGCTCAGAGAATCTTGCTAGTGAGTTTTAGAATAGCCAGTGTGCCTTGGCCCCACCAACATCACTTCTGCAATAGAGAGGATTTATTTATTTGTCGGGGGAATGGGGAAATACTAGAATTAGCTGAGAATGAATTGGATAGGAGTTTCTACCTGACCTAAAATGTCAGGAAGCCTAGAAGTGAAATAAGAGCATACAGATGGAAACATTTCCCATTCTTGATATGGACCCTTTTACAGAGGATTTAAGCCACATAATACTTGATGGGGTTTTTTTGTTTGCCTTCCACAGATTTTTTTAAAGTAGTTCATGTGTACTGATGAGAACCAGGGGTCTATGTTCCCAAACAGCCATGAAAGGAAACAGTTGGCAGTGGGCAGTTGTTCCACACAGTGATTTATCTCTTTTTTTTTTTTTTTTTTTTCTTCTTTTTTTTAGGGGGTTTTTTTTTTTTTTCTGTCTTTTCATTTCCATCAGTTCAAGTTTTTGAAGTTGACAGCCCACAGTTCTATTTAAGCAGAATGACTTACCAGAAAAATTCTGGGCGGTTGATACTGTTTTTTAGTCTCTGCTTCTGTCAGAGAAAGTGTCCCTGTTGTAGTCCCAGCTGAGGAGCTCCAACAGCAGCAAGGCAAGAGGAGTGTCTGCTTTCAGTAAAGATTCCTTGTTACTACAGGACAGTAATTACTGGTTTATGCTGTGTCATTTTTCTGTTATTATTAAATATTTAACAAGATCTAACTTCTTTTCAAAGATTTTTATGACATGCTTGGATTTGAGGAATCCTTTTGGAATCTGAACACAGTGCAGAGCTGTTGCTAAACTCTCTCCTTCTCACTAATGATGAGTTAAGGTTCATTTCTTGGTTTTATGTATGAAAGGGTTATGTTTATAAGCA
Organism: Todiramphus chloris collaris; assembly: GCA_025345505.1. Taxonomy (NCBI): domain Eukaryota; kingdom Metazoa; phylum Chordata; class Aves; order Coraciiformes; family Alcedinidae; genus Todiramphus; species Todiramphus chloris. Next base: position 7,189,503 of record JANVCC010000062.1, on the reverse strand, counting down.
TGGAAGGAAATAAAATGTAGGCATTCTGTTGAACGTAAGTATTTTAAAAGTAGATACCAAGAAGTATACGATACATCTCTACAATAATTATTCTTCAGAAACTGAAGAGGAGCTGCTTCACCACAGGGGTTTCTGGTGGTGATATTTTATTTATTATCTCTTTCAGGTGGAGAATCTATTGGCTGTTAATGTTAATCTCATATTCTCTCCTGTTCCATGGCTGATCTGAAAATCAGGATGTACAGCCCTGCTGAAGCTGCCTAAAATACCAGGTAAAGATGCAGTCTTTTTTTATTGTTTAAACCACGTTTGGCATTGACAATCAGTAAACTGTAAGTTAGGTTATATAATGAAATAGCATGCTGGGATCATTCTGTAGTGGAACTAGTTATAGCCAAAAATGCTCAGGTAAAGAGTGCAAAGTGTGGGAGAAACAAGAAGCAAGGATATTTTCTGCATGACACAGTGTACTGGATTAATGTCAGAGTAAGATTAACTTTTTTTTTTTGTTTTGTTTTTTTTTTTAATGGGAGGTGTAATTAATGGTAAGTAACTCCAGGTTTAAAATGAAACCAGGAGGGGGAGAAAAATCTAAGTGCAAGGGGCCCAAGTGAAAAAGATGCAGTTATATATTACCTTTGATAGAAATGTTCACAAAGCCTCTAATCAGATTCAAGGTTTAGAGCTGTAGCTTAGTGTTAGGATGGTTTCCAAGAAGACCGCTGCTATTTACTACTGTCACTCAGCACTTTGAGATGAGCTGAAAGGCATCTGCTCATCTTATTTCATGTAACTCAAAACAGTACTTTTTAGGAAAATAGAGAAAGAAATTTGGAAGAGGAATCAAAGGTCTTAACCAATAAATGATTTTTATTACAAAAATACTAAATAATTATCATGAAAAAGATCTACAGGACAGGAACAGTGAGGAAAAGTCCCCTCATCTTGTTAGGTAACCTGCCAAAAACTGAATATATCCTAACATGTCATTTGCCTTATTTTACTCATTTAAATCCCATGAACTAATACAGAGAGGGGGTGAATCTTAGCTCAAACTATTTTTAGCTGCCAGTATGTGTGACAAGGAACTTCTTCCAGTGCACTGGATTCAAGAAATGGATAAGGAGATGGGAAGGGAATCTTGGTATAGCTCCAAAAAAAAAATTTTTTTTCTTCTTTTTTTTTAATGGCCTAAGCTGGGAAAGTAGTTGGGAGCAAGAAAGCTAATTGCCACTGTGACTGTCCTGGCAGATTGCTGGGAAAGCTTTCCAGCTGGGGAATCATGGGGCGGGGAATCACTCTGCTTGGGAAAAGGCCTGGAAAGGACTAGCACATGTGAAGAAGAGGGCCCCCTCTGTAAGAGGTCATCCTCAGAGGGATTGGCACAGCCAGTCCCACTGCTGCGTGAGGTTATACTGGAAATCATGCTGTGGATGCCAACAGGTTAAAGGAGTAGTCTGTGGAAGGACTTCTTCAGGCCTCTTCAGAAGTCCTCACTTATTTTTGGACCAAAATACGTTCTATTAAACCAATCATCTAAGGCAGCAAAATGAAGTATTTTGACTCATCTTTCCCTTCCTCTTTCTCTCCCTCCATACATATTTGTGTGTAACCTATTTTGAGTACAGAGTATTTGAGCTTTTATACCATTTGAAAGCATTACACGTGGTGTGAGTTAGAATTTCTAGCGTGCCAGATAAAGTCTGGGGACTTTGGAAAGAGGAGATGCCATTTTATCTGATTTGCAGCGGTGGCTATGTATCGTTTTTAAGTATTTAATCATATCTCAGAGTTTTGAAATAACATCCTTTGGAGCTCAGGATGTTTTTGTCAGCTGACTAGCTCTGTTTGAGCACTGGGAAGCTAATAATTTGGGGATCATTACTTACTCCTTCACAGAAGGTGTTACAAGAATACGAGCAGAGCTTGCTATGTTGTGAATGGCTAAACATTTCCATTTTCATATGGGCTATGAACTTTTAATAAGATCATAATAAACAGCAGCCCTGGTGCACCTGATTTCATAGTGAGACAGGTTTGTAGAGGTGTAAGACTGATCCTCAAAAAGTTTCTGTAGCTGATGAAATTCTTCGGTTGTCCAAGCTGCCGGGATTTGTGAGTCTCAAGAAATTCAGCATCTGTGGCATCTGCTGAGGCAGCTGAATGGCCTCACACCACTGTGGTGCTGCCTTGAGTGGCAAAGGATGCTTGTGTGGGGGTTGGAGTGCAGATCTCCTCAATGCCTGGTGGCTGATAGAGGAATAAATTAATTAAAATGGTAAGAAAAGGTCCATTAAAATTATCAGCTGTTTATGTGGTATGGTAAGAGGTGCCAATTAATCAACTAGAGAGGTTAAATTGAGAGTAATCTAAACTAGACATTGAAAATAATCTAACAAAGCTTAAGTTGGAAACAAAAAGATTCTTTAATCAGGCTATTGGGCAAGGAAAGAAAGCTTGTAAACAAGTCTTACAGCTGAGTTCAAATGAGTGATTGTAGCATTTTTTTAGCTTTTATCTGGGTATGTCTGCCTTCTTTTGGAGAGGATGTATGGATTGAAAAACTGGTAGTTTCATAATCTGGTATTTTAATAATAGCTGTCTGAACAGTTGGGAACTGTTGTGCCCTGCATGAGAAGGAAAATGATACTGCCTGCAAGAAATAGTGCACTGGAAAGAAATCTTCTCAGCTGGAAAGCCAACTTGATACCAACAGACCACAGCCTCCTCCAGGCTGTGCAGCTGATGATATCACTACAGTGCAGTGCTGCCACCATGGCAGTGAAGTCTCTGTTAATTTATTATTAAAACATAAATATCAAACAGATAAAAGAGATTTTTAAAAACTACTTAAAAGTGGAGGCACTTATTTAGAAACATAGAAGTACCTTGACTATTTTCATTGATAACTTCTGACAGACAGCTATTCTCATTACTGCTGATTTAGTATTCCTTCCTCTTTATTGCTGTTGAAAAGATTATTCTTAGGAAATAAAGACATACTTTGGGATTTCTGGAGACAAAAATAAATATACAGAGTCCTCATGAAGTAATAAGTGAATAGGATCCTATTCTAAATATTTTGCAAGAGGAAGATGGGGTAGGAACTGAGGAACAAGGAGCAAAACATGTTTCTTGAGGTCAGCCAAGAGGGAGGCAGTAGGAGGTCTGACCAGGGCTCCATGCCCTGTGAGACCAGACCCTCTGCAGAAGGCATAAAACTTGACTGGGGATTTAGACTAAAGCTTGTAGTCAATGCAGACGTTGTAAGTCAAGCTAATACATGATGAGATACATTCAACAGTCATGCATGCTATGGCAGTGCAAATAAATGTGTTATTAGACAAACTGGTATGGGGCTCTGCTTGCCTGACCAGCCGAAGTGATAATGCGCTGTGGCTGTTTGTCGGGGCCATGAGGTGTAGGGCTCTGGTCTGAGCAGGCTCTGCTGAGGTTGTCCATCTCAGAGCTGGCTGCTGGCATTCGTCATGGGCCTGGTGTGTGCCAGTGGCTGACTACCGTAGCCATTTCATGTCTCTGGGCAGTAACATCTCTGCTTGGGTTTTATTTTTATGTTACGGCTTTGGCCATTCTGGCAGCCTTTATTTACCTATTAAACTTCTCTGCACAGTCAATTCCAGAAGCCACTGGAACCCCTGTCAGCTGCCTTCAAGTTGGATGGCTAGCAATTGTCAGCTGCCTTGTGACCACTGAGTTCTGGAAGGTGTCTGGAGCTGCTCACACCTAGCAATGGGCCCCTTGTCCACGGACAGTGAATCCTTAGGGGGGAAGTGGCTGGTGGGGGGGGATGTGCTGGAGGTGCTGCATAGAGACAGTAAAATTTAGTCAGATTAAATTACATTAATTTTACTTTCTGATACTAAAATCTTTTTAGTAATGACACTAAATGCTACCCTTCAAAATCCTTCTCAACCTGACCCTGTCCAGTTATTCTCTGGGCCTTTTTTTTGTCTGTGGAAATGCAGTGCTACTGAGTTAATTTTCAGACAGTAAATAGCAAATCTGCTATGGGAGTTATCAGATTCAGGGGAGCCCAGAAGGAGGTGTGCTGATAATGACTTCAACAGAGCAAGAAAGGACAAGAATGACACCCATTTAGTATCCTTCACATGGAACAAAGCAGCATCAAGGTTTTAAGCATGGCTGTTGCAATCCTCTGTGGGATCCTAACTCACTTTTTTTTACAATGAATCTGTGTCAGCATTTAATGTTTTAAGTCATTAGGTTTCAATTCTGCTCTGGGTTCAGTGGAGGCATTTATGCCAGAAATACGAAGAAATCTTATTCCACTGCCTGGGGTGGAGGGGGAACCTTTAAAAGAATTACATAGATAAAGAATTCCATACATCCAGACACATTTTTCTCATTTCTCAAGGGTATCTTTTTTGCTGGGAATAATTTTTCTGTTAATGTATGTTGAGCAACCTCACATAATACATTTTATCTTGCTAATAAATTCTTTTCCCAGTAGTTCTACTTTCAAGTGTGCTTAAGACAATACCTGTGTCTTAACTTCAGTAATAAATGACCACAGTTTGTAAAACTTAATCCTGGAAAATGAGAAGCACAATTCTCCTCTTGTTTAAGTGCTCAGATAGCACGGCAAAGAACACAAAATAGATGATTATGTGTAATTTTGTAATGAGTAAAACAAGAAAAGTTATGAGTTTGAATCCATTGTCACTGATGAGAATCAGGTAGGACTCTTGGAAGAGCTCCAGGGAGCCGAAGGATTTCAAAGATAGTTGGAAATGGCATAAGTATGCTGCAACAGTTTTGTTGCTTTTGGGACATCTCCTCAATATTAAGAGATCTATTTAAGGTTTCACTTTTATTCTGCAAAGATATGTAAGAGCATTCAAGTATTTATAATTTCTGTTTCTTTTTGAAACTGGGCAAGTTTATGCCCCTCTTTACTTCACCATGGGGTGCTTTTGCCTTGTCAGGAAAAAACGCAGATAAATGAAAGCAGTCTTCACATCCCTGTGAAAGCTTTCTATTCATTTGCCTTCTGAGGGGAGAGGAGAAGCTAAAAGCGCTTTAACCAGGTCAGATCACTTAGCCCGTATCCTGTCTTTGAGGCCAGGAGTAGGTGTTTATAGGAAAATGTAAGACCAGAGCTTGAACAGTGATGATTATATAAAGAATGACAGATATTCACCTGTGGGTTGAAGTCAAGCTTCTGTGTAAGGAAAAGAGAAGCAGAAGCTCTGTCCTCACTAGTTAGTATAAAAGGTTTATCCAAGTGTGTTTTTGAAACAAATTTTGAGATGAGGGGGGTTGTTTTTTTGTTGTTTTGGTTTTTTTTAATCAGAATGTTTTTTGTTTTGTTCTTTGTTTTGTTGTTTTTTTTCTTAAAGTTACTGAGTTGATATTTTTGCAGCGCTGTATATGATGACTGCAAGGTCATCTTTTGGTAATATGTGTTAATCACCACTTCAGAGTCCATTTTTTGTCAACAAAGTTAGGATTCTTTTTTTTTTTCCATGTGCTGTATTCTACATTTTTCTACATTAAATTTATTCTATCACCTTATTTCTTAGTCATTTAGGTTGGCAAGTTGTCTCTACGTAAGTGGATCTCATCCTTACTGTCCTGGGTAAGTCTTGTATCATGTAATTTCCCATAACAAGACAAAAATTTATTTGGGAGCTAAGAGGCTTGTTCTTTTTGGAATAGGACTTTGAGTTTAGGTCTTGAGTATCGCTGTTGTTTTCTGTAATGTCACATGTATTTTAGGCTTGGGGTTTTTGGGGGGTTTGTGGTTTGTTTTGATTTAGGATTTTTTTGTTTTGGTGGGGTTTTTTTCTTTTTTCTTCTTTTGGAGAAGGAGTTGCAGAAAGGATTGAGGGCTGGACCCAGGGTGTTACTTTTGGGTTTCCATGTCAGATCTATCTGCTGTTGGCTTGAGATCTTTGATCAAAGCACTTTGGGTACTGCTGTACCTATTCAGTTGCTCAGCACACCCTCTACTTCACGCTGACTTTGTTGGCACCGGTTCTGCTGCCTCCCTGGTATCTGAAGCACAGTTCTCTGCTTCAGGCTTCCATTTTCTGTTCTGTTTCTTTTCTCAAGCTGATGTGATAGCTAAGGGAAGAAGTATCAATGTCATGGCCTGTTTCCAACACTGTCACAATTCCCTTCATGCAATACTTTCAGACCAGTATATTTGGAGTGGTTGTATTTGTGTTAATTTCATCTCTCTGTGATACTCTCAGCAAAATTCTCAGTGAGTAAATGGAAGGGAGTAGAGAAAATAAGAAATGCCTGCACTCAAATACACCTTTCAGTTTCCTCACCAATGTTGAGCTTTATTCTGTACATGTTGCCAAACTTGCCTCCTCAGGCTTTTTTTTGGATTTGGGGTACTGTTCAATTTCTGTGTTCAGTCTCCTCTAGACTTACATGACCCACAGTTAAAGATTCGCCCTTCTCTCTAAACCCTTCTTCTCTGTTGATCCTGCTATTCTTCTGCTTTTCTGATGCCAACAGCCGAGCGTACTCTTCTCCTGGAGAAATTGCTCTGTGCCACATGGTTGCTGAGCTACAATTTACCATCATGGCAAACTTAAAGAGAATATAGAAAACAGTGGTGTCGCTGAATCTAAAAGCTCTTTTGATTTTACTGGGGTCTGGTTTCCCCCAGTATTTAAGTGCCAGGATTAAAAATAAATATTAGTGAGTGGATGAAGGCCAAAGAAAATAAGCCAAAGATTCTAAATTTGTGTAACACCCACATTGGAAAGTGAGAGCAACAAGTTAAACAACAGAGATTTCAATATTGATGTGGAGGGCAGGAAAGGAGTTAGGTACAATTTAGGAATTGCTCTTCGCTGAAAGCCTTGGTGGCTGTGGTGTTGACTCTCTGTGCCCTGGGGTGCCTGTAGTTCTTATGAACTAGGGATGAGTGGCACTATTGTGCAGAGTTCCCGCAGGTGGCATTGTATGGATCTGGTGCACCAGTTAAATGCAAGCTGGTCCTGGGCCTTGTAGTGAGCTAAGACTGGAATAGAGGATGACAGTTTTTAAAGAGCAGAACAAAGGTTTGTCAAGAACAAAGGCCAGGTTGGATGGTGCTTTGAGCAGCAGCGGAAGGTGTCCCACCCATGATGGGAGGGTTGGAACTAGATGATCTCTGAAGTCCCTTCCAACCCAAAACCATTCAATGATTCTGTGATAAAAGGCAGTGACCTGTTGCAGAGATGTGGTTTCACATTCTTAGCTAAGTGTTTACACTGTATTTTGTTAGGAGACACAAACAAGCCTATTCGTTTATGTTGAAACACAGGATAGTGACTTCTGCAAAGTGTGCATTTTTTCTTCTTTAGGCCAAGACTTTCAAGAGTAATGAGCAGACAAGTATTAGAGGATTTTATGTATTTTGGTGTTATAAATGGGAACTACAGGATTAAAACGTAGACATCCAATTACCATCTGCTGATTTTTGTCTGTTACAGAATCAATTCAGCTGCATGTGACTGTAGGTTCTTTTTACTGCAGAAGTGAAAAGTGCAACATTACTGGGCCTTGTAATCACAAGCGCTTGGATCCCAAGCCACTGTGCACTTAAATGCTCTCAGATTGTGTTCTGTATCTTCTTGGAGGTAAAAATAAATCTGTGAAAAAAGTGCAGTAATTCTTCTGTATGTTTGGACATATTATTTCCTCTGCTGTTCATGAACGTTCCTTAATATTTTCCCCATTAGTGGGTTTCCTTTAGTCATGTGCAGATACCTGCTGGATGATTGAAGTCCTGGAACCCCTGTTCTCATGAGCTTCCAGCCTAACCTTGAAGCCTTCAGGTGTCACATATATTCAATGTCTTGGAATTGTTTTCCAGCCATTTTAATCCTCTATCATCAATCTGTTAACAATTGCTGCATGCTTTGTTTCATCTCAAGAAACATCTGGAATAGTCATACCTATTTGGTGTTTTTAGTTGAAAGGATCTTTCTTCTTTTTTTTTATTTGGTGTCATATGGCATTTTTCTTCTTTCAAGTACTGTGCTTAGCTACCTATTTTCATTTACATAGATAAGGTCATGAATTTCTAAAGTGGATCATTGGCCTGCCATCAAATAATGTGTCTAAGTAATTATTTAAGCAGCTTTTTAGTAGTAAGTGTTCTGTAATATCTAAGAGCTGTTATAACATGCCTTTTCTAAACCAGTAAATAATCCAAACCCTTAAAATCTTTTCGAAATGACCAACTACTGTGAACAGACACAAACTTAACAGTGCAAATATGTTTTAAAAAATAAATAATCCCAAACAATTAGCTGTCAGGTAAAGTTGACTGAAGGCACAAATGCAGAGTTTATCTAACAGCATGGCAGCCGTAGTAATTTTAATTAAAAGAAAATTATAGTGCAATTTTTGGTACCCTGTTGGGCAGAGCATTTTGCTGGGGGGGGTGGGGGGGGGGCTGAAAAAGGAAAAGAAAAAAAGATCATGATGTAGATTCAGGGCTCATCTCTATTCTCTGGTGCTGAAACTGTATTTCAGAGGACAATGCTTCAAGCCCTAGGCTAAAACGTCATAATAAAATGGTGGTAAATGAACTGAAGGAGGAGCAAAAATGGACCAAAAATGAAATGAGCCCTGGAGTAGGGCACCGTTCTGGAATAGGGAGTCCTGGTCTTAGCATGATTTGCCCTGGGGGAAGAAGGGAGTACAAGCAGCATTTGATTCACATGCCAACATAGACTTGGGACGTAGAAATATCCATGAGCCTCACATGGATTCACTGTGAGTCAAAGGTAAATTGACTTTACCTTGTGTCAACTGCCTGTGCTTCTGATATCATGGATAGAAATTTTAAAAAGAAATACTGGCCTTTTTAAAAAATTTTTATGAGAGGTCCGTTTGTTGCATACCTGCCATTTTCTGGGGTTTGGGATTGGTTTTTTGTTTCTTTTTTTTTTTTTTCACTAATACTTGGAGGAGAGAAGATGATTTTGTAATTTGAACCATGAGAAAATTGATTATCCTTCCTGGCTAGTACTTTTAAGGACTTCTCTTTTAGCCTCATTTTAAAACTTGCTCATCTGTACTGCTGGTTCCTGTGTTTGAGGAACAAGGTCTAATGTCCCTATAAGCATCAAGATTTGGCCATGTTGTGTTCCAACGTAAGAGTTCCTCGGAGCTGTAGAAAGTTTTATTTCTGTTGTACATCTGCAGTAAGAACGTGGTATTTGAAATCTGAGCCCCTTGGGGGCCCAGGTCTCAGAGATATTGATCATCTCCTGCAACTTGTTGTCTGCTCTCAATTCCCATTGCAGTCAGCAGGAGATGAGGCGCTCTGCACCTTGAAGGATCAGTCTCACAGAGGTTGCTTTTGAGAAGGTTCTCTGCTAGGTATTCAGATGACTGGATGATCTCTCATCAGTTATCTCCATATGTTACTGCACATCCCAGATGTCAGCTGAAGGTAAAACAATGTCTGCATTGTCTGGACTCAGGATGAAAAGTTGCTAAGTGAAAGCAAGCAAAGTAATGTATTTAAGGTGGGGTTTTTTTAAATTCGATTTGATTTTTTTAATAATTTTTTTTAAAAGCTACCTTACATATGATATTTCGTTTTAGAATATTCCCTATATTCTAAATTCAGACTATTCAGAAGGGACAAATTTTCTAGGACCTTATGTGTTCTAGTAATTTTCCTTTTTAATAATTAAAGCAGTTTAATAGTTACAGAAGAGATTAAGTCTCAGATAAGGATTACATCCATTTCAGAGTAACAGGTAGCAATGAGGGAGGCAGGTAGAACTCTAGTTCTGTGTGATGATGGAGACAATACATATCAAATCAACTGGTGTATGTGGAACAGTAAATACAGAAAAGGCAGAAATGTGTTAAAAATTTCTTTGTAGTTCAATTTTTGAGGAGAAGCGGTTATGTTGAAAGGACTGTTTTTGGTTCCTCAGGGCAGGAGCTGCTTGGGTGCTAGACTGGCTTGGGCAGTAGCAGTCAAAGGCAGAGGCTGTTGGTGTGGAGGGAGCTGTACACCCTGTAGTCCCAGAAAGCTGTAGTCCCAAAGCTGCTCAGTATTTTTTTTTTTTTCTCTGTGCTTGTGAAGAAAGGTTATGGTGAGGAGTTTGAGACTTCTGTGCCATGGACAGTTTGCTGTCAGCACAGTCCCTTCCCTGAGATCCTGCTTGTTCTTCCCAGTCCCCTGGTGTACAACAGATTACTCTGTATTCTTTTAGTGGCTATATATGAGGAAAGAGAGGTAACAGTAAATGTATTACACTAAAATGTCTTAGTTGGTTGGCTTTAAGGTATGAAACCTCTTGTACACAGATTTTTTGTTGTTTTGGTAAAAATATCTGATGTGTCTGTGCAAGCCCTTGTAAAGGTATTTGCAGCTGGTAATCACTTTTCCAAATAAGTTAAAGAACTGATGCATAGCTCATAATTTTCTGAGACTGAAAATTTCTTTCAGTGCAGAACTTAAGTTATGAAACCTCCTAATCTCGATCTGTGTCCCTGAGTTTCCTCAGTGTGGAAACCAAGGTGTGGGAGGTATGGAAACGGGGAATGGTGCATGTCTGGCTCCACATCACAAAGTTAGGGCATTGCCAGGATGTGCAGATGGAGCTGAGGATACTCTTGGATCCAATAATGTAGTTGTAGTCACAGTGACCCTGGTGTGGGTCTGACAGGTCCTGGCTAGTAACGCTCTTTCTTCCAGAATAATTTTGCATGAAATATTACTAAGGACAACACAAATTAGTGTAGTGTCCAGTACTTGCATTCAGCCAGCTTGCTGCTAGGACAGAACATTGAACACATACTTGAATATTTTATGTTTCCTTAATATTAGACTTACTATTGATGAAGAACACGGTGTCTCACGCAGAGTACTGCTGTGGCTAGCACCATGACCAGACAGAGTCACCCTATGCCTCTGGATGTGCTGATTCCCTTCCCTAGACTGCTGCAAGGGAGGTCAGGTGCACAGCTACCTTATGAAACTGAGCTGTTTTGGTTGGGGTTTTTTCTGTCTTTAGGTGTGAAGTGTTATTGTAGCATTGCTAACGAGTAGGAGAGTCTGTCTTATTCTACATGGAGCTTGGCTAGTACCACCCGGAGAAGAATTTGTAACTTTTATGAGAAATATTGTTCATTTCAGTTCAAATCAAAAAACGCCATTGAAGAAACTGTTCTCCGTGGGGTTAGTCTCCTGAGCAGGGAAAGAGGTTACGTACAAGTCATTTGTAATTGCTCACTCTAACTCATAGCATGCATTAAACCAACCAAGTTTGGTTAAAAGTCTGCTGCTTTATGAGCAGGCAGTGCTAAGCATGATCACGAACCAGGTCTTTTCACAATGATTGTGTGATTGGTTCACTCTCTGAAATAGTTATTGTAGACTCTCTGAGGAAAAATTTATTTGTACTTTTATTTAAAGAAAATATTTGAAAATCTTGGTACAGTTTGGTCTTGCTTTTCCCCACCGGAAGAAATATTCCTGCTTTTAAACAATTCTAACAGCTGCAAGGAAGCCACGGTCGTCTTTGATCTGTCACTGAAATTAGTTTTCGTTGTTAATAAAACCTGATATCTTGGACAGGATGTTTAAGAAACAATAGTGGACCACTTGTAACCATTGATGTGCAAACAGGAGTCAGCATTAAACCTCTTTTTTTAATAGAATAGATAGCCAATTGAAACACAGGGAAAAAAATTGAGTCCCTCTAAAGAAGCACGTGGCCCACCTCACTGTGGTGACACTGCTGATGTCTGGCCTAAGTCTCCTGTTGCCTTTTCAATGCTGAGTCATTGTCTGTGGTTGCCTTGAGTGGGAAGCTTGGTTACCTCTGAGGAGCTGGCTGGAGAGTCTTGAGTAACTCACTGCTGACCACTGCAGACTTTTGCTGAAATGTGACTACTGTTAGGAATGTGGGCACTTCAAGGATAAGATATGGGTTTTCTGGATGTCCCTCTGATACACTTAGGTTCCTAAATGCCTATCTTTTTTTAGGCTGACTGTAACTGGATTTGCGTGTCTCACTGATGTCAGTAGGGCTATTTACTCAGGTTATTTATGGCTTTAAATAACTTAAGAAGGAGGCCTCAGCTGAGGTATGTCAGTAACTGTAACCCTAAAATAGATCTGAAATAAACCTAATTAATTCTGAGAGGTTTTTTTTTTTGTTGTTGTTGTGGGTTTTTTTGTTTGGTTTTTTTTTTTTATGTTGTGTTGAATTAAGTCATGTACTGAACAGGAGTAGAAACAAAATGATAAAGGTAGTGGCATTTTCTTTAAGGTTGTTGGTACAGTGCTTATCCTCAGGTAAGGGGGAACAAAAGATTAATGTGGTTAAGTAGGCAATGTTAATATTTGAAAGACAATTCCATAAAAATATATGGGGGGGAAGAGATGACAGCTTATATGAGGAACCTGCCCTGTATTATATCCAAAGAGACAATATAGCAATGAGTTTTATTTGGGAAGTACAAGAACTGTTATTGATTTTATGAAGTTATGTAGTGCTTAACCTGCTATTCCCATAAGGGAAAGAATAAGAATAAATCCATGGCTTCAGCCATCTAAGTGAGAATGGTTGAAAAGAGGCAGTCTGGAGAGGTGAAAATGTACTAATTTCCTCCAGCAGCAAAGACATTGGAAAAGAAACTCATCTGTCTATGCCCTGTTACCCTTGGAGATACTCTAGCTTATTCTGCATGGCCTCCAGCTGCAGTTCCAGAAGAGCCTGAGTCTCCTGTGGGTCCTTTGCAGACATTTCAGATGTCTTACAGCAACCCAGATATACTGGATGCTTTTGTTTAGGTAATGGAATCTCAGCACAGTAGACTTTGTTTTTTGAGTGTCAACTCTTACATGTGAAAAATTAGGCTCAAAGCACTACTTACACTCCTAACTTTTTATTCATTTTATTGGAAAAATAGGAGCCTAAAGAAAGAGGTCAAGTATTTAAGTACTGTGATTCATCTGGGGTTTATTCCACACAATGGCTGAGGACAGCTGCACTCCATGGACTCATCCAGCCTTACTGGGGGTGCTGGTCTTGAAGAAATTGCTTTGATTTCATGTGATACAGAATTAGGAATTTGGCTGGACTGTAGCAGGGGAACAGATCTGCTAAATGCAGGTGGGAGCTGTACTTTTATATGTATCATGGGAACCTTTTGTGATGCTTGCACCACTGTTCTCAGTCTCCTTAATGCAGCTCCCTAGAAGACAGGTGTATTGGCTTGTTTTCCATGTTATGGTCTGGTTAGTCTGACTACAGGAAGGTGATGCTTGACATGGGCACAATGAGGTCATTTCTTGTGCCTGAGATGAGTCATCTCCAAGAAAAGAGGGGAAATACGGCCTGCAAAAAATGCTTGCTCTAGGATTGATAGATGTAAGAAGCTGAGTGTGCATGTGAATTTACTGTGAGGAGCAGAACTGTATCTACTGTTTGTGTCTTTGTTTTAATAATTTAATCCTGTTAGTGAAATGGTGCTACTTAAGTGTTTTCCTTTTCTTTAAGAAATATATGCATGTTAAAAAGGAACCTAAATGTTAGTAGGAACCTAAACAATAGTTACGACGTGACTCTGTGGACTGTGCTTGTTCATCTTGAATGTGGAAGGAGATGATTGTCTACAAAACCAGCTACTAAAACACACTACTGAGTACAGAACCATGGGTGAGCCCCAGGACTCACAGTTGTGTCAGGCCAGAAGATGCACTGAACTACTATAAAGTCACCTTCAGATCTTTCTAGCTTAGATTGATTCTGAGGAAAGCTCTGCTTTTAAGTCCAGGAGCATCTGCTGCAAATCAGAGCCCTCTTAAGCTTTAGGTAGACAAAAGTAAAACACTTCCAAATATTTCAGCATTAGTTTTGTGGTATATTAAATATCTTCTGGTTTGTTCTTCTGTCAGACAACAGTGATCTTCTTTCCTCTATGCTTATGAAACTTAGACTTCTATTACACACTTGGGTTGTTCATCCTTTTTTTTTAAAGAAATCCTGACTTTGCTCATCATACTCATATTTTTAATTAAGATGGCCACACTGTGAATTGAAGTTGCTTTTCTTTGTTGGAAATCTTTTATTTGTCTACTTTTCAAGTCTTGTTTAAAACAAACACTGATTTACTTCAAGTCCGTTATTTAAAAACAAAACAGCAAAAAAAGCCAACCTACCAACCCAGAAAGGCTCTTTAAAAGCTGGTTAGTCCCACTTGTATGTGTGATCTTATCAAACTGGCCTTTTCATTTCCAGATGTCACAGTTTTATGTGGTGTAAATGATACTCTCATTACCCAGATGGTTTAAGAAGGGAACCGCTTCTGGGAGGTATATGTTATTTAATTCTGTACATTCAGGGTCTATAAAAAAAAGAAGCTGGTCAGTAAAGTGTCTGAATATTGCGATATTCATATGGGAATGGAAGCCCTGAACCAGCTGACTGCACACTTGACCAGATGTGGCCTCATCTTTATAGACAACAACCAGACCAGCAATAAAATTATTCAAAATAAGACTCAGAGTGGCAGTCTCAGGTCTGTTATTCTCATCATAACAAGCTCAACTGTGCACAAACAGTAAGGGTCAGATTTAGTCCTCATTTACACTGGAATATAACAGTCTTGAAGGGAGGAGTGTTTCTTTCTGGCTTTGTTTTAGCTGAGTGGGCTTTTTGGGATGGAGGGTTGGGGTTTGGATGATTTTGGGGGCGGGGGGGGGGGTCGTCTTTGTTGGTGATTGGTTGTTGGTTTTTCTGTTCTTCTGAGTAGTAGCTGACAGTGAATTTATTCCTAACTTTCTGTACAGATATAACACATTATTAGGAAGCAGGTAGGTAATTCAGCACATGTTAATAGGACCAGTAGTTGGACACAAAGGGCTTAATTAACTTTGTTCTTGGATGATGACATACAGTTGAGGAGTCTCCCTGAAATGAAAGTCATATATCTTGGGGCAGAGCTGACCCATGTAAAGGCAGTGAGATCTCCCTCCTAAATGACAAAAGCTTTTGGATAGCTTTCAGAATGTCTCCTTGGAAATTATTTTAAGTCAGCAAATAATCAAATAGAGAAGTATTTCAAATGACCTTGTTTTTGTAAATGTTATGGTAGTTTTCCTGGAAACAAGCCTGTGTGGTGAAGTTTGCTATTTAGCTGAGTTAAGTTAAAAACAAACTCAAGACAATGCTCGTACAGTTGCCATAGTCTAACCTAAGGTAAGCGGGTGTCATTGCAGTGCTCTTCTTGAAATAGCACCCAGCTATTCTACTTTTGTGATGGCTTTCCTCCACTGCAGTTCCCCAGAGCTTGCTTTCTGCAGGTCCTTTGATACCAAGCTCTGCCAAAGTTTTCTGCCTCAGAGAGTTGTAGGTGATGCAGAAGATGTGGCCTGCCCAAGTGGGTCCCACATCCCAGGAGATCCCTTGGAGTCAGCTAGTCTGGGGAGAAGCCTCCTCTAGTGCTACTCCCACCTTTGCTTGATTGCTGAGATCTGTGCCTGTGGTAGAGGAGGGCAGACAGACTGATCCCAGCTAAGTGCCAACCCTTGAGAGACACAGGGCTGGGTGCAAGTCAAAATATTCCTGCTTTTTCTAGCCTGTGCTGGATAGGATTGATTCACATGGAGCTTAGTGCACTCCCTGAATGCCACACTTTTTGTCCTTTGCCGCAGCTGCTCTGTACACTGTGTTTTCAATTTCGGGTTCCAAGGTGTTCTTTTCTCTCTAATAAGAGAGGTAGAAGTATGCAATATTTGTTAGTCACTGCTTGTTGAAGGTAAATTGACTAGGTAGAAACAATAGTAAATGTGAATACAGTTCATCTCTTTAAAATACAGGTTACTTTTTTTGTGAGATGATTTTTAAGTGTAGTATATTCTGCAAGAATTGACTTTTTCCACTTCTCCATTTGGATAAAATTTCCCTCTCTTGAAGGTGAAGTACCAAAGAAAAGAAACAAGAATTTAGGGATTTTGGGTGGTTTATTTTGTTGGGTTTTTTTTTAATATTGTATGTCATTTAAGTTGGCCTCGAGGCATTACTGACACCAAATTCTAATGTTTCTCCTGTCTTTGATTTTCTGGTAATCTACTGGCCAGCTGACCTTTCAAACATCTAGCCTCTGAAATATGTTCCTGCTTACCATCTGTATTTTTTTGTGTGTAAAAGTGTGAGGAAAATTGCCAAGAAATGAACAACAGACATGTGCAACTAAAATTGTGTTTAGGTTGCTAATCAGAAAGCCTTTAACGCTATTAGGGAAATAAAAGTACTAGAAAAGCACAACTCAAAGGTACAGCATATGAAGGAAGCAGCATAACTGAACCAAAATCCATTAAAATCTGGGGAAGACACTCTTGTTGATGCTAATACAAGTTGATAGCCAAGGCCTGGAACTAATAAGAGGGTCTAGCAAGGCAGGGATTCTAAATTCCTGAGAAGGCAGAACATGAACAGAGAGAAGAAAATACTTTCAAGTCAGCTGATCTACTTGAAAGCTGATGTGTGTACAAATGGTAGGAACAGAAAGTAGGAATTAAAGTGTTTGCTGGGGTGTTCTGAAAAGCTGCAAGTGGCACCTTTAAAGTTGTGGGCTAGGTTAGGTTGCAGCTGGGAGGAAAGGAGGATGAGTCCCTGATGAAATCTCAGGGTGTTAGGAGACAGTCCAGACTGGTTTGGATAAAATGTCCATGGGTGGCTAAGGAGGTGGGAGAGCTGGAAGGTCTGCAATTTCAGGAATAGTATAGCACAGTGATAAAAGTAATTGTCACTCACCTTGTTGAGCTCTGATAATCTTCTAAGAGGCAAGTGAAATGTGCTGTCATCTGTACTGCTGTAGCTTGTCCAGCAGCTGTGGGCAAAGAGAAAAAGATACTGTCAGAAAAAATATAAAGGTACACAGGGAATATCTGAAACTCAGCTGAATTCATTTCACTTCAAAAAGTTTTCTGCTTCACATTCCCTCTGATGTTCCCCATCACTGTGTGTATTTCTTTTCCTGTTTTCTACTAGGTGCTTGTAGTTGTGTTTGTAGTGCTTGCAGCTGTGTTCCCATTGCCTGCTACGAAAGTCTCTGGATCAAATCCCTACTATTGCCTTCCCTCTGAGTATGTGGCTATTTCTTTTTTTCTGCGTCCTGCACTAGGGGAAATTTGGAGACCTCAGATATTATGACCTATAAAGTTTATACAGATAAGGTTCAGTGCTTCAGTTTTGCTCAAACACCTGTCTGAGCCAAAGATATATTTTCACTGTAGGTCCTGAGAGGAACCAGCCCTGAGTCTTACAGTGTGTATCTATTACACAGCTTCTCTTTCACATTTTTTATCCAGCACAAGGTCATCTCCAGCTCAGTGTCCTCTGGTGAAGACCATATTCCAGGCAAAGGACTGTCTTTCCTCTTACTAATCTAGTGATGGAACTGCAGTCTTCACTATAGGAAACTAGAAAATCTGTCTCAAGACCTCTCTTTAACTTACTGGTGGAGAAAGTGGTTTCATGTATGTATTGGCTTATTGCAATACTGGAGCACTTTTTCAGCATTATTTAATCACTGAAAGTGAAGCGGGATGCTTTTAACAACTTTTTTTGCAATTGCTTAAACTTTGGAATGGGATAGAGAATTCTGTGATAATACAGGTTAAAAATTATAAAATTAATATTTGTGTATATTACTTCTAACTCTATCTCCCTATTATTATGTCGATAGTTGAAGGACATCTCATTGGAACTGATAAGCATGAGAGGTCATTTAGTACAATGTCAGAAGTAGTTTATCTTGTTATTGTTTAGGTAGCCTCTGCCTATTCTGCAAATGCCTGGAGCGCCAGGCCACAGGCACTGCTGGATCCTGATGTTTTCCTTGGGGTCTGAATACATGCCCAGGGAATATTTTTAGTGGAGGAGTACACGTATATACAGGAAAGACAGAAACCAAGTACAAAAAAAGAACTGCAGAGCAGTAGCTTGAGGGGCCTGTGAAGCAGCTGAAAGCCAAAGAAGTGCTTGGACTTGCTTCTTCCTTTAGAGAAAAAATAATACATGTAAGAGAGGTGGCCAGAGACAATGAGCACGTCGGAAAGTGTTTGGGGTAGAATATGTGAAAGAGTCTTAGAAGTATAAGCAAACACCCCCTATCTCTTCCTGATAGATCATTGCAGAGCTGGGGGATGACAGGACTTTGTGCACATTTATTGTAACTTAAGAAGGGATTGCATCAAAGGGATGTCCAATGCCTTTGCCAGTTTCACCTCCTAATGCAAACAATATGAAGCTTCCCAGATATATTAGTTATATGCTTGGGTCAGTTGAAACAGTTTTTCAGTTTGTATAATTCAAAATTAAGTACAATTGAGGAAAGTACTGAGAGCTGTGTGCTTTCCTTAGCTGTTGGGGAATCTTACTGTAATTCACTGTGTTTTGAGTTCCATTCTCAAAAATCTACCAGTTTTCATGCTGTAAAACTAATATTCCCATTTCCCGTTTTAGGCTCCCTAGCCTCTCCTTTTTTCTCTGATCAACCTAATAAATGCGGTGGGCTTTTTCTTATGCTTATTTTTGGTTCAAAGCTAATCATTCTTTAAAATAATAATTTATTTTTCCAACCATAAATACTCCACAGCACATAATATGCTAAGTCATAGAAAAAATGCATATTGCAGCTGGATCTGATATTCAATGCATTAATTAGATCCTTCCTCCAATCTTATGAAAACACAACTGAACCATAAAAAAAAGAACACTACATTAGCTCAGCTAAACATTTCATCAGTTACTCACCAAGGAGGGACTCTTAAAAGTCCTATTTTCAATTCTAGTCTCCAACAATAAAAGTAAACCCAACAGAGAGCTTAGTGTGCTTAGATAGTGCTAGTGTGCTCATGCAGGAAGAAACTGAACAAGCCTTTAAAATATTAACTGAAGCAACACAGGACTCCCAGCTGTCCCAAAACAAGCATTTAACAAAGCTGCTTGGGTAAGGGGAGAAGGGAGATAGAGGAAGAATTATCTCCAAATGTGGAGAGACTGAGAAACAAAAACATCTCTACTGATTGAAAAATAAGAGAAAAGCAATAAAAAGATAAAAATAAGTAAAAAATGAAGTCATAAAAATAACAATGACAGAAGAGGTGTTAGAGCAGAGGGAAAGCCATTTGGAGATGCAAGGCTTGGTTACAAAGCAGTGGTGTAACCCAGCTATATTTGAACGGTCGCTTACAGACAGGACTAAATCTTAGTGAATGTCTGTGTGTCTTAGCACTCAATGTGCAATTGATAGCTCTGCAGGTGAAGGTAGGAATTCAGATCAAGAACTGTCACCTGAGGAACACCTGCTTGCCTATCCCTGGATTCAGAAGATGCTGGTTTTAAAAGAGGTTCTGACTTATTAGCTTAATTTCCTAAGAAGGTAAAGCCTTGGTCACTTTTTATTGTATGGTTGCTTAATATCTGTTGGTAGGTCTCCCATAAAAAGAATTAAGAATGCCCTTCCTCCCAGACTTTTAAACTAAGTACCCACATTTGGCAGAGAATTAGTAACTTAGAGACATTATTATTTTAAACAAAAGATAGCAAAGATAAACACTATAGCATAGATATTGGACTAATGCCCCTGTTGAGGGGAAATTTTGTGAATAGCTCATCTAGATATCAGAGAATCAGTGAAGGAAATAAGCACAGAATGAGAGGTTATCCACAGAAAAACCTTTGTGACAGTTTGGACTATTAGACAACAGAGAATCCATTCTGGATTCCTTCATATCTAATGAGCAAACTTAGCTTTACTATGGCACAATCACAAAAACAACGGATTGAAAAACAGGCTTCTGAGGAAAATCTCCAAAAGCCTACACCCTACTAGTTAGACTTCATTGCAGGCCTCAGCTGGACTGCTGGATGTCTCAGTGCCTACTTTGCGCATAACTGAGCCCCTAAACCAGTTTTTCCTACAGGTGAGGTCTCTGAAAGGCTCTGATTAGTAAATATTAAAAAAAAAAAGTCTCTAGTCTCTTCTAGACAATGCAATAGTATAATCTTTTGTTCAGGTTTCTTATCTAATCAATGAATCTTGAATTCTCTATTTCAAGACAGAAGAATTTAAGGAATTAGTTCTCCTTCCTTGAGAGAAGATTCCTTCCAGATTGAGACTATGCCCTTCTCAGTACAGTGTATGATCTTGTTTCCATTCTGTAGTACTTGCCTGTTTTCTTGACTAGGACTTGAAAAAATAGCTTAAGGAGCCACGCATGAAAGTGTGTGGTGTTCTGCTCACTTGGGATACTTGTGAAGCACAGGCCATATTCACTTCATGTGAAGTGCAAAAGGGCAGCCATGTTCTATATATTGTTCGTTGTCCAGCAAGACATAGGATACTAACCATTAAATAAAATGAGGGACAATTAATAGATCTGCATTAAGCAAATACAGCTTATCCTGATGAAACTTATCTGTAGAGATGCACAGAAAAAAAGCAGAGTCATCCAAGGGATCAGAGAAGGAACTGACTTTCTAACCCCTGTTTTACAAACTGACAACTTTTAATATCAGAGTTGCCTGTAATTGTAGAAGAGTTTTCTATCACTGTTGTTGGAGGGACAACAGATGATGATATAACCAAAGCACAGGGACCTGATCCCTAAAGTAAAATATGTTTTGTTTGTGTAAGTGGGACCTAGGATCTGTCTTCATCATTAATGTTATGCAGATGGTGACACTCTAGTAAAGAAGACCCTTGAACCATATGTGTCCTAAGGTATCTTCCAACTCGCTAAAAGCCGTAATTACTTACTCTGTGTACCATATTTCTGTATTATTGACTGCCAAGTTTCATTATGGCTAATTGATTTACTAGGCACAGATGTAGTGAACTTTTTCATGTCTTTGGACTAGATGTTCCTGAACTAGAAGTCAGTTGCAAGGCTGGGTGTATCAGTCTGTTTTTTGTGTAGGAGTATAATAAATCAGCTCTGTTCAAGTATTAGGCACCAGGAAATTGAATAAACTGTTTTTAATGTCGGAGAGAAAGTAAATCTCTGCCAGTTGTCCTGTTTGTTGTGTTTTTCCTGCAAACTTAAGGACCTTGAATTTTAGAGTTGCTCAGATGCTTTTGTAATGGGGAAAAAAGGTAAATTGGAGTCTGTGACCTTGCCACTAACAGCACATCTGTGTGGACTGATAGCTCAGGAAAATCAGGTACAATTTCAGGTCGCCTCTTGCTCTGGTTTCAGGGCAGGATGTCCTCAGTTTTCTGGAACATCCCAATCTTGTGAGCAGAAAAAGAGTTGATTTAGTGTAAATGCTCTGTTTCTAGTGATCCTGATTCTAGACAGCTAAAGGAATGGAAAAGCAGTTTTCAGTTCATGGAGCTGTACTTTCAAGTAAGGAGGCAAATGTTATCTGTTCCACTTGTTAATGAGAGTGCTTAATGAAAATCATTTGATCAAATCTTCTTCAGACTTTTTGAACTAGGACTAGTGTGTCTGTGGTGTTAGTGTTCTGAGAGGATCTTGAAACTTGTCATAAATATCGAAGAACTAAGCTTTAATAAGGCTTTAAATAGTCAGGAGGAGAAGATAAACTGAGTATGAATTGGCAGTTTCAGAAATGGGAAAAGGTAAAGCTTGAGGTACATTTGCCTAGTCACTTGTGCTGACCATCTCATTTCTGTTCTGGTACTTGCAGAAGAGAGTTGATCCCTTTTCGTTGTGAACTTCTATTAAAAGCGTGTCAACTTCGTGTGAATGAAAGTTGGTTGTTTTATAAACCATATGGTCTAGTTAAATCAAAAAATAAAAGCTTGATGAAGAAATCACTTGGTGAGGGTCTGTACAGGAAGTTATGTGTTAACTAGTATACAGGAAATCAGACTAGATAATCAAAATGGTACTTCTGGCTTCAAAATATACAAATCTGTCCAATGAAGGGTTTTTTTGCCTATGTTTGATGAGGTAACTGGGGGTTCCTTTGAACTCCCTCAAACTGAGAATAGTTGTGTTTTAAATCAAATTGAAATTGCTTTTTTTTTTTTTAATGTATCAAAGTACAATGACAAAACCAAATTTCTGCATTTAAGAACAAATAAACACTTATCTAATTCAAAGACAGGGTTCTTTAAATTTTGTGAGGCAATGTTTATAATAATTTTCTCACTTCCTTAAGTGGAATATAGTGCTGTTACATATGACATAAAACTTTTCTCTCTCTCTCTTTCTCTTTGTGTGTGTACAGTAATAGAGATCAAACAGAATTTAAAGATAAACATAACTAAATTTTTTAAAAAGATTATGGCATGTCCAGATAAATGCTAGAGTGAATACTGAAATATACCCATTTATGACATTTTTGTTCACTGCCACTAGGCTACTTGTCTGAGATGATAGTCATCATAAACAAGATCACAAGACTCCAGTTACCATTTGAATCAGTCATTTTTCTTCTGGGACTGCATCCAGTTAGCCTTAAATGAAGTTATGCAGGAATTGGCCTGCTTTATGTATACATATGAATTGAATGGAAGCTGGAGTGCTGTGTTTGTGATCTTGCAGTGGTAGCTTAATGTTGGTGAACAAAACAAGGGTGAAAAAATAATCAGGAGACAGTAAGGGTAGTGCATTTCTTAAATATTTAGTTGAACGCTTATCTAAACCAATATTCTCAGGACACAGAAATATCCTTGAGTCATGTTTGATCTTTGTTACTTTACTGTTGTGGATACTAACTCAGAAGTGAAATACTGTCCTTTTAAAAGCAATGTCTTTTTTTTTCTTTTCTATGGAATTTTGCATTTAATTTAAATACATGTATATTAGCTCTGTTTAAGGCTTTGAGCAGAACCCTCAAGGCTGAAATATATAATTAACTCTTTCTCTGTGGTTTATTCCACAAAAAAAATAAACTCTAGATTGCAGTAAATTTAGCCGAGAGCTAAAGCATAAAACAGCTGAGTTGTAATGCTACTGTAGAATTAGGGAGCTCACTGGTCAGCCTCATCTTTTTGGGGTGTATGTAAATTATCTTTAAAAAAAAGAATATGAATGACACAAACTATTAAATCCCCATTCCTTTTATGTAGCTCTTTCCATTTGGGATTAGAGCTCAAAGAGCTGTGGAAGTGCTTTCTAATGAGATTTTGAAATTCTTGTAGCAGTACCACAGGGAGCTCTATTGTCTGTGAATTTCCTGGGATATGACTCTTTCTTCATTTCAAATAATTCTTTAGAAACATTAAGGATCTTAATATCAGTTCAAGAAATAATATTCTCAAATCTGATGTGAAAATTGAACGTTTATGTTATCTCACTGTGGTAATGCATGGTTGCAAAGTAAAAAGATTTGCAGTGATCAAAATTTAGTATCATGTATTTAGGAATTTCATCAGACTGAGTTGTGTTTAATATCAATCATAAGTTTTATGCTCAAAGGTGTAATGTGCTGATATCAAGTTAAATGGTTATGTTGCCACTGATAGTAGTATTGACAGTAACCTTTCTGTTTGTTGTGCATGAAATTCAGTATTTGTCATTACCTGTAGAACGTTGGCAAACATAACTGTCTGAAATATGCACAGTTCAAGGGATTTAGATTTGTGTTCAACTATTTACTAAATTGAATGTGTGCACCTCAGTGTTAGAGCTCTTGCAGAACTTCCAAAATTGCTGTGCTTGCTTTGAATTTGTGGCAATGCCTGCCTCTTGTCCTTGGTTTTGTTCTTACTCCTATTCAGGAGCAATTGCTGGCTGTCCATGATGCCCCTCTGAGGTAGGAACATCTAATGACAGTAAATAAGACTAAACCTTGGGCAGAGAGTGTGTATGCTGCAGCTGAAGGTGTGTGGTTGCAGGGTGAGCAGGATTTGGTGGAAATCCAAAGATCCTGGAAGGAGACTGAGTGTGGTTGGGACAACTTGTGCATCAAATGTTTCACCAAAACTCTGGATAAACTTGAAAGCTTATTTTCTTGCTACAGCTAAAAACCTGGTCCTATAGCTGGATAAATTATGGGGAAAATTATTAATATGTCTTCATGCAAACTGAGAATTTCCTTACTTTGTGATGCTGGTTCTATTTTTTAATATTTTTTGTTTGGTTGGTTGGGGTTTTTAATGTGTATGAACCTACGTAGTAGAATAATCCACCTTTGGGCTGGCAACCTAAACAGAAAGGGAAACATAAATTGTCAATTTAGTAATATGCTCCTTCCCAAAGCCAAAAGACTTGAACTGTTTCCAGCAGTAGTAAACACCACCAGAGCAGAGTGCCTTGCTGTGTGAGTAGTCAGGTTAGCACCGTGGTCATGCATCGCTGTAGTTTCATTCCCCCCAGCCCTGGCTTTCACCCCATGCTGATAACTGAGTGGTCGTTACAATCACAGATATTGTAATAGAAGGAAAGTTTTATGGAAATACATATTTTATTGGATCTTTTTGTAATGAGATTTACCTGTATTGCTCTACCAGGTGTGGGTGACCAGGTGCTGGTGCAAGGGGATGGCTGGTTCCAGATGGCTCCAGCTGATTCACCCGCAGGGCACAGCTTAGCCCCTTGGCTGAGCTAATGGTGCCCCAGGGAAAGAGTGTTTAAGAAAGGGCAAAAAACACTAGACAGGAGAGGGGAAAAAAGAAGAGAGGAAACCATGAGACCTTATGAACTTACAGAAGTTCATATTTGTAAATTTGGCATAGGCCATACTATGCAAGGCTTCCATTTTAGTAAGTCATCTTTAGAGATGAAAGAGAGGCCTGTATATAGAGCATGAATAGCATGAATGTTTCAGCTTGATGAACAATGGGAATGTGAACTATATTTACTGCTTTTGCAAAAGTTGTCTTGCAATGTACGATCATAACATAAGAGGTTTTACAACGCCTTCCCGCTTTTATCTGTCTCCTTTCTCCTGTTAGTTAATGACATGGTTTATTTAGATAATAAAAGTAAAGCTCCCATCAGACAAACAAGGCAGAGAAGACAAATATTCTTCTGTGATTCTGGTATCTGCATTAATGATTCTGCTGATTTTGACAGTGAAGTGACAAAAGAGTATTTGCTGAATGGTCATGTGATAACTGACACTCTTTCCACAGCTCCTTTAGGTGGTGATTGATTTGCACACCCTCAGACCTGATGGTGTTCTGTTACAGAGGTGGCTTTCCCAGGTCTCCTAAATAGCACCTGTGTTTTTAAAAAAGGAAACTGTGCTTCAGAATTTCATACACAAATTTGATGTACACATAAACTATTTGCTATAAACAGATAGGTATTGTCAACTTCTCTTTGTGTTGCCTCTCAAAATCTCCTAAGTGGTGCAATCAAGGGCAATTACTGCATCATTTGCTTGTGTTTATAACATATTAGAGCTTTCTGGGCTTAAGCACTGCAATCCACCCTGATTGCTACCAAGTAATCCTTTGCAGACTTGTAAATCAAAACTGTGGCTGATTTTCAGCAGCGTGATTGTCATGTTTTTGAAACTTTGCTAATTAAAACTTTATGAGCATGCAATTAAAAAGCAGAGAACAGTTTCCCTGCATTGCAAATTAAAATAAGCCATAGTAGTCTCAGCAAAAATAGGCCTCCTTTATATTTGGTTTTCTAAAAAAAAAAAAAAAAAATGACATTTGGTGGTTTCAGGCTTTCCAAACCATTTACCGCATTGGTCTTTTGAAACTCACTCTTCTGGTTGACTTAACAACATGAACTTGAATGAAACTGCTTAGTTGGACCATCTCACTATGCTGAAACTTGAGGTGCAACCTTTGTTACTAATTTTGTGTGCTTAACAAAAATGAGTTTTTCAAACAGAAAACAAACAAAAAAAGGTAGTATTCTTAAGTATAAAACACTGTTTAAAAAAGATTTCTAGGATCCAAAAAATTAGCATACATTAGATCTGTAGAGGCAAGGTTGCTGGAAATCTACATGGAAATCCAAGAAGGGAACAGAATTAATAAAATACATTAACTTCTAGAATATATCCTTCTGGTGTGTTTCTATAAACAGTGTGGAAAAAAAAAATTGTAAGTGTTCCTACTGAAGCTGTTAGGTAGAGCTTGCATTCTGGATCACTTGATAAACCCTACAATTCATGACTTTTAAATTTCAAATTGAGTTATTTGTAGAATGCCAGTGCTATTTTTTAGTGATGGCAAATAATTAACTTGAATTTTGGGCTGTAGTTTAGAAGACACAAAACTCTAAACCAAAAGTTGATTCACTTTGAAGTGCTCCACCCATCATCAATGTAATGCATGGAAAAATAAACATATATTAAGCAGAATATATATAAGCAGTTTCTCTTCTACTTTATTGCAGATTCCACTTAAGCAGTCATTTTTCTGAATGTGGAATTGGGAATCCGAAGCAAACAAGGAGACATGTTGAAGAGGTATGGTTGTCTGGAATGTGCAGGATATATAACATCTTGGATGTGATGTGATCATTTCTTTTATTTGCAGCAACTGAAAGCCACGTGAAGGATAATAATTGTGAGATATAATATTTGGTGGTTTAGTGTTTGTTTTTTTTATCCTCCCTGTGTACTATACTAGCTTTGAGTTAGACTTTCATTTTAATTTTAGATGTCTGTAGTTTAGTGACATGAATCTTTTATCTACCTATTGCACTAGTCCTGTCATTCTGTACTTTGTTCTTTGCCTCACTGTCAAACCACTTGCATTTTTGTTTCTTTTCCCATTGATTTTTCAGGAAGTCTTGATATCATAAGTGCTCAAGGGCTACATAAATGCTATAGCAATACTGAAGGACTATAGGCTGTTGCTTAGTAGAAAAGCCTGAGCACATGGATTGGTCACTGAATTCAGGCTTTCTGGGCTTTCTTCTCAGTCTTGCTACTGGCTTTTTGGGTGCCTTTCCTCATTTTGCCTGATCTTTAGTTTTTTGGTAATCTCTTATCAATTGAGCTGACAACTGTTCTGAGGTTCTTATTGACAGACATTTTTCTCATGATAGGCACTGAAGAAAGAGAACAGCTTGTGACTTTAAGCTCCATATCGCAGACTTGTTTAATTCTTTCCATAGTGGGAATCCCTCTGTATAGTAGAACCCTTATTCCTGTAATAAAACAAACAGGGTAAAAGGAATTTAATTCTTTATGACTTTTCCAGCTGAATAATTAGGTTGATGTAAAGCAGGAAGTATATATACAGAAAAATATAAATTTCCTCACAAAAAAATGGAAAGCTTATCAGAGCAGAAGGCATACTCTGACATTTATTAACATGCAAATTAAAGATCTCATTGCACAGAAGGGATAGGGCCAGAATGCCAAGTGGCAATTTCCCAGTATATGTTATGGGATAGCGATATTAATTATCTGTTGATTCTGTGAGAACCAACCAGTCTGGAACTAAGGAGATGATAGTGCTTTGGAAAACATGTGCATATTACTACAAAGTGCATTGTCCTAGCTCTGCCCCTTGGCTGGTATTAAAACAGAAGCTTAATTTCCTAATTTCTGTGTGCTTTACTTGACATATTTAACATTTATATTTGTTACTGTAATTTCAGAGTTATTTTAAATGTAACAAACTAGGGAAAGAAGAATGGGTAAAAAAAGGCTATGTACTGGCTACATAGGTCACTGACAGGTCTTTTAGGTTACTGTGTTACCTTGAGCACTACAGCAGTGAAATGCTAAGCGATAGGTGTTCTTGTTTAAGTGTCTGCCACTAGGGGGGAATGGAAGCACATGTTTTGCCCCTGGGTTTCACAGCTGTTTGCTCAAAAGAGAAGTGATGTCCTCATTGCAGTCTTGGGTCTTGGAAGAGCCTGGAAGAGCCTGTTGTCTCACACTTGTCTGTTTCTTCTTTTTCCAGTCTTTCTCCCAAACTTTTGTTGTATTTGTCCCAGAGTCTCTTTCATTCTTCTGTTGTTTCTTCCCACAAATTGTCTTCTAGTGCGTCATCTGTGCTATCCTTTGTTTTGTGTCAACACGTCTTTCCTTCCGTATCTCCTATTCTGTTCCCAAAGCCTGGCCTTACCTACAGATGTCATTCTATCCTGCATGACTTCCCTTTTGTGGTCCTTCTTTTGAACCTAAATCAGGCTACTTTCTCCTGCATTTCTTGCAGATAAACACTTGGAAATGAGGACACAGACATTTATTTTATTTCTCTGATTTTTATTCTGCTACTTGCTGAGCTTCAGGATCCTCTGGGGAGGTGGAAAGGCATCAGTGGAGAAAGATGTGGTGAGTCTCTGCAGTCCTGGAGTGGAAAGGGTGCAATCCAGTTCATGTGAGCTGTGTGAGGCTGGAATGTGCTCTGTGCAGACACTGTCTCTGGAGAACTGAATTACCAAACTCTCTATTATCAATGTCTCTACTGAGTGACTGAAATTATCAGGATACATATAATTGTCAAAGGTGAGAGTATTTTGAATGGTATGGGGGAAAATATGCCTCTGATCTGGTAGCAACATTGGAGAGGTTCTAGATCTTCTTAATGAAACACCAATAACAGTGTAATTAACCTGTCTGAAATAAATCTTGTGAAGGGCTCTGTTGATACCACCTAAACCTTAGGCACCTAGTTTAAGTATCTAGGTGGGCACAGTTTCTGCAGGCTTTTCTTAGTCAGCGAGGAAGACCAGATTCTCAGATGGTGTTTCAGATGCTCTAGGGTACATTTCTAGTCATGTGA
This sequence comes from Todiramphus chloris collaris, assembly GCA_025345505.1. NCBI lineage: Eukaryota > Metazoa > Chordata > Aves > Coraciiformes > Alcedinidae > Todiramphus > Todiramphus chloris. The sequence continues at coordinate 7,160,841 of JANVCC010000062.1, read as the reverse complement.
TAATCTCTGGAATAGTATGACTTTTGGTGTTCTCTCTGTATGGACCTTTGTATGACTAGCCTTCTGATGCAGGAACTTAAATTAGAGGCCTAAAGTGGAGAAGTATGAAAAAAGTGTAACTTTGTTCAGGGTAATGTTGTATGATTTTTTTTAAAAAAGTAATGATCTTTGTCCTATATTTCACCATGAGGCAGAAAAATGTCCAAAACCCTCAGTCTAGTGACTTATGTTTGCTAAACTGATGAGCAAAACCTGATTTTATGTAGTCCTTGAAATAAGAGTCAGTATTTTCACAACCTAATATATGCTATTCTCTGTCTGTGGGAAAGAAGCTGCTGGATAATTAATGAAGATAAGTAAGATTGAAAAGGCATTTGTTAAAGTTCTCTTTGAATTGTGAAGTTCAGCATTTCTTAAGACAGAAGCAACGTTAAAAAGAAAGTAACAGCATCAGCAGTTATTAATCACCTAATCCAGGAATTGTGCCACTATTTACAAATAGTAAAATTAGTTTTCAGGGCACACCTGTCAGGCTGAGATGACCATCTGGACAAATTATACAAGTTTAGAGAATGAAACAAGCTTTTTAGAGTGTCTATGTGTTTAATGATTAATAAGTTAGCGATAGCGGGCTGTACATTACACTGAGCGTATGCCAGAAGGCCCAGGGAAATCAATATTACAATCCATCCTTTCATTTCATCCATAGAATTTGCTCACAATGATGCAGTGAGGGATGAGGAATGAAAGGCTTTTATAACGACTGTCTGTAAAAAGCATTAATTACTGCAATCGTGTGTAAATAGGCCTGTATTTTTCATAAAATTTCTCAACCGAAGTGGTTGACCTAAAACCACTTGATCCCAATTAAGAGTGATGAGGAGGAAGTGAGTAATATTTTTCTGTGCCTGACATGGTCTACTTTGCTTTATCATGAAATCCGGAGCCGGGGGGGGGGAACAATACTCCAAATAAACCTTACACATTCTCACATGATGCCTATAAAATACCTGGTTAAGAGTGATTAATCCCAGTTTGAATCACAGAAGGTATATGATAAAAGAACATGTTTTATAGCTCCTGAGACTTTTCTGAAGTAATTTCTCCAAAGAATAAAATCCTGGGCTGTATAGATAGATCAAAATGGAGAAGAATTAATTTTTACCAAGACCTTAAGTGAAATGAATGGAAAGAGAAACAAAATGCTTTTCTGCAATTACAGTGCTACAAGATATTGCTTAGAGGTTATAGTGAAAAATATTCTAAATATCTAAAATCTGTAAACACTTAAATAAAAAAGTTACAAGTGCCTGATATTAATCAGAACCATCTTTTAAAGTGGTCTCTAAAGTAAGAAAAACATACTTAATTTTGGTATGATTGTTTGCTCTTTAACAAATTAGAATGTAAAGAGGGATGAATTCTGCCTACTTAGATGTCCATAAAAGGTTGGGTAACATGCATTCATTAAAAATTACCCTCTGTTCTTTCCTACTGCTGCACATTTGCAGTGCTGAAACAAGGAACAGGATTTTGTAAACTAACGCTAGTGGAAAAGGCATCAGATATAAACTGAAGTTTTAAAAACATATTATATATGCCTTAATAGATGGGCAATCATTAAAGCAAATTATATAAGGTGACAGGTTCAACAGCTATGAATACTTGTGTCTGCAAAAATTCGGTTTTGCCTAACCTCAGAGGTGTGTAATGCTTTTAGGTACCGAAGATTTTTAGGAAAGTCCCAGTAGTATCTCTGTTACTAGATATGCACAGAGCCACCTAAGTTGAAGGCAGCTGCCTCTAATTCCTGCCTAAATCATGCCAGGACTGTGAAGCTTTGGTACTTCACACACCTTACCTTCAGGATTTCATCTGGCAGGCATACACAGAGCATGACGAAACTTCACACAAAGACAGTTTATGTTTTGGCATTTTGGAACAGTCACGTGAAAGGAGGAGACCTGTGTTCTAGTTCCCAGCTGAAATCTGATATCTCCCCTTCTAGGAAAGTGCTATAACCATTAGATTATATGTTTTCTAAGATTACACTCATATTCTTCTACCTAAAAAAAAAAAAAAAAAAAGTGCAGTGAACAGCACTATGAATTTGCAGTATCCTTGCTACTCCCTGCTACCTCCCCACATGGGAATTAATTTACACATTTCAATTGCAGTAACTTGCTTTTTACAGAGGCACTTCTGCATACTCTGCTTTTATGCACACAGCCTTTGTGAATGTCTGGTCTTCAGCCATAGCTGACTGACCAACATATTAAACTTTGCATCCACTTACATCACGCTCGGAGCTAGAGGAAAGGCAGTCAACAGTGGTGGACTTGTGATTGCTCTGCCTTTCAGGTAAGACAGTCAGTAGATGAAAAAACTGCAAACATACAGAAACGCAGGCGTGGATGTTGGTAGTTAAGAAGAGAGTTAGTAAGTCGTAGCGCTGCGTTTTTGGTCTGCCACCTGTGGTTTAAAGGACCTGTTCTGACCTTACACAGAAAAGGACTAAGAATTTGCTGAGACATTTTCAAAAGTCGGTTCAGTACAGTGGAGATGGTTAACTGTGTGAGCTCTTCTGTTTACTTACAAAGTCAAGTACGGTAATCTAAGCATATTGAAATATAATACTGCAATCTTGTGGAATGTTTTTGGGTTATTTTTTTCTTTCATTCTGAATGAAACTGTAAAAAAATCAACAGCAATTTCGGGGGCGTGGGAGGGGAAAGGGGGGAAGCCTATCCGATCATGTTGGCAAAATCTAGGGCTCAATAGTTTTGCAAGTCTTTCATTTCTGAATATAGAATGTAAGAGCTATCTGTTAAGCATTCAGACTTCTAATACATTTTTACTTTAAAGAGTTATGCTACTGTAAGAAATTAAAGTGTTTTAGTTATCACCTGTCTAATCATTGTACTGTCAGTGAAGCTTCTAAGAATGTTGTTGTCTTTTAGAGCAGGTAGGTGGCAATCTACTCTTCTTTTTACTGTACTGTTATACATTATGATATGGATTAAATCAACTTTCTGCGATTATGACAGTATATATAATATAACTGTATTATGGTGGGCACTTTTGGGACAATCACCATGTGGTAGTTTTTAAATTTCCTCAGTTCACTCCCTTGTCATGCAGCCAGTCACATATTTACAGTCTTTTGCCTTCCTTTGCTTTTCTCAAATATTTAGTTCTTAGAGATGCATCTGAGGGATAAGGGTCTACAATGGATACATAGTGTCCTACCCGTCTCAGTTGTTGCTCACCATAATTCAAAGCACTGAAGACTGCAATACTTAATGCAGAAAATATGAACTCCTTCCCCCTTTACTAGGGTTTGAGCACATTTTCTCTATTATGATATGGTGGAAAACCCTGGTAACCTCTGCTCTATGTTCAACAAGGCTAAGGGGCATCATGTCTGCTCAAGGCTCATTCTGTATGATAGAGGGAATATATGCTCATTTTCTCAGCTCCTCTTAGTAAATTCACCCATATAGGTGAGGTAACCACAGCGAAATCAGAGATCTATCTCTTAGAGGTTATAGTGCAGGACAGTTTGTAGGTTTGTGTGTGCTTTGCTTGATGATAAATGCATTTTTCTGATGATTGAGCAGTGGTCTTTGGCAAAACGCTGTCAGAGCTCCCCAGGAGATGATTATTGGGAGTGACTGCAGGTATGGGAGCTACTGTGATAAGCCCCCCCAGTGGCATATTGCAGTGACAGCTATTCAGAGACAGTGGTGACTGTCCTACAGGGGAAGGAACCAGCTCAGAAGGCGGATAGTATTTAGGGTCGTGTTTGGTGGGTCAGACCGAAAAGGCAGTGAAGTTCCCTTGGTGCTCGGTGACGGTCAAAGATAAATAGTGGGTCTGTTAGACCTTGTACTCAGGACCAGTCCTTGGAAAGAGTCCAGAAATGAGCTGGTGGCCTGTGGGGTTTGGCAGAATGCAGAGAGACCTGGGAGTATATATCAAGGGCCCCTACCAGGGAGCTGTCCTCATCTGCTTGAATAGGACTGAAGGATTTGGATATCTCCCAGTCTGGATTACAGAGGAGTGTAAGGGAGTCCTGTGTCTGTTTTACCTCACAGTCCCTGGAAAATATATGGTTAAGAACTGTGGCCTTCTGTTAAAATTCAACTGTTTCAGTGCCCATGTCATCCTTTCTTCTATTGTCAGAATCAATGTGGGATGTGATGATTTAGGAAATGGCAGCAAATACTGTGTTTAAAATGTTTCTAGTCCTCAGTATAGGCTCTGCAACAGATCATAAATGTCATGATCACGTATCAAATATTCAAAAATAGCAGATTATTTTAAGAAATAATATCAGATCATGTATTTGGAGATCAGTGCTTGCCCAGAAGAAAAAAACCCCACACTTATGGCTGACCCTCCAAAGTCTCATATGTAAATGTCATATGAATAATGTTCTTTGCATGGATAATCTCAAGAATGACTCCTCCATTGTAATCTGCTGCCACACAGTAATGCCAAAATTTATTGTTTAAACTGGGACTATTTTCGCAGCGAAGCCGAGTTTGTCTGTAACTCTCTATCGCTGGAGCTGGTGCCTGACATCTCTGTACCCTGTCATCCCCCAGAACTGAAAATCTCCAGAGACCCTGGGCAATACTCCCTCCCTGGGGGGTGGGAGGCCAATGAGGAGACAGGGCCCAGCAGGGTCAGAGACTCATAGAATGTTCGGGATTGTAAGGTGTACTTAAGGGTTATCTAGTCCAATTTCCCTACAATAAGCAAGGATGTGTTCATCCAGATCATGTTCCTCAGAGCCCTGTACAACTTCACCTGGAATGTTTCCAGAGATGAGGCTTTTGAAACCGCTCTGGGCAACCTGGGTCAGTTCCACCACCCTCAGTGTAAAAAATTTCTTTTTTTGAAACAAAAAGGTAACCGAATATCCCCTCTTTTAGTTTAAAGCCATTCCCAAACCCTTGTCCTATTGCAACAGATCCTGCTAAAAAGCTTGTCCCTGCTTTCTTATAGTCCCCCTTTAAGTACTGAAATAACCCAATCAGGTCTCCCTGGAGCCTTCTCTCCTCCAGGCTGAACAAGTCCAACTATCTCAGCTGTTCTGTACAGGATCGGTGCTCCAGCCCTCTGATGGTTTTTGTGACCTCCTCTGGACCTGCTCCAACAAGTTTATGTCTGTCTTGTGCTGAGGACTCCAGAGCTGGGTCATGCTGCCTTGCACAAACTCCATCACCTCGCCATGGGTGAGCAGGGAGAGCTCCCCTCAGCTGCAGTAGGAACTGTAACATGCTGGTGGTGTTGAGGAGTTGGAAAGCACACAGCACCTTGCAGGGCATGGGTGCTCATCACCCTGAGGTAATGGAGTACATAACTCTCCCCTCACAATCCTCCTAGGAAGTTTGGCCTAAATATTTTATAAACGGGGAGTGTGTGTGCACAGTCTGAACAGACTGGTAGCACTGTGCCCTGTGTTACTGGTCTGCTTCTTGCTTGTTGGTGTCGCACCCATCTGCACCTGTGCTTCCCACCAGTGGGAATTGTGCAAATCTGGTGAACATGTCCAATAAAGACAAATTGCAGGAGAGGAGAATTTTGCCCACAGCTATGTGGAAGAAGAGTGTTACGTCTTGTTGTTTCAGCTCTGTGGGAAGCCACATTGGTACATACGGCGTGTTAATGCTGGGGTGTTTCATTGTATCACTCTCTCATGCTGTGTTCATTTGTAGGGACAACATGACTCCCATAATATTTATTTTAGGGTCATTTTATTACTTTAATAATGCAGATTTAGATTGTAATTAAAGCCTGTATGATTTGTTTTAATAGCTTGCAGCTTCATTCAACATATGTTTTGATATTATAAAACTACTTCAATAGACAATGAATTCATTTGTCCCTTTTACTTATTAAAATGCATGTGTACTTCATCAGGTTTATTCTTTGTGAATTTTATGAGTATGGAATTAAATAATAAAGTCACATGCAGACACATGCCAAGTTTGGGACTTACAATTAAATAATAGTCACATGCAGACACATGCCAAATTTGGACTTTATTGATTATGACTGCCCTTGTGAAAGAAAGAACTGAAAAAACAAGTAATCGTAATTGTATTTACTATTAGAATAATAATGTTTTGCATATTTAACCACATGTTAGGAATTATTCCACTACTGAGTCATATGGCATTGTTAAAATAAATAGCTGACCAGAATACTTTTATGCGTTATTAGGGATTTCATACATTTTTCCTAATAGTCATGTAGATTAAATTCTTCCACTTAAAAGCTGCACCTATCAATTAAATTTGATTATTCTTTTCCCATTGTTTTATAACAGACATTCTCTCTTCTGGCATAACTCTTACTGTTCTTTAGCACATTTTATACAAAGCAACGCTTTTGCTTCCATTAATTTTCTGACAATGAGCTTATGTTGTCCACATCATGTGCTACAAAGATTATTTTCACTTCCAGTTCCTTTAAACTGTTTCTCTTGTAACAGGACCCAGACCCATGAGGTGTTAAACATTTCTGATGAGGAATCGAGAACCTTCAACATTATGTGACTGCAAAGTGTGCTCCTAAGCAGCTGAAACAACAATTGGTGAGGATTTAATAGACTTTATTCTGTCACCTAAATATCATACACCAAGCCAAAGCCTGCTTAATCAATTCTGTTTTCCATCTATATCGCAGGGAAGAGAACCTGAAAAGCATTGAACTAATAGGTTTCTAATTTTCTCTCTCAGGAAGGAATCCTGTCTTGTTCCTATTTTCTTTTGTTTGTCTTGTTCATGTTTTGTTTTATTAGTGTTCATTCTAGCATGGTCTATTGTATTACAGCATGAACAGCATCATTGGTAGCCACCAACTACTTTTCTTGCTCTGTAACATCTTGCATATCAAAATGTCTCATGAGATAATGAGGTAATTACTATCATCTCCAAAACTGAGAATGTAGATATTTGGAAGCTGTATCTGCTTATTGGTTGAAAGACCTAGATGAAATTGTCTTGAATTTTGGTATTGGTAAAATCAGAATCCAAGTTTGAGCCTTATACATTTAGTGGTTTTTTTATCTGTCACCTTTGCTGCCCCATAAATTCCCCTAGTATATTACTAGGAAATGAGAAGACAAAAGTCTTTATTTGAGAAATTTCTACACTCCCTGAGAAGTGTGGGATTCAATACTGTCATTGGTATGGTAAAAATGAAATATTCTCCTTCATTTGACTTTGGATTAGAAACAGGTTATGAGAGGTATTTTTTGACCTGGTTGCGTGTGATAAGAAGCAACTGGGTTCTGTAGCTTCCAAGGGCTTTCTGATTTCTGTGTTTCTGAGGAGGAAATATGTTGCAGAGCCAAGTGTCCTGGCTGCTCATGCTACTCTTCACTAGGTTTGTCTTGAAAAAAAAAGAACCAAAAAGCAAGTCTGTATTTGTTTTGACACTGTATGTGTTGAAAGCTGGGTAGATGGTGGGGTAAATCGCTAATGCACATAGGTGCTGTCCAGATTGGAAGGTAAACAACTGCTGTTGGGGCATTCAGTTTTGAGAAAAGGGCTTATTTCTAAGGCAGTCTTTTCCAAAATCGGTGTTGGACACATCTCAGATCTAACTATGTCGCTATTTCACTATTTCAAGTTGTCATAGTGATGTAAAATAAATCTGTGGAGGTGTTTTTAAATTTTGTTGGGTTTTTGTGTTTGTTTTCCAGAAGCAAGAGTGAGGAACAAGTTTGAGCCACTGGCTGTAAGTCAGAATGGTTACTGTGCTAATGAAAATTTGGAATGCCATTGCAAACTGGAGTGCTTGGCAGAAGCAGAAATTTCTCTATGCTGTTTATGAGGTATATAAAAAGGTCAGTGTTACTTTATAGATTTTTAGCCTTAGCCGTATTTTCTTTTTTATGATTTACTTTTTTTTTTGTTTTCTAACAGACATGATTTTTTTGTTCTGGATGTGGAATGTAGCTGTTTTGATTGGTTGGTATGTTGTTGGAAAATATATTGTGTTTCTAAATTCCAGACACATTATGACTGTATTATTAAGAAAACATTGCTCCTGGAATAATAAATGGTGGGGTTACTTTAATCAGTTTTCTTACATTTTCTGAATTTACAAAAGAAAGCATCAGAACAAAAAAAGAATGATCCAGGCTGGGTTTCTTTTGTTTTAACAGACAGGTCATCAGTTGGCCTATTGGCAAAACTCCATTCATTGTAATGTTCCTACATGAATTCCAGAAGTTGCAGATTTGGACAGTAACTACTTAAGTATTTCAGAATCTGCGGCTTCTCATCTGGTTCTGCCAACGTTACCAATTACAGCATCCTTTTTGTGATGCTAACCTTCTCCTCTATTAATAAAGGGAAGAAAATTAATTTTGAGGCCATTGGACATGGCGTTGGTCAGTATGAGCCAGCATAAGATACTGTTAGGACTTTGGATGTACTAGAAAGACAATGAGCCCTTTATTAAATATGGGTAGTTTGTTCCTCCATTGAAATACAGATATTTCAATATTCAGTTGGAAAGAGTCATGTCTCCCATTTTAATAAGTGTAAGTTTTAGAGTTTAGAGTCATAATTTTTCTTTATCTTCTTAGTACTTATTTAGAAGGCAAAAGAATTATTCCTGAGGTACGTTTGTGTCCTACCACGTGCTTAGGTTTTGGGAGACATTGATACATTCTGAAATGCAGAGCCATATATACACTGGCAAGTATAGACAAAGAGCTGCAAAGTGTTGGTGGTTTCATAAGATTGCATTCTTTTCTGTTCTGATTCCTCCAAAGAAATCTACCTACTCTCCTTTTTCTAGCAGCTTTTTTTCAAGTACAGAGCTGAATGTTAGGGAGCAGAAAACCATTGATTTAAATGACATCGTATTATTTTAATAGTTGAGTGACTGTGCTCCCCCTGTGTGGCCTACAGTACATAGGTATAACACGGTAATAGCAGCTGTGAAAACAGTCTGCCTTCCCCATGTTTAGATACCTATCTGTGGCTGGGGAGCAACAGAGGAAGTCAAAACTCCAAGAATATAATGAGGGTAGAGAATGTACAGTCGGCGCATTTCTTCCAAATCTTGCTAAGAAAAGCAGTTTGAAGACTTGTCCTTTTGTCCTGCCAAATTCACTGATCTAAACTTTCTCAGACAGATGATGTGCGCTTAATCTTGTTCTTTCAAAGACAGGCCCTTCCAGTGCTGTGAGAATGTGGCTCAGGACTTAAATCCAGAAGTTGGTTCCTCAAGAAATGTGTTTGTGAATTAGCTCCTGAGTACACAGAATAGGTACAGAAAACTGTTTTCAGGGTTTGAAATGGCATCCCTTGTTTTTTCCAAGATTTTCCTGCTTTTTGGAAATCAGGCACTGGATAAAGGCCCTAAAATCATCCTCTTTTCTTGAGACTAAGGAATATGTGGCACAGGCATCCTGGTGGGATTTCAGTCATCCGATGTGGATGTTAAATAAGATGTCAGCTGAGCAAGCAGCCTCCCCTTTAGAGAGAAACTATTGTCAGTACCTGCCTAGAGATGAATGAACAGCTCATACGGACATTCCAGTGTCTGTCAAGCCCTGGGACTGTTACAGCACGTTTGCATTTACCGTTGTAGCCATTTGAAAGTAGCTATTGCTGTTCTTCAATTCACAGCCTATTTATGGCTCGGGGAACTTATGTACCCTTGTCATTTATTTTAATTTATTTACGTTATGACGTTAGAAGCAGTAGCAAGGCCTATTAAAAAACAAGCAGAAGCTTAGATAAACACCACAACAGGCTGGTGAACTGCTTTAGGGATGCAGTTTTCATCCATAAATTATAAGTAGCTCCACAAACTGCAGAATTTTGGTATGTTTTACAGTATTTTCTCTGTCTAGCTGCAAATGCCCTTCAGATCTCTGTGGCCTCTGCAGTTGGACTAGATGATCACTGTAGATCCCTTCTAACTGAACTATTCCATCTTCTGTCCCAGGTGATGGCATTCCTGCTCTTGACTCTGAATCTTCTGCTCTCAATGGACTTGATTGTCATCCTTTTATTGCAACAATGCCTTGAAACCCTAATTGGGATAAAGCCCTACTGTGGTAAAGAGAAAAGTACAGGAGAAGCCGATGATCAATAATTGGAACAGAAAAAAGAAACTGCAAATTAATTGGGTTGCACAGGTCAGAGGAGAATCTGTGTGGAATGATAATTCTTCCAGTCCTATCTACTGGCTTCTTCACTGGTGCTACCCATTTGCCTTACCTCCTTTGGTCTTGACACTCTGTTCATGTCATGTTTCTTCAATAGTCAAAATAGTTTTATAACGTATTTTAAGAAGTATCCATTTACTAAACAGCTTCTTGGTCACTCTTTTACCTTTTAATAGCATTTCAAATTCTCATTTGGAGAAAATTCTAGAAAAGATGCAAGGGGCTGAACCAATTATTTTGTCACTGGGTTTTGAAAATCGGTTTATTTAGGGGTTTGGGTTGCCCTGAGTTGTTAGCTGCGTAAACTCTGCTTTTTTATTTATTGAATTATTTATTTTTCTTCCTCCATAGAGCAGAAAAGTCTGCTTCAGTTGCTTTGAACACACAAATCTGCCAGGATCTGTAAGATTTATGATCTTTTTCATGTCTTTGTCCTCCCTCTGATGTCTACCTTGTTCTTGTCCTTGTATGCTACCATGAAAACTGCTATGTTAGCACATAGCATAACATATATATATATATAGCACATCACGCACGCTTTCAGCAGTTAAAGCAATCAGCAACATCTTCACTCCCTGCAGGCGTGCTAGCCAAGGCTCCGTTTGGCTCATTGTGTCCAAGTCGGTATTCCCTCATCCTCTTGGTATTCATGTTTTAAAAACACAGAAGCTGATTTTAGAAAAACTGAAGCCAGTGGGAACTGCAAGAGCACCGCACCTCTGGGAATCCAGCCCACATCCCTTTTGTTTTGAGTGCAGGATGGATCCTAAATGAGAAACCTTTTGTATTTTGGAAACTAAGAAGGAGCTGAAGCAAATTTCTTCATACTTGGCAAAAACAGAATTATGGTTGATGGAGACCAAGCATGGAAACTTCTAGTTTGAGAGGATTATTTTTGTCGAAGTTATGACAAGTCTGAGCATAGAGTTTTGCATTGAAATTCCTCTCCTTTTACTGTCTATAGTGACAGTAGAATACATTTATGCAGAAAATATAATATGAGAAGCTAGATTTATATTCACCAAACAATTACTAGTAAGCAAAAACCAAAACCAGATCAGCATAATGATGTTTTTGTCAAGCGTAACAATTTTGGTTTGGCCCAAATGCACAGATATAGATTTGGACTTTCTGTCACAAGTTGCCAAACATTTGTTTTCATTTATATCTGTGTATTTGTACGTGTGCATATTGACAAGAGGGATTTGACTTCAAGAGGGAACAGAGGTATGATCCAAATCCCAACACAAATCCCTCCATTGACTTCATTGGGAGTTGGATCAGCACCTTAGTGAGGATGTTCAAAACAGAGTGACCAGAGTTAAGCTATCAGTTCTTCATCCAACTCTCATTGAAATCAATTAAATCTTTCCATTAACTTCCATCACTCTTGGATCTAGCTTTAAAACACAAATTTTGTGCAATGGAACATATGGAGGCTATTCTGTTAAGTGTATTTTGAACAGACAAGGGCACGAGAATTTAAGGACAGGGGGCTGGAAGCCAATATTAACTGAATACAAACTATTAGAGGTTAGAAAATGCAGAATTAGTTACTTTTAGAAGGACATGATTGTTGAAATAAATCAGAAGTCTTCATTATCCTTAAGCTACTTTAGGGTTTAAAGAGGATTGAACTGTGGCTGCCTCTTCATTGGTTCTGGTTCAGAAAAGCAGCCCCATTCAGACAGCAGTTAAGTGAAGCGACTTAAGTGTATGCGTAACTCCTTTCTTAAGGAGGGGTGGAATTAAACACATGCTTTAGTGATTTCCTGACCTGGGGCTTTTATTTTCCTCTGTGAATATTAGTGAAAGTACCTTTTTGTTCATAAGAACACTCATGAAAAGCACATTTTGAGCCCCTGGCTCAGATTTGCTTAATCTAATCAAGGGAGGGAAAGTCACATGATGTATATTAGGTAACCAGTTGCACAATTTGTGGGTGACCATTAAATCATTTCAGATAGTAAAAATTGTAATAACTTGCAGGGTGCTCTCAGATAATTCTTAGAGAGCTGTTCTCTAACTCTGGGTGCTCCCTTGGTGAGGAACATTGCAAGACAGGGAATATTTTTTCTAGGAAATAGAAACACCTGAAAGAAACTTCAGATAGACTGTTTTCTCATAAGGCAGAACAAACCCATAATTTCCTCCAAATGTGGAAAGAGCTTCCATTATCTGCATTGCTCAGAGGTTTTCTGATTGAAGAGATGTACATCCAGGCTAAACAGACTTGAGAAAACTTGTGCTTAAAGTACACCTGTGGAAATTACAGAACTACTAGCAACCCTCGCAGATACCTGCAGGTACCTTTCAAACTATATTGCCAATTCTATTAATGCAAGCTCAGATGACTATGACATTTCTGTGGAAAAAAGTGTGTGTTTGTGAAACGCCTTTGAGAACACATGGGAAAGCTTTTTTTATGTTTTATATGTTTACATACATATTCCATATGTTTTACTTAGACAAACATTTAAGCAAAGATTTCTGGGTCAAATGACCTCATTTATTGTTTGTAAACTGAGCTATCTAATCTGGCTGAGTCTTTTTATCATATGGTGTAAGTCAAATAAACTCATCTGTTGCTCAGGCTTACAGTTTATATGGGGTTTTCAACTCAACGGTTAAACATGAGCTCTGGCCATAATGGAACAGAGTCACTACAGAAGAGTGCTTTGGGCCCTAGAGGTCAGCACCATGAGATTACTCATTTTTCTTTCTTCTAAAGGAGTTTCTTAGCTCAATTTACTACAACTGGCTATAGCTTATTCCAACCTGGCATCCAGAATCCATAAACACTCTGAAAAAGGGGTAACTCCAGGAGTTGTTAACTGGCCCAACCATCTCTGTGCATCTGTCACAGAAGGATCCTCTTTTTTTTCATTGAAGAAAAACACTGTGCAGGGTGAAGCAGCTGCGTCTTACCCCCATATCCCTCCAGGACAATGCCCACATCCCTGTTTCCAGCGCCTTTGTAACACTGCAAATGGTGTAAGGGGCAAACTCCTCGTTAGCAGTATCTGTCCTGTCAGCTCTGATCTCACGTTTGCCAGGAAGCTTCATCCAGCCAAGCAGTGGAGTTAATTCAAAAGCTGCTGTTATGGCAGTAGGTATAATAGACTGAGGACACAGAGAGGCATAAATAAAAAAGATTTCCTTTAATCTTGTGATTCCATCCAGAATCCTGCCAGTGCAACATCTGAACCACTTCAGCCTCCTTCTACCCATACGTGAGCAGAGAAAAATACTTTCTTTATTCCCTGTTCAGAAGTCAGTTCATCCGGTGTTTTGGAAAGAGGATCTTGTAGTTTGCTTGAAGCAGAGGGTAGGGTACCTCCTTTTTCTGCAAGGCACTCTTGAGTGCACTTTACAACTTCTATTTACTCCACTGGGGAGATGGTAACTGCTGGGACCAGCTGTGGTTACTGAATCAAGTATTCCTGGCTAGATGTAAAGCCTGTGTACACAGGATCTACTGAAGAGCATTCTGTATTTTTTCTTCTACTCAGTCCAGTATTTTTTTTCCTAAGGTATGCAATTTCACATTTGTCTGTTGCAGCTACAGGGGATATTCAGTCAGTGTTTCTGTGAAGTTCTTTCTCAGTTCAGAAAGATTAATCTCCAGTTAATCCCTGTCAAGTGTGAGGTGTGTTTTGAAGACTTACAGCCAGCCGCTAGAAAATAGCAGGCTTTAGGACATAGTAGACCTCAGATGCCTTATCCTGGGCCATTCTTTTCACAGAATGGTAGATGTTGGAAGGGACTTCTGGGGAGCATCTAGTGCAACACGCGCGCACACACGCACCATCCCCCCAAAGCAGGGTCAGCTAGAGCAGGTGGCACCAGAATGCACCCAGGTAGGTTTTGAAGGTCACCAGAGAGGTGACTCCACAACATCTCTGGGCAGCCTGCTCCAGGGCTCCATCACCCTCACAATAAGGATGTTTTTCCTTATATTGAGGGGGAACTTCCTGCGTTCTAGTTTGTGCCCATTGCCCCTTGTCCTATCACTGGGCACCACTCAAAAGAGTCTGGCCCCATCCTCTTGACACCCACCCTTTAACTATTGATAAGCATTGATAAGATCCTGTCTTAGTCGTCTTTTTTTCAGGCTAAACAGACCCAAGTCTGTCAGCCTTCCTTCATAAAAGAAATGATCCAGTTGCCTTTCCATGTAAGAGATGCTTCAGTCAAGATGTCCCAGGTGCTCAGAAACCAAACACATCCTTGCCTGTTGGAGAACAGAGTTGCATATGAAGGTCACATGTTTTAGTTTACATTTGTCTTTGGACATTTTAACGTGTATCCTCTTAAACAGTGTCATTGGGTTTGATACTATAGCCTGTAAGGAATCTGGAGGAAGGCATAGCTATGTTTGCCCTTTGCCAGTCCAGTGAACGGAACAAGGACCACGTAGAGCTAACTCCTGCCAGCCTTGCAGATCAAAACAGAGTCCGTTGAAAATACTCATCTAGTATTGGAAGTAAAAGCTATTCCTGGGAAGTGTGGGTTTATGGCCCGAATTATGTGCTTTTTTAGCTGAGGGTGACACGATTTTTCAGAATTACAGTGCCTGAGCAAAGGTCATCCACAGTAGGCTGCATTATCATCTGTTTCAGTAGACAGAGGATGACTACTTGTCCCTCCTCTTTAATTTGAAATTTTGCTTTTGAACCAGTTTGGGTTTGATGCCAGCTTTTGCTGATGTCACAGAGTTCAGTGAACCAGCAATTAGCTCATTTCTTTGAGCATCTTATATCATAACTTCAGTATAATGTAACAACAATGTTGTGATATGGGTGTCTGAAAGATACTAAAATATCTTGTGTGCTTGTTTTAGCAGGCCAGGATGCCAATGATGCAGGCATGGATTTGATTTCTCTGTGACGGGTTTACTTAGCTCTTTATAATCTAAGGGCAAAGTATCAAAAATAGGCACAAAGATAAGAAATATGAACATTTTGCACAAGCATCTCTGAAGCACAAATATTTAGAGCATGTGAACTTGATTTCTTATTATAGACCTTCACCTAGTGCATGCACATTTTAGTTTATAAATTTTAAAGTGAAGAAGTATGTAATTTGTTTTCAGGCATAACCTGCCTTCATTTTCTCGGTTGTTTATTTCTCATCAGTAAGCAGCTATTTTGTACCTCCAGCTGTACAACAGTCTGTAAAACTTTTATCTGTTCATTTTCTGTTTCTAGTTGTAGTCCTTAAGATTTTGGTTTTGGTCTTTTTATGTTCTCCTCTTATGCTACATTCAATATGCTAAGTGTGGAATACTTGGTGCAGAGGAAAATTCTTTCCTTTGAAGCATGAAGTGAGCACTAGAAATGACCTTGGTCATTTACATGCTTATGAAATAAAACAAAGGAAAAGCATGCATTTTCCTTCAGTTAGTGGAAGAAGCTGCAGTTTTGACTCCAGTCTTCTGGAGAATTAGTCTTCTTGGGGAATGCACTATTGTTTGTGATTTATGCTTCCAATTCCCATTAGTGACTGGCTGTATGTGTGAAAGATTCCTTTTCTTTAATAAAAGTAGAGAAGAGTTTATATAATGGGTTTATTTTAATTATGTACTTGGCCCTGGATTGAAGAAAAACAGAAGAGAAAACCTTTGAAAAATGCTGCCATTCTAGCTCTGTTACTCTATGTTTATCAACATATTGCAAGAAGGAAAAAGTGAAATATCAGGAGCTGATACTGCAAAGAATTCAGATACTTGCAGGTATCTGACAGGTAAATCTTACAGATTTCATGGAGAGCCTGGCTTATTTTCATTTTATCAAGAACGCTGAAAACATGGATGCAAGTTTTGAAGTTCATTTGACATTCTTGTATAGTGTTTTTTTAGTTTCTATTCACTATGTGGCAGCTAGCCAGGATTAGTGCCTTCAGTGAGAAATGAAGAAAGAAAAATACGTCCATGCATATTTCAACTTTTACTGCTTATCCCTTATGAGCATATCTATTTGAAATATATAGATTTTTTCTACTAATTGTATGTTGTCCACTGATTTAAAATCTAGATTCACCAACTAAGATCTCAGTACTTTTAATGGAGACCACTCCCTTATGGAAGGTCAACAAATAAAATCTGTGAGTTTTAATGAAGGAAGTTGTTAATATTCAATAACACAGAAAAAGAAAAAAAAAATCTTTGCTTTACTTTAAGAAGCAAATAGTGTAAAATAGAGTTGATGAAACGAAGTGCAGAATACATTGAGCAAGATTCACAAGCTTCCTTGAAAATGCTAATCCTCATGTAGCCACTGCAGGTGTACATAACATGTAGCCAGTTATTAAGGTTGGCATAAATAGCTGATGTGGATGTGGTGATGAAAGCAGTAGAGATCAATAAGAAGTCATGATCCCATTATGGATGTACTGTATTCTGTGTAGTGTTCAAGCACGTCTGTCACCCCAAAGAGAAATAATTTAAGTCATTAGGCAGAAGGTAGCAGCACTACCTTTGTTTTCCAGGATAACTATTAAACTGACCAAAGCGTTTCTTAGATTTGATGGTCTGTTGAAGATATAAATATACAAGGCTTTCTGCAAATCATCAATGAGGCGTTATCCAGCTTCTGCAGTACTCAGCCACCAGTGTTGCCAGGAACACTCGTATCAAATTATTTACAATAGTTGAGAAAACACCACTAGAGACCGCACCGAAGGCTCTCCCTGCAACTTGTGACTCTAGTGTGGTGCTTCGAGAAAGCTAAACCCAATGCAATTCTGTGAACGACAGTATTATGTATTTTTGTGGGTTTTTCTTCTTGTCTCATATAAAATGCATCTTGTTCAGTGTCAGCTTTCTACAGCGTTTCCCATAATGGCCTTTTTTCCTTAAAGTTATTATTAGCTTTCAACTTTTCAAATTGCAAAGTTGTGCTTGTTCTCCATCTGTTTGAGGACCTTTGAGGGAGCCAGTCTCTCCTGGAGGTGTCATGCATGACTTTTGTTTATCGCCACAGTATCTTGCCAAATGCATTTTGGTGGGTGGGGAATGTGCAGTTCACAGTGAGGGATATCTGCATTTTCCTCGAACATACTGATAACATACAGCATAGCATGTGGTGGACAGGTATGCAAGCAGCAGAGCTACTCTGTGGCTAAGGACAAGTGCACTGAACAAGTCTAGCTTGCTTCTTTAGATTGCTGTGCTACAAGAGGTCATTGGCAATGAGGCAATTTTGGAGAAATCACGGATTATAGTAGTTAACAGAGCAAGTTTTGCCTTCAGATACTAAATGCATGCTTTATGAGAAAAGGAGAACAAAAGAGGGGGGGAAAAGCTACGTTTTGAAAACTGTCTCAGTTATTCCTAACCTTACTATCAAAGTCCATTGAATGCAGCTCCACTTGCAGAAAGAATCATGGTATGTGTTGGAGATGGCCATGGGGAACCAAGAATGTTGGCAAGCCAGGTGCTGATTCCTGAGCAGTGACAGGTAAAAATGCAATTTTATTTCAGTGTGAAATAACACAATGTGGACAGAAAGTGTAAGAAATTATTCCTGACTGTGATGCCGTGGATCTTGACCCCTTTTTAACCTTAGTGCTCTCTGACCCTGATTTAGTTTTATGAGTTTTTTTTCTCAGAAGGTGGTAACTCTGAGGAAGAAATAACACAAGCTGTTGGGACTTCTTCTAGCAGGGGGAGAAATGTGTATAATGGTGTGTCTTGCATTGTGGTCTGTTACTGATGGTTCCATTGGAAGTTTTTATTGGAAAAGCTATGTAGTGGAAATAAAATCTCCACCAAACAGCTTGCCTAATACTTTAACTGTAAAGTATAAAAGGAACAAGTCTCTGTCTTCTAAAAATGTTTCTGAACTCTCACAAGGTGTGTTTTGTTTGTAATCTTAGGGTCTAGAAACACCAAATCATCAAGTCTGGTACTTAACAACCCTACCCCAACAAAACAGACTTTTAGTCTAGGAAGTATTTTTTATGAGCAGTTTATAATCCATTTCAAAATAACGATTTATAGAGGAAATGCTGACACAAATTTAGGACAGGATCCAATAAAAACATTGTATGACTTCTATAGTGCAGAAACCTGCATAAGGTCACAACCCTTGTGCTCACCCCCCACCACCCAAAAAGTTTGTATTAGTGGGATGTACCTGGTTTTTTGTGGTGCCAAAGCCAAACAAAAGAGGGAAAAATTGAATTTGGCCTCTACTGACATCAGTGCAGATGTATTTCTCCATGTGGTTTAAAACCTTTGCTTGTATAATAAGTGACACAATATTACATTCTGGAGAGTAAGTTAACAGTTTTCTGACACAGAAGGTTAGGGAGAGAAATAAGGTTTTATGAATTAGGTTTGAGTGAGTGACAGATGAGGGGAGAAAAACTGATTTATTTAATGTTATCTGCACTTAAAAAAACATAGAAATTGGGATGTGTGTCCTTGCTGATTTTTCAAGCAAACGCAATCTCTAGCAATGGTGCTGTGTGACAGGAAATTATCTGAAATAATGAATTGGTCAAGTAGACTAAAACTGATACTCATCTCATCAGCCTCCAAAATGTGAAACCTGCCAAAAAATTCTAATTGCAGCATATTCTGTACAAATTATTTTAATATGTGCCAAGACGGGCTTTGAAATATTTGGCAGAGTCTTTTACCAGGAGAAAATGAAACAAAAGAGGATGAAGTGAAATGCAGTAAAGAAATGCCCCCACCCCCTTATAAAACAGCAGGTTTGCCCTTTCAAGAAGAGCTGATAACTCTGTAACTTGTACTAACTCGTCAGAAGTAATTTATCAGAGATAAACAAAATGGACTCCGCTAAAAAGCCTTCCAAGCTTAAAGGTGTTACACATTAGAACAACTGCTTGAGTATTGTTATGTTCACAAGGTATGTTGACATTAAACATCAAATTCATTTACCTTGGTTCAATAGTGTACAGAAATATCACTGACTAAGCCAATTCTAAATTAAGATATCATGAATAACTCTAGAGATATAAATAGTTTCACAAACTTGCCTCACAGCCCCAGGTCTCATCTGGGACCTGTTCACAAATAAGTTAAATCCAGTTCTTTTTCAATTTCCTTGCTGTTTCTTGTGCACACGCAAGCAAAGTACAGAGTGTTGTTTTGCCGTCATCTCTGTGTTTGAGAGATGGGAGTAGCACAAACAGTATGTCTGAAAAGCGTTGTGAGGAGATTAATTTCAGTTCACACGGCATAACCTGGGCAGAAAGATTCTAAAATACCTTTAATGGTTCTGTCTAATGGCATCCAAGGCTTCGTCTGGTGTAACTGTTCTTTTTAATGCAATAAGGTATGCTGAAAATAATTTTCAGGCTTTCATACCTACTAAACCATTTGTGGTGTATTTGTGGGATATCTTTGACTGTAGCACCACAGATCAAAGGTGTTCTTTAGACAAGGTTCTATACATCGTTACTGCTTGTGATTCTCACCAAACAAAACTCACAGGAGGTTTGAGCTGCAACAAATGCATTTCATCCCCCAAGTGGATCTTCCCACCCGAGCTCTGCTGCCTTGGCCACAGCCCTGCTGTGTCTCTCCTTTCCTCCAACACCTCTTCCTTTGTCAGGGCTGACAATGGGAAGCACAACACGTTTCTGGATATGGTACACGTGTGCCAGCAAGGACTCCCCTGCAAGAGGAGGGAGCAGTGCTGGCCACAGCCAGCTCCCTCCACCTTTACAGCTCCTGAGGGAGGTGAGAGGGCCAGAAACTGATTAGAGCACCCAGGGCAGAGATTTTTGAACTCTGAATTTGGCAAGCAAATGGAGGAGGAATGGGGTTTACAGTATCTTGTTTTAAGATGCATTTATTCATAACTTTGAAAGCTGCAGACATATTGTGTTACCGCATCAGGATCTTAAGCAGATGTTTAGATTTCACAGAAAAGGATGGATGGATAAATTTTCAGTTTTGCTTTAATTTTACAAAAACTTGCTGTTACCTTTGGTTTTACACAGTAACGTCTGCAGGGAGAAGACCTACTTCATTACATAAGATTGCTTGAACATAGATTTTAATTTTAATGTTTTTTTCTGATAGGCTAAGTAAATCAAGGGAAATGTGTAGTCTCCTGCTGTAACACTGGAGCCAACACATGTCATTTGCAAGGAAGCTTGAAAGGAAATGGTGTGGGATAAGATTTCTTAGTGTTTTCCATAATGTGATCATAACAGAAGGATTATGTAACTAATTGGTTTATTCATTTTGCAATTGCTTGGACTATCTCTTGTCTCCATGTGCATTTACATAACAGACCTGTTGGTGAAGCTAGACCAAGTGGTATATAGAAAAACTGTATTCTAGGGAAGGAATAATGTTAGTTTTCTATTCATATGATTTATTAATGTGGTTTTTTTTCAAATAGGAATGTCAGACCAGTGATTGTCCCTGCAAACCACTAGAAAAGGTTCTGTGGATCAGTGAGCTCTGCCAGTCTCTACATTGCAGTGTGTTTTCAGAAAAATAGGCATGTGGATCATCTACCTGCATGTTGTAGTTGAGCTCAGAAGTACTTTTTTGAAGAGATTTTCCTGCTTGTCCCCATTTACCTTGCTTTGATATGCTTTGGCAAGTGATCTTGGTGCAGATGAACTGGATTCCTTTCAGATTAAACTAAGTTGTAAGGTACACTCCAGTATTGTGGCTAATGCACTCCAGCTGCGAGAGGGCTCTCAGGCCATTGGACCTGACTGGTCCAAAGTTTAACAAAGAACCACTCAAACAATATAAAAATCAGAAAGCTCCACAGTCCTGCCCCACAGATGCTTAGTGTGTGGACTTTGAGTCCTCAGCAGCAAATTTTCACCCATAGAAAGTCTTCCTGTCAGTCCATAGTGCATGATAATGTAGTTGTATGTGCTTATCCTTAGCAGCATTTCTTTTTAGAGGGTTCTAGCTGCAACTTCTGAGATTATGTATTTGTACCCAGAGTCTGGCATATTTATTGCCCTTTTTTCTAATATAATTTTGAATTATTAAGAAAATTGAAGCTGTATTAAAGAAGCAAATCCTTCTTAAGGAAAAGCCCTCAAGTTTACCTATCTCTATTTTGCCCCCAGTTTCCAAGATACAGGAAAGGAACATGTAGAAAAAAAATATATCAAATATAAAATGGAGAACTCCCTTCTCCTTTAAATATTGAAGTGAATTTTATTTTTTTTTTCATAAAATCTCATTCAAGGTTTGTGTGTACACCTTGATCAGAGACAAGTCAGGGGTAAAAACTCCAAACATTGGAACAGTGTTTGCAAACATGGGGAAGTTCTAAGTATGAATCAGAATCTCTGTCTTGGTCTCATATCTCATATAAATAGAACAAACATTCCCTTCTTACGTGGGCCAGTTGAGGTTTCCTCATCTGGCTGATAAAGGATGTCTGCCAGCTTCCAGGACTACTTTGCCTAAATGCTGTTTCAGACGAAGACGCATGTATGCATTTGTACACATACACATTTACTTGTATGTAGAGATCGTTGGGTCATTCTGAACTCCTACTGTTGACTCTGTAGGCATTTGATTTGCATTATTGTGAAAAGCATTGAGGGAGTGGATCAGAACCAGTGGGCTAAGAGGTGGCTATTCCCAAAAATGTTAGTAGGTTGTGACTAGATCTTTGCAGAGGAATTTTAGACTCCCTATCTGATCATCATAGGCAAACAGATTCATTCTGCTTGCTAAATCTTCCACTGTGTGCAAATACATAAGTAGGAAATCTGCCAATGAGAAGCTATTTTCCTTGGTTAAATGGGTGTTCAGTGAGTCATGTCCTTGTTTCTTTGAGTGTCCTTCTATAGTCAAACATTGTCAGCCACTATGAGAACTGGAGGAAATCCTTATTGGGTTGGATGTCACCAAACTCCCTGGATTAAGTTTTATGTGTTAAAAAAGGCTGATGTGCATTGAAGCTGGGATACATTGCACACAGGGATTAGCCAATGCATAATGCTATAGGAAAATGACATGAACCTGGCAAAACATTAGGATAAGTAATGCATTTTTGCTGCTGTTGTCTGATGTGACCCGTATGGTTTCCGGTAGCTACATTCATGGTGGTTGGTTAGTGCATCCAACATTACTGCTTTTCTACTGACTGCTTGCATCCTCTAGCCTTACATTTGTTTTATTGCTTCTGTTGTCACTTTATTTATTATGCTTTTATATAGCTTTATAGATGTTCACAGCACTTTATAAAACATATAATTAGACAACCTTGTTGCCACAAGGAGCTTGCCATCAAAGCACTGATCGTGCACTGCACTCTTATCCAATGCACAGTCCCAGTGAACTTAATGGGATGCCACACAGGAATAGGAGCCTGCACAAGCAAATCCTGCTGTAAGGTCTGGGCTTAATATACTGATGTCTTGATGCTGATCCAGAGACTGTGGGTGAGCATCCAGGAAAAAAATGTGTGTCCTTACATCCTGACCTGTATCACAGACATAATCACAGTCGTTCTTGTCACAGTGCAAAGGAATCTGCTTTCTCTGGTTGTGGTGACTGTTAATTTTTCTGATATAAAATATGGCACTTAATTCCATGTCTGCATGAACCATGTTGGCTTTATTTTGCTGGACTCAGGTTATGAGAAAACATTCAGGATTAACTTAAATGGGTTGAGAACTGGGATCTCTTAAAATATTTTTTTAGTGTTCTCCTTATTCTGGCACCAAGACAAATGTGTAGGTGAGTCCAAGAAAAATATGGAATATCCAAATATTATTTAACATAAGTCATGCAGGTCCCAAATTCCTAACAAGGAACATCAGATGTAATAGTTCACATTGTGTGTCCTTACAGTGGAAAATAGCAAAAGTTGTACAGCTGAGATTATCCTAAATAAGGATTCTTCAAGTTCTTTAGACCTCTATCCACAGAGGAACTTGTGGAGTCTCATGGCTTCTGAAGGTGAGTACATTGTATTTTAGTAGTATAAATGTGGAATTAGGAGTCTCACAGCAGGTATATGAGACTGACAATTTTTTATCTCTTAAATTTGACAGTTACAATTTTGGAATAGTGCTATGACTTCTTTTGTTCAAATTCTGTTCTAATACGCTTAAAAAATCTGCACTTCTAGTCATGGGAATAATTTGGTTCTAGAGAGTTGGCTTGAGTTGTTACTGGTGGAGTTTTATATATAAAACTATAAAGCATGTAGTTTATTATAAAGTACAAATGATTTAAAGCCTGCGTCTAAAACATGATTTAAGACCTTTTGATTCCTTAGCAGTTCTGGGATGGTTTGGCAGGTTATCAAGTCTCTGATTAAAATTTGAGCAATTCATTCCTCTCTGCCGATGTCTTAATGAGCATGGAAAGACCACTGAAGGTAAGAAAATGTCAGTAGAGGTCTTGTCTTCGGTCCTCCTGAAGGGAGAAAATGCACTAAGAGGAGGCATCCTGCAGTTTATCTCGAGAGGACATTGGGTTTTGCCAGCTTTTTAAGCTTTGAAGCTAAAGCACAGTCTTGATGCCCCAGCTGTCTGTGCTGGAGTAGCTACTAGAAGTAACTGCAACACCTTCTGTGTCCATTTACCCAGGTTTCCTCTCAAGTGGAGTTCATTCCAGGTGCTGTCTCCTCCTGTGAGAGACCATCTCTACTGAAGAAGAGACAGTCTTGGAGATTTGTGGCACAGTGAGAACATTTGATTAACTGAACATGATGCTGAATAGTGGGTACTACAGAACCAAATCATGGAGAACTACTTCATGACCCATGTGTGGACCATGGGTCATAATGGTGTATATGCTTATGTTTCAGGTGTTTTGTAGGTGCTTAGCCTGTGGTCTATTATGTTCTGTTACTTCCTAGTATTTGTAATTTTCAATGAAGTAAGGAATTCAGTTGCCTTCACTGAACCCATCATCTGAGATTGCTTATTAAAGTGTTGCTTTTAAACATAAAAAATGTAAAGAATGATACTCATGTTATTGGAAAAAAAAAACCCTCCTGTTCATTTTCTGGGAATTGTTACACTGTTAGTGTAGGGAGACAGAAAGACAAAGCTCTCATCATTTCAGAGCTTAAACCTGTCTAGTAATGACCTTTCTAGGGAGTGGGTTTATTCATATCTGTCTAACATGGCGTTGTTTGCATCTAATACAGGATACTGTGAGAGAGAGTATGCTGAAAAGTTTAACTTGGGATTTGGTCCATCATAACACTTTGGATGGACAAATATCACATGAAAACAGGTGCCAAGAATGTCACTGATACATTTGAGCTAAATGTAAGTGTCCAGTTTCTTACTTTCTCATGTCAACCTTGCTGTACCAGCAAGAGTTTTAAAAGGCTTACTTTGTGTAGGTGAAACTTCCACAGATTGAGGAGAAATTTGGTGTAGATGCAGAAATTCATCTCTGTATTAGTGAAAATATGTGGTTTGGGTCTATAAGGATAGATCAGTTTGAATCTAACTTTAGGCAAAATAATGCCTCAAGAAGGACAAAGGAAAGAGAAACGGATGCATCTGATGTGCCAGTTACTTGTGAACCAATAAAAATGATTCATTCTCAGATAGAATTTAAAATACTGTGCTTAAATTTAATAAGTGGGTCCTTGGCATTCTACTACCTGGGACCAGCACAGATAGATGCATTTTAACATCCCATGAACCTTATCACTTCATTTCTAAAAAGCAATATTCCTCCTATTTTTAGATGTTTTTTGTTTGCTTAACATCTCTGAAAATATGATCTTAGAATAGTGATTGTACTGTATGCTAGAGTTGTAGAATCATTCCCAGTCCTTTTCTTACATCTTTTTCTTATGTCTGGATTCCTATTTGGAAGAAGAATCTCCCCAGTTTTATAAATGTGTAGCCCTGAAAATGGTTAGTGGCTGCGTGTAATCTCCATTTTTATCCTGTGAAGGGTAAGTAGAAATCCTTTGGGTGTGTGTTGTGTATGTTAATGCTTTGGGCTATTGCTTAGCACTTCAGAATAGTTCCTCACTCATTTTCTCTAGCCAACTACTTGTAGATCTTTGCAGATTTTAGTGCTAAAAAAAGCCTGCAAAATTGTAAACATGTTCAGTCATGTGAGAATCTATCAATCTAGTACATCTTGGAAATGTAAACCACATTTTGAAGGAAAATGATAAATGAGAAGACAGTATGAAGCTAAACCTAAGACTGTACTTGAGGCTTGCTTAGTCCTTTCTTGGCAAATACTTAAATCTTTTCTTCTGCTGCTCCTTCTCTATGGTGCCAGCTGTGTGGGCAATGAGAATACTTCTTTTCCATATTGCATATTCCTCCTCTAGGTTGGCATTCTTTTTAGAGGAAAAGCAGTAGAACTAAGAGGGGTGAGGGGGAAGTTGTCTCTTTCTGATGGCAAGGTAGGACTTCCATCTGCGTGTCTTTCCTATTTGAGGAATGATTGCAAAGGAATGGAAGGGTGGATAAAAAAACACTAAAGAAAAGTTCACACGGCATGGGGAACAATTTAGGCCCTGGTCCCTGGAAACCGGAAGTTAAAGTATGTATCATCTAGTCTCTCCTTCTTGCTTCTCCTTTCTTCCTGCATTTCTCCACTTCAGTTTCTTTGCTTATTTTATTATTAGGCACATTTATGGGAAACTGAATTTATGGTCTCCTTCTGCTAATAAATGTTAAGGGATATAACTTAAAGTGGAGAATACACAGCAGGAGATGATGAACTCTTAATAAACAAATATCCTGTTTTCATGCAAATATTTTTAGTAATGCAAGCAAAACAAATCAGAGAAGGAAATGGAGCCAAAGTGTTATACAAGCTGTGGTGTAATTAAATAGGAGGGATTTCAGAATTTTCCAGAGGCCAAGAAGAGTTTCAAGTTATCCTTCAGACTTTTCAAACCCATTCCTTCAGATGGTTTCATCCCATAATGTTGGATGGAGGGTTGGAAAAGGAGAATTGGAAGAATGACAGAGTAACTTGAGAACTTTGCAGAATTCTCAGTGCCTGTCTTGTTCCATATCTGCTCCTCAGTGAGAGACTCTGACCTTAGAACTTGGCAGACCATATTGCTTGATGGTTTTGGAGTTTTTGGAAGTTTCTAAGGTTATGTTGTCCTCATTCTGGTGAAAATGCCTTCTTTCTCCACAACCATAGTCATGATGATATCTGCAAAAGGTATTAATCCTAGTTAATTGGCATTAGCATTACATCTAATACTTATACATGTTAACATGCTGGAATGAAATGTAAAAAGCTTTACTGATGGTCTATTAGTGGCATAAAGACTGGGGAGAGATTAATGAGAAAGGAAAATCTAGATCATATGGTCATCTGGATGCAACAAATAGTATGTCTGGATATGGCCAAATACTTCCTAAATCTACAAGCCAAGGGGACAGCTGTAATTACAGGAGTGGGGTCTCCAACTTGGAAAGAGTGAATAAAGAATTGGGAATCAAAATGGATAATAACTGATTGCTACCTTCTGGACTATTCTTGTGGCCAAAAGAGTTGATACAACCCGTACACAAAAAAAAAAAAAACCATATGAATCTCAACGCACATTTCACTGCAGTGGCTGTCAGGCTTTAGTATGCCCAAGCATCAAGAATTCAGGTTGGATGGTCAAAAGCTGATCAGAAAACAAATGTCAGGATCAAGGAGAGATCTGGAAACATGTATGTTTTGTATTTATGTTTAGGTTGTTCAGCCTTACTATGAGAAAATTAATGGCCATTGCTGATACATACTTAGAAGGTGAATAAAACTTGAAAATTGGAATCACCAGTCTATCAGAGGAAGCCGTCAGAAGATCCAATGACTGCAGGTGGGGACATGGATAACTTTAGATTAGAAAGATGGTGTGCATTTTTAGTTGCCATTAGACAAATTTTCAAAGGGTAGTTTTGTAGTCTGTCGCACTGCCGGTTTTTACATCACAATTGTGCACTTTTGTAGAAGTGAACGAAAATATCTGTATTCATCCAAAGTGTGTTTTTTGCTCTTTGGGTCAGCTGCAGTACAGAGCAAATTAGCGGTAGTTTTTGCACACTTCAGATCAAATAAGTCTTGACCCAGACTTTGGGCACAGATGCGTATCTGAACTTTTGTCACCAATCCGTATCTTGTTCATGGATTAGACCAAACCCTAGCTCATGAAAGCGCTTGAATTTCATTAAGTCATTTATATAGCCAAAATTTGCAGCTGGCTCCAAACCTTCTATTGTGTTGAAACAATATCTGGCTTCAGTTATCTTTAAATTTGGGGGAAATCTGGATTTGAACTTCACAGCTTGGGAGCTTCTGTTTGTTCTTTGCTGCACTCATGGGATTGCAGGCGTGTACCATGTGTACTGTTGTATAAATGTCACGTGGTTAGTGACTTTGGCAAGGGATGAAGTTTTCTATCTGCTGAAATGATACGATTCACTTACCATGTTATTTCTGAAACATTTGTATCATCCTTGGAAAGAGTATGGGACAGATATAACTCACTGATGATTTTATATTGATACAATGTCATCATTTTCCTTACTTTTACTGACTTTCATTTACATTTAGAGAGGGGAAATCACTCTAAAAATAATAATTTGTTGGAAGGTTATGTTTGCAACTGCAATTTGTTTCAGACAATACTATGATGGGCACATCACCTAGAAGAGCTTAGTGGTGTGGTCCAGGGAGCTGTAACTGGAGCAGGGTTGTTCAGAGGCTTGAGGCCGAGGCACAAATTCAGCTCCTCTGGAGCACATGGGTTACATGCATTTGGAAATATAGACAGCCTTTCCAGATTCTTCTCCCTTGCTTGGGCTTTTTTTCCTCTGAAATCTGTTATATTTGTAATATTGAGAATAATTCATCACTTGACTTCCCTTCATTGTTCATCTCAAGAAAACAGCTGAGAATAATACAGACTGGTTGGCCTGGGCCAACAATTCCAGACCCCTAAAACGAAAAGCCAGATATATGGTAGATGGTTACTTTGGATGGCTTAAATAACATCTACTGTATAGGCCCCTTTGCTGCAGGTGCTATAGCCTCACACTGAGCATTAGACCTCGTGGCAGAAGACGTAGTATCACAACTACACAATGTCTTCTATTTCCTTGGTAGCTACTTAAAGAAGTGGCAGCCAACAACTTGTTCTCCCAATAAGCTTTTTAGCCTGAGTTCTTGAAGTGAAAATGCACACTTAAAAATATTCATTAGCGTTACACAATCAGGTACCAGTGGCCATTAAAAAACTTATTGGAAAAATTATTTTGGCAGTTGTGAACTTATGGAAGTACACTGACCTCTAAAGTTTCAAGACAGGATGACCTGGGAAAAGGTTCCTTTGTGCAATCTACGGCTGAAATCATTTGGTACTTTTCATTTAAATTCCACTTAAGAATCTTCATGTTAGCAGGCTTTCTTGCTTTTGCTTTTAAAAACTATTAAATCCATTTAATTTCTTTTAATCCATTTAATTCCTTTTCTTGCAGAAAAGGAATACAAATGCACAATATATTTAATGATATAGCCTTAATTTTATTTTCCTATGGTGTATGTTATTGAGGTATACTGATTTGTGTTATATAATTCCCCTTGAAGGATCAATATTGTTTCCCATGTGGTGTGAGTAAATAGTGGATTTTAATTGCCAGGTAAGAAAGTACATCCAGTAGTAAAATGTTGCCATATAGCATACTCAACTTTGCTGTCTTCCCTATTAGACTGGAAAATATTTTAATGACTTAAGTTTTTTAAATACCACCAGGACAACTATGGGCATTCCATGCTTTCAAAAATTCAAATAAAACACATAATTTCAAGTTAACTGAAATTTTAGTCATATAAACATTTGATTAGGAATGCATAAAACCTTATACAAGAATAAGAAATAAATATAAAGCATCTGTTACACAGTTTATGTAACATGATCCCTAATATATTTCATTTCTATGCAGACGTTTATATAAAAGGAACATTGTGCACTTTACAACACCTAGTTTTGCAGCAATGCAAGTAACATTCCAACACTTCTGTATTATCAGAGCTTGTACTTTAAGTGTTGGCTGCCAAGGATTATTATTTTGTTCTCTTCAGTGTGCTCCCACAGTTCTCCTCTATACTAGTATTCAGCTTGCTCTTGTGGAGGAAGACCCCTGCCACTGGCCTCTCTCTGTCAGAAGACAGTGTTAGTGCAGCAGTTGACAGTGCAGTACTCAAATTCTCCTCTCAACAACACGTAGACCATAGTCTTCTAGCCTTTATTTGAGCTGCTCTGCAGAACACTAGATTCCTAGATATCTAGAGACCTTTTTATGAGCACACTGTGGAGTTAGAGAGTCAGCTTCTTCTGAATCTTAACAGTGACTCAGTGCTTCTTTGCACTTCTGTGAATCATTCCCTAAACACTGGCCTTTGCAGTAACAGGAAAACATCACCTGAAATGCTATGTCCACTTTTTCCAAACATCTCTGAAAGATTTTAAGCAAGTTTTTTAAACTTTGTATCAGCACAGCGTAAGTGGATTGAAATTTCCCAAACTCGAACTTCATGATTTTTTTTTTTATTTTTTTCCTCCAAAGATTTTTACTGGAAAAGATGTATGCAGCATTTGTTTGTATCTGTTCAAAAAAATTATTTGTCTTCTGGTAACTTGGAAATACATTCCAGAATACTCTGTCCAAATATAAGATGTTAAATTTGGCCCCCAGAATAGGCATTCCAGTGTAATTTTTGTGCAACAGCTTTCATCGTTTGGTATAATGGCTTCTGGACCTACGCTTGGAACCCAAAACTGATCTCATTGTCAGCGACGGAAAATTTACGTAACTCTCTTGAAAACAGATGAAGATCTAAACTGGCCCTTTGGTAAAAAGCTGCCTGTTTTGGAGATCATTATTTTTTTCAGGGTTGTGAGGTATTCTGCTAACATTTAATTTCTCTTCAGGGAATCTGTAATAATCTTGTTGTTTTGCTTGATCTGCTTTCTCTAAGAGTTGTTATACTGGCTCTCTAGAGCCCTTTCAAATGCTTTTAGCACTACTTGTTCAAGGTTTTGCTTGTTAAGATGATGGTCCTGCGTGATCACAAGGCCTGTAAGGGCCAGTGTTCAGGAATGCAGTACAGTTTGAATAGATTTTGATTCAGCATGTCCAATACCTGCTTCTTTCTTCATCCTGCTTTCTGAATACCTTGAAAAACTCTCTATTATTCGAAGTCTCTTGAGATGGTGCTGTTTCCTGAACGATTTGGTACTGCCAAGATCACCCCAATATCTCTGTCCCAGGTCTTGACTGACACTGAATATGTTTTGAGAAAGAGGAGGAAGCATACACACACACATCACTTAAATTTTTGGAGCCTTGTATTCTGTTTTTTAGCATTAATACTTGTGCCTTCAAACACATCAAAGCTTTTTCACAATCCATGTTTTTATTTTTCCAGTTAGTCCTTCTACGATCCCTAACTCTGTTTCACCTCTCCAGAATGAAGACACTTGTTAATTTTTAAGTAATGGTACTTCCTTCCTCACTGGTATTCTCAGTAAACTTTCTGGCACCAAATTAAAATTTCTTATTCTTGCTTTGGAGGCTCTAGTTGTTTGTTTCTTTTGAATTGACAAGTCTTCCTTTGCTCCTTCACTATGTGAGCCTAGGCTATACATTTAATACATTCTTTTTCTGGAACTTGTTCAAAAGGATACTTATCTTCCCTCCTTTTAGAAATTTTTTTCTTCAAAGCTCATCTATAATACCTGCATGGAAACACTGAATAATGGGGCACAGATACAGGCAGCCCGCATTTTATTACCTATTTAGAGTTCTTCAGAAAAATGTAAATATTTGTGTCATTATTTGTGCATTGTATCTACGTTTATATAATTGCATTTTAATAGTGATTGCTGTTGTGATTTAGTATGTCTGTTAAAGAGGACATAGGACTAGAAAAGGAAGTGAGAAAGGCAATAAGGAGTACTTTTTCTATGAAAAATGATTAAATAGATAACTCTGCAGATGATTTAGGAAACAAAAGGATAAAGGTCTGGCATCTGATAAATGTGATGGAGAAAGGAGCAGACAAGGGAATGAACGCTTATTGTCTCTTCTAAGAACTAGGGATCTAGCAGCAGGCTCAGAACCAACCAAATGGAGTAACTTCACATAAAGGAGTGCTCTGGCCTGGGACACACTGGATACTTAAAATTGACTTCTTCAGAAAGTAATCAAGAAAATTCCTGGAGAAAAAGGAGGGACACAGCCCTGAGACACTGGATTTGGACTGGGAAGATATTGTTTCCCATCTTACTGGAGATTGTGAGAGTGCATTGCAGAAATACCACTTGATGCTTCCCTAGATATGTGCTCATGCCTACAGGAGGAGACAAGATGTTGGGTTAGAAACAAGTAGTAGACTCACCTGTTTTGTGCGTTGCCCAGAGAAATATAATTCTCTCACTACCTCTCCTGAAGAATTTTAAAATACTTAAATAGCCTAAGCCCAACTTTGCCAATAGGCATTAACTTACCACACGCAATTGCTGTTGTCTGGAAGGTTGGTATCTTATACAACCTTGTGGTTTTTGCCGCTTCTGTTGTTGTTGGGGACACCTCTGAAGATGTCTACATGCGTCATGAAGTTAAGCGGTAATTTTGCTCCTAATGACAAACTTTGGCAATCTGGAGCTCTGTTCCTGATGCTGAAGGGAGATATCAACACTTTGTTGCCTTCCCTTCTCTGCTCCCGCACATGTTCCCATTGGGAAGTTTTCCTTGTCTGCTGTATTTGTTTTCATCCTTGGTATTTAGCCAAGCAGGCCCAGTTGCACTCCTGATTCTTCTTACAAAATGTCTTTGCTTCTCAGTTTCTAGCTGGTCTCCATCCTCACGCTTCCAGACTCTGCATCCAGTCACAGCTTCCTTCCTTCAGATTTAAGCCAAAGTGTCACGGAGGATAAAAAGTGTCATTACAAGTTCTCTTCTTATACTTTAATTGCAGGAAATGTTTTGCTCAGCTGCACGTTATGGTGAGCTGAGAATAGGAGGAGTCTTTGGGGAAATTTGCAGTTCAATTTCAACTTCCAGTTTGTGCTGGGCATGCTTAAATAGTCTTATTTTTGTTTATAGGAGTCTGGGTGGGCCACATATAGGCAGATTTTTACAGGTGTAGTTGAGAGACTATGCTTGACACAGAACAACCTCCATACCTAATCTCAGGCTTTGTTTCACAACTAAATTAATAAGGAAAGCTTATTGATACCTTATTTTTTCATCAGCAACAAAAATCGTGTTTTCCCCTGTCTGTTCCATAGAAACAGGTAAATGTTTTTCACTAAGGCTTCCAGAAGAAGTCTTGCGAAGCAGACCCCCTGCTTTGGGAATCTTTAGCCCAAAAGTCACATTTGGCAGAGTCATGTGAGAAACAACTCTGTTATAGGAAGTGCTGAGCTTCTTTAACATTAAGCAGAGCTTCAAGTCTCCCAAGTAGTGTATTACTTGGAGCAGTGTAATGTCTGGAGCATTTTTGAAATTCAGAGTGAGATTTTGAAATTAGATAGAATTCTAGTAAGCTAATTCTTTAGAAAACTTTTTGGTTTGTTAGTTTCTGCCTTGAAAATATTAATATGACATGAAACTGTCAGCCATTTGTAATCCTGGACTGTTTTTCAGCAGAGTGCTTAAAACGCTGAGTCCCAACACTGGTTGCTTGCAGAGATTGTGCAGGAGGGTTAATCAGTAGACCAAAATAAAGTCACTAGATTTTTTTCTTAAATTCTGCTATGAATCATGTCCTTATGTCAATTAAAACCATCTGTGCATATCCATTTTCAAATGATTTATAGACATGCATCCTCTTTCTTCTCAAATATTCCAAGGAATCTTAACCTGGTATGTAGATGCTCTGTAGTTCTCAATAATGTGGAGGGGGAAAAAAAAGTGAATTAAGTAAGTATGGCACATTCTTCCCAAGGATTTTATGTGGTAGAAGATAATGAGAGACAGTTGTGAAATCATATGGAACTATGGTTTAGAATTATAGATGGAGCAGTGGCAAGGCCTTTAGCTGAGGTTGCCCGAGTGTGGTGTGAGAATGATGGGAGCTTCTCAGGAATTCTACAGAAATCTCTTTTTTTTCTGGAGAACTGAAACAAAACCAATTTCTTAGGCTTTGTCATTTGTAAAACTGTCAAGAAATTTCTTTTAAAAAAAAAAAAGTTCACTCCATCAATTCTGTCTTACTATTTAGCTCTCTTCTGTGATAGAAAGAAGCGGATTCTCTTTACACAGGGTTGGCAATGGCTTTAAGAATGTTCCTGTTTTGCCAGAGGAGAAAAGTCAGACCTTTTTTTGTTCCATTCCACACCTGCCATTCTTCTTTGTTTTTTTTTTTTTTTTTAATAGAAATGTTTTTGAGGCCTGAAGAAACTGAGGAGGAGGATTTTATTGTGGAAACTATTCCTGTTCTGGGAAGTTCATTTGTCATAAACTTTTTACCTGTGCTTTTATTGTTTGTTTGTTTGGGGGTCTCTAACTTATAGAGACAAAAGCATGTGGCTGACTCATGAATCAGCAGCTGGTATTACAGCTACTATCACTGTCTGATACAGTCACAAATTATGTCAATTCTTTGCCAAGTGATGTATAAATAATAGGCAGAGCAGCAGTACGACAGGAATTGTTTCCTTCCTTACATCCACTACCTTTCAGTGTGTTGCAGAGGAAAACGCTGGGGGTGTGTTTCACCTTCCTGATCTTTTAGCTTCTCTCTGAGGACAGTTTCTGTATGAAATCTGATAATGGTAAGAATCCTTGTTTTTAATTTAAAAGAGGGGAGGAGAATGTGACACCCAAGTAGTTTCTTTTTCTTTGGGCACAAGAGTTTTATGTGTTTCAGTAGTTCATTGATCACCAGAGCAGGACAATCATAATATCAAAAAATAATGTAGAAAATTGAACTCCTTGAATTTGGTTATTAAAGTAATTAATAAGGTAATTAAAGTAGTTGAGTAGTTGGGGTAATAAAGTTTGCCAGCACAGCTGTGTGCCTAAATTGGT
This sequence comes from Todiramphus chloris collaris, assembly GCA_025345505.1. Classification (NCBI taxonomy): domain Eukaryota; kingdom Metazoa; phylum Chordata; class Aves; order Coraciiformes; family Alcedinidae; genus Todiramphus; species Todiramphus chloris. Next base: position 7,126,628 of record JANVCC010000062.1, on the reverse strand, counting down.
CCATTGATTTTAGTGGAAGTTTTAAGTGCCTGTGGAAAGCTTCCTAATAATAATCATTGTGACAGTATTTTTTGTTGGTTTTTGAATAGACGTTCATATTTTTTTTTTACTTTTGTACTATTTCACTTACCTTCATTCAGCTTCCCCTGTGTGTCTTTTGTCGATATATGCATTCTGCAGCAGGAATTTATTGCCAGGAATTAGTCCAGATTCACAATCACACTTAAGTCAGTGTTTTTATCCTTAATTTCTTGAGTCATGTGGTAGAGGACCTTACGTTTGACATCACGGAGCTCAGTGAAACTTGGCCATTGAAACAGTGGTTCCATTGAAAAACATCTGGAGGGAAACCAATAGTCCAACATATCCTGCTAGACTACACTCAGCATATCCAGCCTGCTGGTCTTTCTCTTTGTGTTCTGCCTTGCAAAAACCTGGCTATATTTTCAGAAATGTACAAACACAAGAACAAAATGGATGCACTCCATGTTCCTAAATATGTCACATCTTGGCTCTGCTGAAAGTGTATGTATACTTGTTTGGCTGTAGCTGTGACTGGTTTTTATGTTGCACTTTATCATAGTGATGCTAAAGCTAAAGCCTGAAAAGACCTACAAAGACATCTGGTTCTTTTACTATTACCTCTGCACTCTTTTTCCATAAAGTGTACTTCTCATGTTTTACTTAGTTGAGTTTTAAATAGCTCAAATGGTCATGTTTCTGTAATTCCTTTTGGACCTCTTCAATAATGTATGAAATTACTTGCTTAAGACTAACAAATAATGTTATCAAATTAGTGTGTCCTTTTCTGTTCACCAAGTTACAAGTTTTAAGAAGAAAACCCAACTCCTTTTTTCCTCTGTGGTCACCATCCCTCTACAAAATGGTTCTTAAAGGGATATGTCAGTATATTGAAGTGCAAAGAAGCTATGTAGCATCATCTCAGAGCACTTGTCCAACCTTAATGATCTGGTAATGTTTATATTCTTTGTTTTAAAACGAATCAAATGGTGTAGTTGTAGGGTTTGGGTTAGTTTTTAGTCCTTAAGAAAATAGAAAATTAAATAGTTCCTAAACTGATTCTGTTCAACAGAGTTTCTGGTTTTAGACTTTAGTATCTGCCTTTCAGTGTGCTTGTTACAGCTTTTATGTTATACAGTATGAAAATGGGAGGAAAAGTAACAGACTACTGTTGAATCTTGTGTATCACTGTGTGGCAAATCATAAGTGGAACATCTTCAGAGATTGTTAAATTCCTTTGCTGATACACAAAAGCTGACAGTTACTCAAAGTTCTGTTTTGTAATGGAAATAAAACATCTGGTGTCTTGTTTTCTTTTTAAAGTTAGTATTTATGTTAACATGTCTCTTATTAATTTGATTACCTGTAAATATCCAGACAGGATTAAAGAGGAGTCCTCCTTCTGTGCACATCATCTAGCCCATCTCCTCTGTCCTACTACTTAGATTTTAGCTTTTCCATTTTCTCTTAATATCTCTCAGCATATCAGTATCTACCTTAAGAAAGCAAAAAAGAGCGACTTAAAACTTTTTAAACCACTGATAATTACTTTAAACATTTTTCTTAACGTTACGTGATCTACAGGAAAGTTAGCTAAATAACACTGATCTATAAGTGTGGGATTTGGTCCAGATCCATCAGGTTTCTCTGACAGAAGAAAGGGTAAAAAGAGACATCTTGACTTTGAAGCAAAAAGCAGCTGATGCCTTTTCACATGAGTGAGACAAACATTTCTATTCATCAGTGGGACTACAGTCATCCATATGCATGTGCACGTATATGGGATTACAGGCTCTATTTCTCATATAGTAATTGTTGGTGGGGAGCTGGCAGTAGCCAGCTTTCACTTCCCTGTTTTTTGTGGTCCTGCTTCATCTGCTGCTCCTCAGGCTTCTCCCCTTTCCTTTGGGTGTGGGGGACAGGGGAATGAATAGAGGGAAGGCACCAAGACGTTTTTAGTTTTTTAACCAAGTACCACACTCAAAAACTTGATGAAGTTTTCAAGAGCAGCTGGAAATATCAGGACAAAATTAAGTGATACAGAAATACCAAAGCTGAAAACCAACACTAATTAAAAGAAATCTGAAGGGAGAGCTGTTGCTCTTCCCTCTGAATCAGTGACATTTGTGTAGATGGGAGTATAGGCCAGAACTTGGCCTCTGTAATTATCAAGCTATCAGTTTTGTGTTCACAAATTCAAAATCCTTTTCTTTGTTACAAGTCAGTGTTATGCTGAGGTTTAACATAACTAAATTTCAAATAAAAGTAAAATCTCAGCTCATTTTATTTTCCTGAAGGCAGATTCATTCATTTCAATCTCATTCTGACTTTGTATTTCAAGATCTATAGCTTGATGCCATAAATAAGCAAAGTTATTGTTTTATTTTATAATGGACAGTTAAAAGGTAAAATATAACCCATCACTACTTGTTCAGTATGGTAAAATAAAAAAGTATTAGCTTGATAAACATGCCCATCTGCATAACCTCCCTGTCAGTTCAGCTGGAAGAGATGAACAAGGAGATCCATCTTTGTGAAGAAGGGTGGAAAATAGGCATATTTTCAGAGGTGACTTAGACATCTTCGAACTGTTATTTCTGGTCCTGCACCATTGATACTGGTAGGGGTTTTGCCACTAACTCTGCAACATACAGTGAGAAAAATATTCTTTTATGATGAGTTTTTAAAGAAAAATCACCATCTGTGCAATAGCCACTGCTGACACCAATTTATGGATTCAAAATCAGTCAATGATTTCTGCTCATGCTACTTTTTCTTTTTTTTTTTTTTCTCTTTTTATCCCTTTACATTTCCTGGTCAGATTATTGCTGCTATAATTTTATCCTCTACTTGGTAGATACTATAAAAAAATAACTTCTCATCAATGAAAAAATGACCATGTGTTTGAAAGGCCCTGTATTGAGCTACAGCTGAAAATTTGACACTAGGACAATAGAAAACGTGATTTGTTTAGGCCATTTACAGATCGAAAAGTTCAATCAGCAGTAAAATTTGCATACATTAATATGTTAGCATCAAACCTAACTTAATGGTTTTCGACTATATCCAGGATATTCTGCAATTAGTTGTTAATCAACTGAAGCCATGGTTACAGCAACATGCACAGAATGACATCCATTCTATTACAAAACCAAGGATAACTAAAAGCATAATGGGCTCCTACTTCTGTCTGTGGTCTGCCTTGAAAAGGCGGGAGGTGCAGTGCACAAAACAGAATAAAGAAAAGTCTACTGAAGTGGAAATCTGTTAGTTGAGTTTATCGATCATCAGAAAGAATAGAAAACTGAGACATGCAACATGATGAATGCAGCTTGCTCAATGTGAAGTGAGACTTTAATGAAAGATAGTTAAACTATTGTCTGCCCTTCAAATTCCTCATCAGTATTCTGCCTTATGCAGTGGGAACATCTATTAATTACAATGGAATCATTCCTAGGTAAAAATTGTAACCATGGCTGTGGATGATGCACGACAACTTGCAATGCTGCTTGCGCAGCAAAATCACACAAAGAGTGCCGCCACTTATACATGTCATCATTGCATTCATAGCCTGATTCCTGAACTCTTTCATTAAACACTGCTGAATATCTTCCCCCGCTATTCTCTCTCTTGCCTGCTTTTATTTCCTGTGAAGATTTGGACCTCTGTTCTTTGCATCTCCTGCCATGGCTCAAAATCCTGCTTCTTGCTTCTTTCAACCTGCCACGTCCAATAATCACGCACAGAAAATGCTTATGCAAGCCAGTTGGCTTAGATTTCTGTCTTAAGGGAAGAGTGCATCTGTTTTTTGGATTAAATCATGCTTATAAAGTCGTGCTTATTCAATTGACAGAAAAAAAAATGCATAATTTAAAGCTTTCATTTGCTCTTGTGCTAAAAGATTTCAGAGCCTTAATTCACCCTCATTTTATCCTTCTAGAGCAATACAAAATTAGAGTTCATTATGGTGATCCAATCTCTTCTTTTGTCTTGATTGGAGACACAGTAAACTCTTTGCCAGAGATGTCGACTTTCCTGAGAAAGCCTTTCAGAGCTTGCAAGCTATCTGTTGTTTTCCCAATTGGCTAATTAAGGTGGATTAGCTCCCATCAGATACACCCTAGGGATGGGCCCAAAGCTGAAGAGGAAGGTAAATTGCAATGCCAAAAAACTTGCATCCTTGCAAGGACTACTGCCCAGAGACACAAGGAAACCAGGGTATAGTTGCAAAGGTGATCTGTTCTGCAGCAGACAATACCCTAAATGTGCAACATGATCTCATGACTGGAGATGCTACATTTTTTGGTTGACTTGTTCCAATAGCATTTTTTTTTTTAATTAAAATGCAGGCAAATTTCAAAATAAAGCATGGCTTTGAATAAAAAAAGTTTCAATAGAAAAACATCATAATGGAAATGTTCCCTTCAGAGAACAAGAGAAAAAGATTTTATTCTTCTGACCAAAAGAATTAATAGAAACCATCACTGTTTTGTGATACTTTTTTTTTTTTTTATCTTGTTCAGAGTCTGTCATTTCTTTCAGGACAAGTTCGGCTACAAAAGTTTCCCTTGGATCTCTTCTCAGGGAGACTGAAAGGAAGAGTTAATGGAGAGACCCATGCAGCAGCTCCTTTTGCAATATGTCTGTAGGGTTCCTATTCTTTTAAAAGGTAGGTTATCTGTAAGATTTTTCAGTCATGTAGACTGTCTTCAGGGTCAGCACAGAAAAAAATGAGTGACCAGCATATAACTAATCTCTACTTAAGACAGACTTTTTAAATAGGTTAAATATGTCATCTGGAAGTGTTTGTTCCCACTGTTGGCTAAAAGGGCAGTTCAGGTGGCTGGTTCATACACAGACATATGTACAGTGACATTTTAAGTGAGGCAAGAATAATCCCGCTTTCGAATCCTTTAGAGGATTTGGGTTTCAGACATAAGCGAAGTGGTAGAAGGGATGATAGAAGTTTAGACAGGCCTCACACTCAGGAAAAGCCAGTACTGTCATGGGGCAAGGGTGTGAGAAATCAGAGGTACCAATATTCTGTGAGCAAATACAGACTGAAAAGATCTGTGCTGTTCTGGGGGTGTCATGTCTCTCTGTATTAGCTACAGTGATGGGTCTGGTAACCTGGTTCTCACAAATTAATGTGAAAGGTACATTGTGGATAACTGGGAAATGTATTCAGGGTCCTATGCTACGTTTCAAATAGAATTAGTAGAATTGTTTACTAGTTACTAGGAGTTAGTCAGAATTATTATAATTGATAAACAGTGACTAACAAAAGAGTTGGAGAAACTTTTTCTACATCCCTTTCAAATGCCTGTAAGGGACTAAAGATTTTTGACTGCCCCCCCCCCCCCCCCCAACAAAAAAAAAAAAAAAAAAAAAAAGTAAGTTTGCTGAGCTCTGATAGCAGTATTTGTCTTCAGGAAGCAACCTAAAGATTGACATTACCTTGGTTTGCATATGCTTTTGATAGCACATATATTTGACTGAAACATATGGTAAGTATGCACTGGGATTTACAAAATGTTTGGTATCATGTACGTGCATAAAGGTGATTCTTCCAGACTGTTGCAAGATCTTGCACGCTGAGCCTTTGCGCTGCAGATTCACTGAACTTTTCATCTTCTGACAGTCTGGCTCCCACCCCAGTCCCGAGGTCTGTACCTGTCATGGGAAAAGATTCATTAGTCCGTGATGCGCAGTAGCTGTGGGATCCCTTTGTACGGCCCCACAACATCCTGCCTTGAAGCATGAGCGCTGCAGCCGTTAAAAGCTGTAAGCGGGGCCTCCACTATTGTGAGTGTTTTATGAAGAGAAGAGTGTCTGTTATGGTTTTGGAGGCTTGTTTTGGAATCTCAAGGACCTCTTAATTTGGGAATTCCTTCAGTGGCTGTGTCCTTTTTTTTTTTTGTTGTTGTTGTTGGGTTTTTTTAATCCTCTCAGTGATTTCAAATAGTGGCAGTTAAAAGGGAAGAAAAAAATGTGTTCATTACCTATAAGGTGAATAGAGCGAATTATCACATTAATTATATATCACAGAGAAAATTAATAATCCCACGCTTCTGTCATATGGGGAACAACTTGGGGTGCATCAAATGGAGCTTTGTGTTTTAGATTAACAACCCCAAACCAAACTTTGTGCCACTCCATTTACATGAAGACAGACTCTGGTTCAGTACTTTAAGTCTTAAAGCTTTACAGCTGTGGGAACAGCCGTTTGACACACTGTTCTGCGAACACCAGAAGTCTAAGCTAAAATGTAAAGCATACATTTTGTATTGCTGATTGGCTTTGTAGTATTCATCCATATGCTCTAAGAGCCTAGTGATGGTGAGAATAAGAAGTAAAGAAAAAAAAAGAAAAATCTTCAGAACTGAAAAACTGTTATGATTACAATGTATTATTCTATAATTGTCTAATTTTGCATCTTTGGACAGAGTTTATGTTCTCAAAATTAATTAGTGTGGAGTGTAACTGCTTTTAAAAATGTCATTCCTCTCTAAACTGTGTGGTTAGAAATGTATGCCTCAGTTAATGTACACTTCATGATTATTGAATATAAAAGTTTATTGTTCATTACATGGAAAATTGCAGTTGAGGTATTTCACAGCTTCAAGAATGATTATTATCCCAGATTAAATTATGGAAGGATTTTTCATGGGTCAGTAAATTGAAATAATTTTTATTTGAAATAGATTCAGAGCAGTATTTATGCAAAACATGTGAAGTCAATGATTTAAGGGGAAAAATCAGGGGACAATTTAGAGAAAAGCAGCACAAAAAGAACTTAAGATACATTTGTGGAAAATACTTATTACTACAGTGGGGAAAAAATGTGCTTCCAAAACCCTGGCCCCCGTATGCTTACTTTTGTATCTCAATAAAGAGCCTCATTTATAGTGGAGCTTGGTGTTAACCCTTTTCCTTTATGCCAAGCTATATGCAAGTTAGATTGTGATTTCAGATGTATGCATATGGAGGGAAGTGAGCAACGCTCTTGCATCGTCAGTTACATATGCAGTGGGTAATGGCATTTAGGATTATGTGGAGTCCCGTGCCTGCTTATTCCTGTCTCCGAATACAGTAGGGAGCAGAGTCCTTAGTGGCTGGAGTGGTCGACACAGACCTTTGTGCTGCTGGCAGCCCTGAGACAGCTTGTCTGTGTTACCCCCACAGTGAGGAGATGGGTATAGGCTTGGGCAAGGTGCTTCATGCTCAGCTGCTCCACTCTTTGGTGTCTGCTTCCAGTTGTCTTCATGCTACAGAAGAGACATTTCTCCATTTCTTACTGTGGATTCAGTGATCTCTGAGCTGTTTCATTCTGTGTCCCAGCCTTACCCGTCTCTCTGTGATAACTGTTGGCAGCTAGTGGTGCTGCTGGCAGGAGGCAGGATAATTGTTCCTTCTGGTGATGTATGGTCTGTGTCTGCCTCAGTCTGCTCTGTGTCTTCCCTCCTGGACCAGAAGAAAGTTTTCACACTGCTGCCTGCCTCATTTCTGGGAGATGGGAAATGTGCTGCCACCTCCTCAGTTTAAATGAAATGGCAGCTTCAGTAAAGTAGGTATACTTTGGGACTGCACTTGCATATTGTCATATTGCTGTATTGTAGATATTGAATCATAGCATAGAATCATAGTATCATTTAGGTTGGAAAAGACCTTTAATATCTAGTCCAACCATTATGTCCCGCTTTGGAGTAATGGTAGGTGCTGAGGCCTCAGATCAGGTAGTTTTTTCGTCTTTCTCAGCTTACCTAGGCTCTTCACATTTCTGCAAATCCTTAGTTCTTCTAATGTCAGCTCCTAATGTTGCAACCATCTGTTTTTCTTAGTTAAACAGAAATATCATGAGGTGATGACCCAGGCTTTCTTGGTGCTTTATTACACTGGGTAACACTAAACATATGGATCGGTGCCTGTAGCATTTTCAATACATGATTTATTATTTTGAGACAGTTTTGCAGCAACCTGTTTTGATCATGTGGAGTAGAAATAACATGTATAAACCCAGTCCTTGCTGCAAAACTCTTGAAATAACAGTCATCTGCAGCCCTTGCCATCAAATTTAACCACCTTAGGAAGAAGTGATTTTACAAACAGGTACACAGGGTAGGTAAAGTATCCTATACCAACCCCAGTAAATTAGAACTACAGTCTAGAACAACTTCTGCTCAAGGTAAGCTATTTGGCCAGCCTTGTGGTACTGATCTAACTTTTCCTATTCCATGAACAGGACCTGGCTTGTGTTTCTGGCACAGGAAGGAAACATTGGCAGTTTCTTCACTATTGCTGCTTATTTGAGACCAAAATAAATGTTGTTAGCCTTCTCTGTCCATTTTCTTCGATCCCTAAATGACCTGTATAATTTGTCTCTATTTTTTTTTAAGTAGAACAGTTTTCCTGCAAAAATGAAAAAAATTAATAACTTAAGTCACTCTGATACAGTTCTGTCAGTCTTTTTCTTGTTAAATTGCTATGAGAAAATAGAGTATCAGTGGAAATATATTTAGTTATACTTTTGAATATACAGATACGGTTTTATTTTACCTCAGTTATGCATGGTTGTTGTGTCCAGTCTCAGTTAAATATTGCATGAACCAGAAATATGTAAATGGACAAAGTCTGTTTTATATTTAGCACCTAACAGAAAGATGATGTTTTCACCAAATTAATAGACTCCTGAGCACAAATTCTGGGGGCAAACCATATCACCAGGGCCTTTTGTTTGTTTGTTTTGGTGGTTTTGGGTTTGTTTTGTTTACATTACATCGAATGAAGAGGTATTATTAGCCCTTAATTTTAGGAAGCTAGATTATATTCCTGCTTTGATTTATCTTCTTAAAACTGTGCTATTCAGAAAGCTGAATGCCTAGGTGAGTAGATGTGAATTCTTTCTCATTTTCCCTCTCACACATATAAAAAAAACCCAAAACACATACAAAAAAAAAAAAAATAGAAGAAGAAGAAAAAAAACACTAGAACCATCGCAAAAATCTTGCTCATGCTATAATCATCTGCAGAAGTCAACAACAAAGCCCTGCTAGTTTTTTCTGTGCTGTCTGTGGTAAAAGCATGAGACAGTTCACTTATGTAATCACCCTGACTCCATCTCTCTGGAAGGTCTCTTCATGTACTTCTGACACATTTTTGCATTGTCCCTTAGGGTGTGGCTCTCATGGAAATCCATGGGCTAATTCAGCCTCATTAGTGCCTCTCAGCAGTTTCTTTTCCCCTTAGAAACATCTTTGTACATTTGCTGGTGCTTTATCCATGGGCTGGCATCCTCACACTTAGTGATGCATAATTCCTTCCTGCTGTGGCCTTCCTCTTACTTGTGCTTCTTGGATAACCACTGACTCTGAAACATCCGAAACTGTCAAAACTTTCCAGAACAGCAGCAAAGGGAAACATAATGATAACCATTTTCCTATTTATGCTGGCAAAGTGGCAACTTGTCAAGGTCTGGATCAGAGAAATTTGAATGGAGATGAGCCTCATAAATTGCATTTTATATTTCTTTTTCCAAAGCCCCTTCAAACTTGATTTTATGATACACACAGAAGTTAAGCACCGTGACCTTTCGGCTGCTGCATCTTGAATATGGCAGCTTTCCAGAGCATGTGAACATGTTCTAGAAATGTCTTTTAAAATTTGCTAGAACAGAGTCAGGTTTTTGGGGGACCAACAGCAAAGACAGAGACTAGATTTAGCTGGCACCAATCCTTCCAAAGAGAAGAGACTTTTCCAGTCCAAACAGTCTGACAGACAAAGATAAGCCTTCTGCTTCATTTGTATTCTTAAAGGAATATCTGTGCTGTAACAGATACTGAAATTAAATTAATGTTCCATTACCTGTCTTGGTGGAAACTTCTAGTGCACAGATATTTACAAGATAACAAGGGTGATTTTTGTGGAAAAATATATTAAAAAATAACATGTTCTTTGTTGTTGAAAGACACTTGGGATACACCCTGTGAAACATTTAGAAACATCTGATAGTTAATGGTGAGGAGCTAGGTACTTTCATATGGGAGTGCAGCATGCCTGGTTTGGGATGGGAAGAACCGAAATTCTTTGCAGGCCACTGAGAAAGCCTGATTGCCCAGCTTGTAGGGAGGAATAATTTAAGTGAAGTGTAAAATAGGTGAAATTACTATGTCCTAAAAAGCTACTGCATAAAATTGTGCTATCTTTCTTATTCTAAATAAGCAAAACAAGAAGTCATTGCTAATACCTTGGAATGCTTTCAAGTCAGGCTTAGGAATTAAGCATACGGTAATGTTGGATGTTACCTCTTCCAGTCCATAAACAGGGAGACTACATAAATGTTACTGAACCTTTTGCTGGTTTTTGTTGCTTATACGTTTTACTTTCCAGCTGTCTTGGAAAAGGAGTACTCCATACTAAGAAAAATGTTCTGACAAAGCCTTCAGTGTTTCTTTTTCCTTCACAGAGTTTGTAACTGTATTCTTCTCTTCTGTGACCTTTCGTGTCTCCATCAGACTATGTGAAGTGCAGAAGAAAAAAAGGAAGGTAACATGGGTTGCAACGTACTGACAGCAACTTTTCCTAAATTGCATTCTATAAATTGGAAATATAAATTATGCCATCTTGTGAGTTTCTCAACACTTTGTTAAAATTAGCATTTCAGTGGAAAGATGCAGAAAAAAGCTGAACCCATTTGAGACTGGATTAATGCTGACCTAGATTAATGGTCTTTGGAAATCCCTTCAGACTATCTCTTTTCTAATTACAGCCTGTTGTCTGAAAAAATTGTTTTTGCAGATACAGCCAAGCCTCAGAAATGCTTCCTGATTCCAACTAGTCACCAAACTGACGGTTTTACTGTTTCTGGCTGAGCAGATGCCTACATCACGATGATGCATACGTGCCGAGTGTGAGAATATTGCCATCTTTTGTGTGTAGAAACAAAGCCAGGTATGTCTACTGAGCATCTTGAAACAAGACAAAATGCAACAGTCCTTTTTCTTAGCTAATGTAATCAAAGATCACTTTTTTTACCCCCATTTTAAAAATCACTCTGTCAATCCTATCAATTAGGAAGATTGCTTTTCAGTATATCTCTTCCTTCATTTATTCTTTATAAAAATAGAGCAAGGCAAATATTTATCCCTGTGCTAGAAGTTCTGGTGCAAACATTGTGAAATTGTCAGTAAAACAAATGTCGGTGTATTTAACATAACATTTACACTTGAAATATACAGGCCAAGGACCTCTAATATTTTTGTATTGGACAGGTTGGTACAGGAAACTTTCCTCTCTTATGGGTGTTATCTATTAGCCCAAGATTTCTTTTTAAACAGTTACAGTCAATGCCTTTCTTACTCTGATGTTTTAGCCTAGATGAATCCAAAGACACCAGCTACATATGTAAAATCTGAATGCTCAGCTATTTGTTTTCACATTCTTTGCTCACATGATCTTTATTTTGTTTTAAATATCTTCCTGTGAAACCTGAATGGTGGCATATGGGGTTACTCTGCCATTGTATTGTCCTGAATCCTTCCTGTGCAGTGCACCCTTGTGAACTGATTGTTGCCTTTAGGAGTCACGTACCAATCCAAAAGGAGTCTTCTCAGGTTGGGGCTGTGTTGAAACTGGGATACTGTTATTGCTAAAGACATGGTCTCAGGAGGACTCTGCTTTGACCCAGAAGAAAACAATGTACAGTCATTTCCAGTAGATTAATGGACCTTTTTTGTTTCTTCTGTGTTGACAGGAATGTTTCTGTCTGTTTTTTTCAGAATGGAAATAGTTTGCATTTGTTTGATCTAATGTGACCTGACAAGAGACTTGTCTGTGGAAGATTACTTTTCTTCATGCCATATTGAAAGGGAAATCTCCACACATTTTTGTAACTGAGTGTCACTCTGGAGCTTGGAAAAAGTTTCTACCTTCAGAGATGTTTTGTCCTGCTCGTTCATATAGAGACGGGACAGAGAGAAATCCTCAATTGTACACTTGATTTGTTTTTATCTAACTGGGTTCATTTGGGATCGAGAGCTCTCAGATGCACACATAAAAGCTTTCCTGCTCGGGTTACATCCTATATTACATGGTGTGTTAGCTCTGTAAGAAGCATCTATTTGTGGTTTGGTTTTTTTGTCCAAGTTCTGAAATGCTACTGATTTCAAATAAACATCTACCTGTTACCACCTTTTTTTTTTTTTTTTTTGGACAACTATTTAGCCTGTTTGACAAGGTCAACATGCTAAAACTGATTGATTCTGAGAGCTGGCTGCCCTAGTTATAGTAGAAGGGATAAAGTGGAAATGTAAACATACTGCAGGTGTTTATTTTAGATGATGCAGTGTTCAAATACCCAAACCTTCTTCCTACTATTGCCCGACTCCTTGTAGCACCTATGGAGCTACAAGGGTGAAATGTATTGTGGGTGAAATGTATTTTGTTGGCAATTCATACTGCCTGTCACAAATCTAGACAGCTACTTTCTGTGGTTTTATGGCTGTCTGTAAACGTATATCTGTCCTTCCATTTTTGAGTAACAACTTTTACACTTGTAGTTGTGTTCATGAACTAATACTCAATTTGGAAACAAGGAAGGTGAAACATGAAGTTGAACACTTGGGTTTTTATATGCCAGTTATATTTGTTTAGCCTTCAAACTCATAAATGTAAAAGTGCTTGGAATCTTTCTACTTCTAAAATATTTTTTGATATGAGATTACTACTTCAAATGCATGGATAGGAGATGCAATTTAGGATCTCAGAAATGGTCAGCATAACTGAATTAGACTTTATAGGTAAAGTCAGTTATATACTTGATTTGTCTTGGGAATCAAGGTGATGCACAAATATTTCCCTTTCTTAATATTTTCTATCAACTTACTACCTGCTGCTTGTTTGTGATCACCACAATAGTGGCCGTGGGGATACAAATTCAAGGAGGGAAGCAAGTTTAAACAAAATACTCCCCCTCCACCTCCCAAATAATTAATCACTGCTATGTTTCAAGGATCACTATCTATTGTCATTTTCTGCATGTTAAAGCACTTACTGCAATTGATGGCATGCTGTCTTTATAATAGAATCCAAAAGAATTTTAAAGCATTCATCTATTTACATATGTTTTAAATTATCCCATGAAATTTTACAGAGGATTGGCTATGTCTCATTTGAGATTGTAAAGGGCTCTTTTATAACAGTTGCACATAATGCTTTTGTGTCCCATGGCTCATGCACAGCTGAACGTTGATCTACCTGTTAAGGGGCTCACAAAAGTGAACTTGGAGACTACATTTACAGTGGGATCCCATAAGTGTTTGTTCATAATTATCAATCAACAGTTGAAGCGAGGACATTCCTTCTGGGCCAAGCGGGACCCAAGCCATTACCTATCAATGGGTATAGCCTGTAACTTTTGTAACTGGCTCCACACACAGAGGAGAGTGAGTGAGTTGCTTGTTCCTACTTGCCCTAATTATTGCCCATCTTACTTTTTCTCATCTGAAGCAATTAATTTTCACCACAGGGGTCAGGAAAGGTCCTTCTGCTCTGCCATCCGGAGGTACCAATCAGGAATTATCTTTGGAGGAGTTATCCAGAGTGGCATCCCAGGGCAGAAATAACGAAGGGTATAATGGTTAGCTTGACAGTTCTCAGAGATGGAAAGCACAACCACATCTTTACTGATGACTGAATGCCTTTTGGTTTTATCCATCAGTACTGGCACTTGAGCTCTGAACATGCTCAAGTTAGGAACCAAAGACTTGAGGGCATGGTAGACTCTCATGTCTAAGGAATTGGAGTTTCTGGTTATTCTAGGTGAAAAGGAGTGGAAAAAGGCTCCAGTTTGAATCTGATATATATGTTGTTCAGTAGGTTTGGAAAAGGCTAACTCTTCAGCCCACTGTATAGATCACCTCCACAGAGCGTTAGTGTCTGAAGTTCAGCTCCCTCTGAGGAGCACAGCAATAAAGGAAACGTGTCCCTCTACCGTTGTCCCTCTGCTGAGAGACACGTTGAAAGTCTTGCATTTATCCTGGTAAAACATAACAGTCTGCAAATCTTTACAAGTTTCATGGGGCAGGAAAAATTACTTTTTGCCCAGCTTTATCTTGAAAGCTCACATAGCTGGTTCTGTATTTTAATTTCTGAATCACTGCAAGCATCATGGTGAACAGACATTGCAGATCAGCTGGCACCTATCTATTTCTGCATGTGTTGGTGCAAATAACTAAATGTTTTCAGATTAGCAGTTCTTACTCCTCTTTTTCTATAAATCATGTCATATAAAGATGCCTGGTTATCATCTGTATGAAAAATACTTCAGTCTGCTATATCTGTACTGTGTTTTTTAATCTACTAATACATACCTGTATGTATTTATGCGAAACATCAATTATAAATGCAACTTTGTGTTTATATTCCAATGTGCTAAGTAACATTTTTTGTATTTTTTTGAAGCAAAGAAATATATATTTCTTTAGATTCCTTTGTAAATCTGTTCATGACAATCTTAATCTGCCTACTCTTTTTTTTCAGTGTTTGGTTAGAATACAAATTTAGATTTGTAGTTTTACATTTACTTAATATAAGGAAACAGCAGATTTTTTTTATTTTACTTTTCTGTCTTTAGAAGCAGGAATTTTCTCTCTTATGCTATCTATGCTGTTGCCAGAGGGATGGGAAGCTGTTCCTCATTTTTCTGGGCAGAGGAAGACATGACCTTACCCACTTCTTTTGACAGCAACGCACATAGGAGACGGTGCTGAAAAAACATCTGTCTTTGAGGGGTTACATTTTGATTCAGTGCCCAAAACTCAGGATGCTCATTGTTTGAGTCAGCTGTAGCATTTGAGTTTGTCAACATCTACATGAATGTTAAGCTCTTTCTTATGTAGAAATTATGATTCTGTTTAACTCACAATTGTTTAATAATGCAAGATGTTGGTTGCAAAGATAACATGGATGAAATTTCAAAACCTATTGTTTTTCATAGTTACAGAACATAAGACCAGCAGTGGTTAGAGGACTGAGGACAGTTGTACAATGGGGAAACTCCCAACGGTGTAGAATTGCTCACGAAGGTCATTAAATATGATCCTCTTGGATGAAAATTTGAACCTCTTCAGAACTTCAGTGTCAGTTTTCATAAATGTGCAAGAACTGAAGCAGTCTTTCCTCAGCAAGCCCTGACCTGAATTTTTCTTTTCAGATGCTATCAGCAGCTCTCTAGCTCTTCCACTCACCATACATGTCTCATATTTTGATGCAAGCGCACAAAAACTTCTGTGAAGTTCCTGAGTGTTTCTCACCTTGAAATTCTCGTATTTTGGGTTTCTGTTTTTATAATTTACCCTTCTTTGGTAACGTTTTCTGGGAACACTGAACTTCATCTGTCAGGAAGTGCACCAGGGTTACATAGTAGCAGGTTCTATGGCAACTGGAGGTGATGTAGAAAAAAGGAACTGTGATGAGAGAAGAAAACTAATATGTTTGGAACAAGAGGACATTCTCTTTATAGTAATAAAAATTATTCTTTCACTTTTTGGGGTTCAGACAGGGGTTGCAGCATAGTAGACTTCTAAATTCTTGTAAGAACTGATTTGCCTAACTCTGGAGATGCTTACTGCAGGGCTTCAACTCCAAAATGTTTTTAGCCAGATTCCATTTATTATCAGCACATTTTGACATTTCGAGTAATACTGTGCAGGTTTTATTTCTCGCTCTCTATTAGTGAGTTCTGTAGAGTTATGAGATTTTTCATTCTCAGTTTTCCAAAAGTTCCAACAGATGTCTTGCCAGCAGTGAAGATGATTAAAGGTTTCTGAAGAAGGAGACTGCTGCTGAAAATCTGAAAGGGATCCTTCTGCAATGCCAGAAATATTTGGAAAAATATGTACGGCCCCTTTCTTACTGGAAATGTGCATAGCCTCTTCTTCAGGAAATCTTCCATGATAGAACTGCTTCATTGCACTTCTGTTTGGTTTTTCTGGAACTAGACAGAATAGGTAAGTGAAATAGGTAAGATGAAAAGAAGGTGAAGAAGGATGGGCTTGGGCCATAATCTTGGCAGAGTGTCAGGACAGCAACTACAAATGTGCTGAAAATATGCATCTAAACCACTGAATGTATTTCCACAGATTCTTTTTCTGTGATGCTAGTTGGTCCCCACTTAGTTTTTAGAATACTGCTCTTGAGCATTTCCATCTGGCTAGGAGTTTTCAACGTATTTTTTTCATAACGCAGACTTAATCATTATAATTCATTTCCTTGTCACCTTGAAACTAAATTAATGCAATGCACTCTGCTTGGTGTATGAAGCATTGTTTGATTCATATTCGTCAGCAAAGTGTCTACTGAGCTGTAACTGAAAAGTTCAAACATTGCACTCATGTATGAATAAGCAAAAGGGTTAGTGTATTTTTAAACACTGTGTTTTGATGACAAAATATCTGTGCTTCAGTTTATTGAAAGGAATTACTGCAGTTTTGAAAGGGTTATGTGATGTAGTGGCTGGCATTATGAGGAACTGGATTTAACCCAGGAGATAGTTTCCTGTGCTAGATTTCTCTCTCAAGTGTTGGGCACTGCACGGATAAACCCCACATATATCTGGATTGAAATACTTAGATATGCTCTCTTTGTTTTCCTGCTTAAGGCAATAGAAATATCTTCAGCTAATACTCTTTAAAGGAAATACTTTGACTGCATTTTCTATTCAAATGGCTTACAAAACTATTCTGAAACAATTATCCAGTGTTACAAGATGATGAAGAGGAGCTTAAAAAAACTCGAGTGCAATCTGGGTAAGCAGCTAGATGGTCCTTTTTTCTTTTTCAGATAAATCTCAATTAAAGACAGCTTTACCTTCCCTCTCAGGAATGTTCCCTAGCTCACAAGAATTAACTGTCCCATCTTATCCATGAGAAATTATGGAATAATTTACAGTATATGCCAGTCCATCCCAATCTCATTCCATACCACAGTATGGGACAGATGTGTGCAGATACTTCTTTCTTTCAAATGACTCTTACTCCTGAGGATACAGGTACAAAGTGTCTTCAGCTAAATCACTCACAGAGTCAAGGGTCACGTTAGGCTCTCCTGGTGAAAAAAATAAAAAAAGGACTCAAAAATGTCCCAGGGCTGCAAGAAATATAGGCCAGAACATCCCAAACCCTGCAGTTTTCACTATAGTGGTATTTAAATCGAGCCAATTGCTGTGGAACTTGCTGCCATTAGGAACTTTTGCAATGAGAACTATGGGCTTTTGATTGCACACTGAGTCTGGCCTGCCCAGATATTTTCGAAGCTACTATACTTTTTCCAAGATGCAGACTTATACATTACAGTACTTAGTGGTGTTTCTGTTGGAATTGAATTTCAAAATCTCTGACTACCACACATTAATTTTATTTAATTGAAAACAAGTTTATTTTTCCCTAGACTGAACTGTAACTGAAAAGATTTCGCCCTTGGTATTTGCTACCAAAATCTTTTACAGGTAGTTTAATGGCAGCCTTGTGATAGAGCCAAGCTTGTCTTTAACACTTCTTCCTCCAATTTCATAGTTAGGGCCAGACTTCCAATTGCAGAATTTCACTGAATCTAAGCAATTAGCAGCAGCTGAAGATCTGGCTAATTGTCAAAAATAAATCCTTGGATTTTTGATGCAGTTCAGGTATCACTTTGCCTAGATCGGAGGAAATCCAAGTTAGTGCTTGTTCTTGGAACTCCTCCTGCACTTAAGGCACTTACCAATACCTTCAACTCAGAGTGTGCTGGCCAGTGCCTCATCATAGACTCTAAGTACAGTCCCTGCCTGAGGAGAAGTTTCACCATGAACATGGTACAGTAGATGAGTACAGAGAAGGGGAATATAGGGATGTCAAAAAAATAGTGCTGAAGTCTTAGCATTTTTTAGTGGAATAGGGAATCTGGAGTATCATAAAAGATGTAAATACATGTAAGTGAAACCAGAGGTTGCTGGAAGAGTGAGAAAAGTTGAATATGTGGTTTAGAGGTATAAGAGGTAGAAATATTATGTGCTGGGAGGAAGCATTTATTTCCTTGTTTGAGGGAATTCTGGCTCCAGTAAAGTAATTACAGAGATACCAAGTCCAGAGTTGGTTCTGGTACTGGAACACTACAGAGAAATGTCACTTCAGTTTAGGTTTATCATCTGCAAATGGAGATCAAGGTTATATATAAATGCTGAGATGTCTAGGTAAAGAGCCTTATGAAAGTGTGTTTTACGATGATGATAAAAATAACAAAGTTTTCGTAGTTTTGAAAAGAGAAATTGATTGTTCACTGTGATGAAAATACTTACATGAAAACAAGCCAGAGTTTGACGCAGGTAGGCAGCATGGGAATTTTTTCATTTGAGCAGTTGTATCTTTGCAAGTTATTGAAAAAGAGGTCTTACAGTGAAGTCTCAGCAAAACTTGAAACTTCAAGACTATACCTACCTGTAAAGTCTTTTTTTTTTTTGTGTAGTTTTTTTTGGTTCCTCAGTATCTTTTGTTGGCTTACTATTATTATGTCAGTTAAACATTTAGGGGAAAATATACTTTTGCATCTAGCTTTTATTTTTGCTGCTACCCTTAGGCCTTTACTGGGTTTAAATAGTTTCACTTCCATTTATGATCATCTACACTGTTCATCTGTCAGCATAAAATATAAGAGCAGGTGAAAGGCAGAAAGCCATATACGTATATGAAGAGTTGCCTGGGCATACGTGTATCTACCTTGTCATTGTGCTTCAAAACAGGGAGAATGAAGCTGCTGAAGAAGCAGTTGTGCTGAACATGCATGGACCACGTGCATCACATATACTCACTGTCCCTGGAACGGTGTTTGTGTGTTGCATATGTGAAATGTTCGCAGCAGTGGATATAAGAAAGAATGCATACAGTTAAGATTACTATAATATATGAGTTGAAGTTTGTATAGATGTTTTCTGGCTATTCTCCCAGTTCTGTGATTCAGAGTCCTGGTCCAAGTCCCACTGAAATAATTAAAGCTTTCTTTCATTTACGTTTTCAAGGCAGGGCCACATCTATCTATTAGTTCCATTGCACTTTCAGTTAGGGACCAAACTCACTACTGAAGTAAGTGACAAACTCCTTCTGACTTTAGCAAAATGTACCTTGGCACAGTGTGTATTATGAGATGTTAAGTGTTACAACAACTGAAGCGTCTGCGTTCCATTGAGCTCCAAGATGGCATCCAAAAGGGTCACAAGATACCAGTCTCATTACATTCCTTCTGTTGGTATCTCCACATATTGTTTCCATCATTATTGCAGTTGTATCACCAGAGTGTATTAATGCTCTGCCAATTTATAGTCTTGAGAAATTTTTGTCACAAAATAGAGTATTTTTTTTTCCACACTCTTCATGATTTTTCCTGCATTAATAATCCACTTAGGTCCAAATTTGGAATATTTGATCTGATTTTTTTTATTCACTTTTTTTTTTTCCAGTTCATACAAGTGAAAAGTTCCAAGTGCATTAGTGAATAGGACAGCCTAACATTGTTAACGTACAATAGCGCTTTTGCATTGTATTCCCTTTTGTCTTGAGAAAAGTCATCTTCTCTGCTTCAGTCTTCTCTCACACTGTAAAATGAGAACTGTAATGCTTTTGCATTTCCCTAACCAAAGTATTTTCAGGATCACACCGAACCAGACATTCCCACTGATGAGCACTTTCATGCATGAATGCCTTTGTTGCGGTCAGTGAAATTGCTGTTTGAGTTGAGGTTTGAAATCTCTCCCTGAGTCATCTCCAGTTTCTGATGAGCAGTGAGGTGAGCATTTCTGAGAGGAAATAGGAGAATTTAGGCCTTGTAACTCTTACTAATATCAGTGGAAACAAATACCTAACCCTTCACACTTTAGTATTTGGAGTATTTTACATTTTGACAGCTTGACAACTTTCTAACATTATCATGTTACAGCTGTTAGTCCAGATCTCCTAGACTGCTATTCAGTCTTTATGCAGGCAAATCTATTTAGAGCTTTCATAGTGGAATGTACTTCAGTAAGGTCCGGACTGTTACAGAAAAAGGAAAACAAAGGACTGATTGGCAATTTACTTTAGCTTTCATCAAAAGCTCAAGTCCAGAGGGGCACAGTTCACAGCTGAGTTTTACCAGAGGCAAATCACTGTTTGTTTTTAAAATGAACATTTTAACCATAAACAATAAAACTTTGCTTAGTGTGCTAATGTAAAAGTTGTTGTTTACTAGTTTGACAGGTACTCAAATGAAGAGACAGAATAACGCGGGAGGGGTGATCTTCTATAACTGCCAGATGAAAGTCGGTCTCCAGGCATATCTTCTGTTGTTTGTTTATAGGTGGATCATTTGCTATGAAATTCACTCCTGAGACCGATTTAAGCATCAGGTTACGTTCTGCAGTTCAGCTATTTCACATTGCAAGTATCTGAAGAACTTTTGAAAATAATGCTATCTGGACCTGTAATTTTGCTTCTTTTTTTCTTTTTTTTTTTTTTTTCTTCCCCCCGACCTTTTCTTGCTGTCTCCTGTGTGATTATTCTGGAGATAGCATCAGAGTTGGGAGCCCTCAGCACCTGTAGTTTACCCTAGCCCTACTACACTCCTGCTGTTCACATATGACAGCTGAAAACCATGGTAAGTGAAAAATTGCTCTGTTTTCCTCTTCTTACTCAAGCATCTCAGATCTCACATTGTCAGTCTGGAGTACTGGGCATGATAGGTGTGGAGGAATGTCTTTAAAGGACTTGAAGGGTATTGATTGCCTATCCTGAAATGTTTGAATGCTTGCAGGCTGTAGCCATCATTCTGGCATGGCAGCACCGGCATATTTCCCTGAAAGTTCCTGTCCCTGCAACATAATCCTGTGTTGCAAGGTGAGTAATTACACAGGATACCTTTGTTTCTGTATGTGTAAAAGTAAGTTTTTGTTTAGTTTACGTTAGTTTTATATGCAGCAGACACCTTTTAATTATTTATTTCTGTTCTATGTACGTCATACTCGGTTGCTGTAATAATACTACATTATACATTGCAAAAGTTGTATTTTATTTGGTGTTATTCATTCTTTATTAGTATTATATAAATTATTTATTAAGTGCTGGCTGTGTACTCAACAGGACCAGATTTTCAATGTTAACTTCTAATGTCTGCCTATTGTCTTTCTGAAAATGACGAACGTTTTTGTTGCTGTAGTACTGTGGTTGAGGTGGATGATGATTGAGAAATTCTGTGACATTGCAGAATTAATTATGCCTAATCTTCACAAGCACTAGGTGTTGGGAGTGGAATCAGAAAGCTAAAGAAACTGTTCTAGTTTGTGTGTATCTAAACATTAGCACGCCTGTGTTATATATCTGAAAGTAACTATACAGCAAGGGACGTATTCAATCACAGCCTTGGGGTTAGCTGCTTTAACTCCACTTTCAGATGTGCTCTATCTTGGTTAAAGTTGTAGACATGGTCAGCTTACTGCAGCCTTACAGACATTGCTCTAAAAAGCAAAACTGCGGGGCATCCATTTTTATGTGTATTCCATGCTGCTTTAGAGTAAATTATGCAGGCAAATTCCACCATTAATGGTGTGTAACCTCATTAATGGTTTAGGCCAGAAGCATCTTAAATTGTGCTTGCATTATTCAGGATAATTTAAAGCACTAATACAAGTTGTTGCTATTTGAATGTGTCCCTAAAGCGTATGATAAATGCATTAACAGATTTTGGACCCAAAGACTTAAAATAAAATGGAGATGGAGGGGAGTCATGGGGAGAAAACAACTACTCCTAAACCATGAAGCGATAATGAAAAGTGGACTAGCCAGTGTATTGATATTTCCTTTAGGAGGCTCAGGAAGCTGGGTTTTGGCTCCTTATTTTATAAAGCACTACCTCTAATCTCTTAGCTGGTTTTTTTACTGCAGTGTAATGTTCCAGTTTTGTTTCTTTCCACTGCTCTGGGGATCTTTTCTGTTTTCTAGTAGCATGCATTGTCTGAAGGAAAGACAGCTCTCTTATTCTATAGATGAAATCTGAACTGGCAATAGGTGTGTGTTGGTTCTTTAGTCTACAAAAACAGATGACATCTGGAAGGATATTTTTAAATAGCATTAACTGTATCTCTTGATTTTTCCTTCTCACATGAGGCTTTTGAAAGTTATATGACACTATGTATATTGTCACTGGAACTGACAGCAAAGTTAGCTTCAAGTTTTTATAAGTTTATTTCTACCATTTATACCCTAAAGTGTTGCTTGTGATTTCAGAAAGCTTGCTTTCTGAAAAAAAAAAAGGTTAAATATGCTGTCCTTTGTTTATATTTAAACTGTATGTTTTGAGGCAGAATAGGCAGCAGAGGGGTAACAGAATCATTCTTCCACTGGTTAAGAGCCTGATCGCATCTTTGAACTACACTAATTAGGTAAAGTTACAGAATAGATCTCAAATGAGTGAAAAAGGCAAGTGGATTCTGTGTAAACCTAGGGACCTTCTGCCAGTATAACATAGATGAACAGGATCTTTAGAAAATAACCAAAAGCGATCTGGTTTTATCCTCTGAAACTAAGCCTATGGAAAAAAATCCAGTTTGACTTGCACTTCTCACACTTCTATTTAAAAATAGTATTAAGCCTTGAAAGACTTCTCAACCTGACACATCGCAATGAGAATTCTTTCATGAAAAATGTACTTTTTTCATAGAAAATGTGTGAAAAAAGTTTTTTAAGAAAGTCACAAAACACCTTTTCTTTCAGAAATAAAACTCCAAGGCTCCAAAACATTTGAGCACTTCCATTTTTGTAGGTGCAGAGGAATTCAATCCTATATATAAAAATACATAAGCACATGCTTAACTTTTAGCAGGTATTAAGTCCCATTCATTACATTAGGACTTAAGCATATACTTACATCTTTGAGATGTGGGGCCTGCCTCATGTTAACTTCCAAGCTGAAAGTTTCATAAGGTGTTGAAGGTGGTCCAACATTCATTGACCAATGGTACCAAATGCTTCTAATGCAGTGGGCCAGATAAAGAACTGGTTTAATGGGATTCTGAATTACAATAAGTAAATTATAACAAACCCTGTTGACAGAAGCCTCTGGGCTGGGTCCAGCCCTGAAGGAGACTGAAATTTCTCATGTAGCAGGTAATCAGTAAGATGAGAAACCAGCTGCAAGGGAAGGGCCTCTTACATGAATCAAGAAGGTACTTTGAGAGCCAAGTATTATCCTGGTAACTGTTTCAGTAACATGGTGATAATTGGTGCTCTTCATTAGCTGGACTTCAAAGAAGTGGGATTAATTGGAGTGGAAACTGATTATATTATTTGAGCAGGCCACCCCATTGGTCATATGCGTAAAGAATGGGTCATTATGTTTACCTGATACTTTTCTAAGCATTTCAGTGTAAGCAAAGCTGTGAAGTAATTTCAAATGCAGGTTAATTGGTTATAGGAGGGAAGGTTTTCTAGACTGACATTATCCCCATCATAGCATCTAAACTGAGCAATGCGATGACATTTCAAAACCAGTTTGAACTTTTTTTTTTTCCCCCCTCACCATAGACTCTAAAATGACCCATTTTACTCAAAAACAATGGAGCTGGTGTTTCCTTGTCCTTTGTGATAATGTTTTAAAGCCTCCAGAGTGTGGTGCAGGTTTTGGCAAGTAGCACAATGTACCCAGTCACCAGATTGATTGATGCATGTAGGTGATTGCATCTGTCAGGTTGCCATTTACTCTTTCTTCTATGGAGTTCTTTCCAAAATCATACTAGAAGTGTCTGAATACTATAGAAGGGTTTAGAATAGTTTGAATGTAACTTGAGTACATCTTGTAAAATACATGATGATTTGTGGTATATATCTGGATTGATGTTTCCAAGTAGATTTCCTAGTGACATATGTCAAACTGTTCCTCTCTGAGATCCAGAGAGCAGACCTCATTGTGTCTCTTCGTAGAAGGTGAGGTTCCTGAGTACTTGCTCCTCATCTGACATCTGTGGCATCCAGTCATGATAGTGGGACTGGGGTTAGTTATTATCTTTCCGAAAGACAATAACTTTCTTAGTAGTAGCTTGTTCACATGGAAAAGCAGAAGTAACCACATCAAATCAGGGAAGCAGCTACTTCAGGCCAGCATATCATGGGGTATGTAGCTAGCAGTAAAAGGAGCAAGCATTGAGGTCTGGTGGGATCTACAGTGCCTCTGAGAGTAGCCTGCTGAGCAGGCAGCACAGGTGCACGCTAGACAGCTGTAGAGATAGCCTAGGAGGCCATGGTGCTCCAGTGTGGGGAGTGCCTTCACTGCAGCACTTCAGAGGATGAAAGACAGATGATGATGGTGTCCCTGACAGAGGTGCTCTCAGGCAGCAAAGTCCAACAAAGCAAACCTGGCCCAAGGGTGGAAAGGATTATATGGAACAGATAGAATCTCCTCTTATTGCACAAAAACTAAATTTTTTTGAAACATCCTGCTGTACATCTTTCTCCATTTCAGCTGCCTTTCATTTCTTTGCTTTCCCTCACAGATTAGTTGAGGATTCCTACAAAACAGTGGAAGTAGGAATCATTTCACTTACTTCAATTTTTACTTTTAGAGTTATTAATCCAGCCTAAGTTAGTACAAGAAAGATTCTTCACTGGAGAGCAATTAATCTACCCTGCCTGCATCTTTCATGTTCTCTATCCAAGGAACCCAATGACAGACTTAGATAACGTTATACCTACTTTTTAATCATAGAAAAATCTGCTGATGTGGATCCCGTTTTTACAGAATCTTCCCCAGTGGATGCAGAGGCAGGTTCATTGTAGAATTTTTAAGCTTTAAAGTTTTGATTTTGCAATTCGAATGTTTCTTTTGATGAAGATTTTTAGCACTGAACTCCCTAGCTTTTAAGAATAAGAAAATAATAATAATTAACAGTACTTAATAAGCAAACAAAAAAGGTATCTGAAAATTAGCCAAATTCCCTTCTGTTTCGTAGATTTTTGGAATTTTGTCTCCATAGTAAATATGACAACTTTTTAATAAAGTAGGTGAGGAGAGGCTGTGGTCCAAGACTGGGAACCCTTTTGTGCAGCAAATAACTGTTGGGAACTGGATATTTTGGTTTCCATTCTGGGACTGGAGGAGCACAGTTGTATGTAGATTGTACAGCAAACTCATCAGAAGAACACATGCTGGAAAAAAGCATGGCAGTCACTGGTTGTATTAGAAACATGTTCAGCTTACAGTCCTTCTAGTTTCTTCTATGCAACTTTTCAGGTACTACTTCAATAAAACTGGATGACTGCAGTTTATCTATTTCTAGCCAAGTGGAGAACCTTAGGGTTGATGGGAATTGCTTCCATTATAATGGCTCTGTGAGACAAAATTTGTTCTCTTGAGCAAATTAAATTTCCACTGAAAGTCTACCTTCTGTGAAAAAGTCTGATCTTTTTACTTGAACTGAGTGCTCCATCCCACACCCTTTCCCTTGAGTTTTGAACTGGAAAGTTATGATTTTTTGAGCTTTCAGGATTGTAGACAAATAATAATAATAACAATAATAATAGTAATAGTAATAATAAAAATACTTTCCAGATCTTTTAATGAGAAATTCTTCCATAGTACTGGAAGTATAATTAATAGAAAGACTGGTTTACAGCTCAAGGTCATCTCAATTCCCAGTATGATG
Organism: Todiramphus chloris collaris; assembly: GCA_025345505.1. NCBI lineage: Eukaryota > Metazoa > Chordata > Aves > Coraciiformes > Alcedinidae > Todiramphus > Todiramphus chloris. The sequence goes on along the minus strand of JANVCC010000062.1, from coordinate 7,100,917 downwards.
CACTGTTCTGAGATGAGAGTGAGTAGTAGCACATTCTGCTGTATTTCCTGGTGGAAAGTTGTTGTTTGTGCAACTCACATGGGCTTTCCATCGCAACGCAGGTCCATTCCTGTTTGTTTTGGCATGCTGGTGACTGCTGGGAGCTGTGGCTTGCTCATAGCAAATTGTCTATGAAAACTTTCTAGTAGCTTGCCCCTAAGAAGCTCTACTTAATGTGTCTTAAGCCTGAACTAATGTATTAAGATTTCGGTGGGTTTTCAGGCAGAAGCTTAATTGCGCTACTTGGCCTAGAAACCAAATTTCTTCTTTGCAACGTAGTAGTACTAAATCTCTTCAAAAAGTAGTTGGGGCAGAGAATAACTCTGGACAAGATATTTCTCAAAAATTTCACTGGTCTATCCCGAACATCACAGTTTAAGCAAAATAACTAGCATGGAATTTATCAGGCTAAAATATCCATTTTGAAAAACTCATGAGGAACCGAAAACATTGCAGATAAAGAGAATTCTTTGGCAGCCATAGCTCTAGATATAGCTACCACTTAAAACACAAATGTTTCCAAACTGCAAGAGCTTATATCACTGAGATTACTGTATCATCACAGGCTGTCATTTGTCCTCTTATCAATGCTGTGTGAAATCCCTGTGAACGTAAATACAGATTAATCTTCAAGATACTTGGCATACCAGTTCTGTAGAGTACTTCTTCCGTACTGTCAGAAAACACACTCAGCACAGCCACCACATGGCCTCACTGAAGCTTTTAAATGACTGCGGGGTCAACGTCCAAGGCCTGGCCTTCTCCAGACACAAACATTTCAACACTTGCCGAGCAATGGATTTGTCTCCATTATGTTTTGAATAACACTCCCTTGCACAGGAAGCAATAATCCGAGAGTAATTTTCTACTACTATTAGTAACCTTCTAATAGGAATTCCTATGTGATAATTAGCCCTCTCAAATACATTTTGGAGAGTGTATTTTTTTCTAGTCAGTTTTCTCTTTTTCTCATTTGGTAACTCCTAAAAATATTTTACTGCTTAAAAGAACATTTTTTAAAACCAAATCCTTTGTGATTAGTAATGTACAACTAAAGACATTTTGAGCATTAAACACCCCAATATGTGAAGTCCCTGGAGTTTTGCTGCAGTACGCCTCTAAAATTACAATGAAACTACAGAGCTGGAAGAAGAATCATAACTGCATAGAAGAAAGTTAATATAGTTCTTTACATGTCTGTTTAATAAAGAATCCTTCAGTTCTCAGTTTTTAAACAAAGTAAAGGTTCATTAAATTTGGTACCATAATACATGCCACATTTATTGAAGAAAAACATTAAGTCAATACCCAAGGCTGCAGTGTGTTCAGAAAGCAAAATAATTAAAGTGATATTGTTTCTTTTTTTGACAACATCTCCCATGGGAAGGGATATTACTTGGCTGTACCAGTAATGGCTTTGTATCTATGCAAAGAACTATTATGTTAAATTAAAACCTCTCTCTATTTATCAAACAGCCAAAACTAATAAACAAAACTATGGCATTAAGAATAAACTGCTACTAGACTATTGCTTCCTGCATCAGAGTATTATTTATAATTCAATTCAGGCAAAGCGCTTCCTCCTTAGGGACTACTGAGATGTGGTATTGACACAAGAGCTCTTGAATATTTGGACACGGGAATCAAATTGTTTTGCAGTCACTGTGGTTGGAAACAGTTTGAACCAGAAAAACCACACCAAAATTCCTTCAGAAGTTTTTAACAAATAAAATTATTAAAAGGAATGCCTAAAGTATTGTTTATAACAAATAATGCTAATTGGAAGGTAATAATACATCTATAAAATAAAGGAGCTTTAAAAAGCCGGGGGGGGGGGGGGGGGGGGGAAAAAATAAAAATCGGGATGGGGGCGACTTTTGTCCTTGCGATTTTTACTGATTTATTTTTATAATAATCAAAATACATTGGTTTTTCAGAAGCCAGGGGTTTTATCACTAGAAACTTGGTATGACCTTCAGTGTAGTATTTTGCTTAGTGCACACCTGATTGACCAGTTTTGAATTCATAAGGAAATTCCTCAAATTGATGTACTTGTACTCTATGGAGCCTACATGGTAGGCAGATAGTAGTACAAGGTACCATTCAATCTTCATGCAACAGGTAGCATGATATGAATGCTCTAAAAAAAAAGTAGATCAAAATTTGAATTTGCAGCCATTTTGAAACACTGACTAGCATATTTTTTAAATCTCCTGTTGTTAAGTTACGGCATCTTCTCTGAGAAGCTCCCAGACATCCTGGTAATGCCTGTATGTAATCCACCAATGCATAAGAAAAACAAGGAAAAGAAAATCTGATATGTGAACCACTGCCAGCCAGTAATGACCAGTGGAATTCAGCTAACGTAGACAATTTAATTTTAATGCCTAGTGGGAATTTCATTAAAGCAATTAGGGAAAATTCTGAACGTGGTCCAAATCATGCGTCTCTCTGTTTCATTTTACTTTCTTTTAAGAGCTGTCAGCATTCTTGGCCTCTGGAAATATATGTAGTAAGTCTCCTAAAATCTTTTAAGCAGGGTTATAACTTTGTTCACATAATAGTGACATTGAAGTGAGTGAGGCTACTTGCAAAAGGGAAATTATATATGTTTTTTAAGTGTTTGCGGGGTCTCATGCTAAGTGCTTGAAACAGAAAGCTCTTCCATAGGCTGCCTAAACCCTAACCCTAAATAGAGCCTTTCTTTTCCAGCAGAGTGCCTGATCAGCCCCAAAGAGACACAGAAATTCAGGGACACTGATGCAGGCCCCAGGTTCAGGGTGAAGTAGATGGGGCTGAGACACACCAGTCACCACGGGATTTCACTGATTTCTTAGAAACAAACTGCTTAGAATGTCCACTTGTTATTACAATATAGGTGGAAATTAAGGGGAATAAACTTCTCATAAACATATATGGAGCTGCAGTCATGACTATGACATCACTGGCAGCCAATCAGGTAACTAACTCCATTTTGGTCCATCAGATTCTACAGCCATTTAAATTTTTTTATTATTCTACCACATGAATCTGGACTGCAGCCACTCACCCTGAGACAGACTGGACTAATAAATCTTTGGCACATGTAAGCACCATGTTTAATATAAAACAACCCATACACTTTTTTTAATATGATTTATATAACAGAACATGAAGCTACCTACATGATCTTTTCTAGCTACAGCAGATACTGTTCTTTATCGCACATTTAATTACTAACAGCAATTCAGTCACGTTACCTGACCTTAAGGCCTTGTGATTACCTGATCCAGCATATTTCACATGATAAAAATGTCAAGCTCAGAGAAGCCCACCAGTCTGGCTTTCTGTGAAATCTAATTATAAACAGCAACGTTAAAAAAAAAGGTTAACAGTTTAAGTAGTCAAGGCAGTTATTCATATTGTAAATGTGTGTTTTGATTGAAATGATATCGAAAGGGCACCATGCAGCCTGGTACACTATGAATAGTGCAGTTTAATCTCTTCCACCTGTATTTTGTCTGCTCGTCTTGAACTCAGGGAGCTCAACTGGGTCTCTGGGAGCAACTCTCCACTGTGACATTACATGCATACGTCCTTCTCCCTATACAACCTCTGTCTAAAACCTGCATTGGTGCATAACGGGGAAGGGAAGCCAGTGACCTGGGGAGTGGGCTCAGCCCTTCCCTTAACTCCCAGCACATGGCTCCAGAGCTCATGGTGCTTTGAAATGTAGATATTGAGTTTGAAGTTGGCATGAGCAGTGTTAGAACAGGCCTTGGCCTTATAGATGGCAGGGAAAACTGACAAGGTGAAATACTGGCCCACTACAGTTAAAATGATCATTGATATCCTGAGTTTAGGATTTGGTCCCAAACGAAACATTTCTGAAAGCTTTCCTGTTCCTTGCACCTTTGTCTTGCTCTGTATGTGTATTTCACTCAAGGTAGAAACGCTTATGAGCAGGAGGAGTGAAAGGAGGGAACATCTGCTTGTGGGAAACTCTCCTATGTTGCCAGTAACAATAATAATAAAGAGCTTTAGCTGGAAACTTGGATGGTACTGTGCTTGTACAGGGTAGGTCTTGTACAAACAAAATTAAAAGGTAAGCGTTGTCCCCGAGAATGTTGTTTTAAGATATATGATGTATTGCCTTCGTATAACGGTGAGAAATGCAGTTAGTATGTACATTCTATGACTTCTCGTTTAAAAAAAAAAAAAAAAAAAATTCTTGCCCGAGTTGCATAAAACGGGAAAGAGTAATCGCATAATTTGATGTGTATTAATTCTATAGTTACAAGTCAATGCATTATAATTTTTCTTCTGGGATGTGAGTAAATATTTTTTTTTTCCTCTTTAATATGTCACACATTATTTCTCTAAGTATGTTCTAACATACAGCAACACTTCCTGCAGTACACTAGGTCTTCCCCTTCCTCCTTTTTTGTGGTATAGCAAATGAACTAAGATGACCTCATGCTACAGCTTTGCTTCTCTGGAAAAATGAAGCTGTCAACAACATAGGGAAAGACTCAGAACCACAGGAAACAAAATGTCGACAGGAGCTGGACAAAGTCTGTGGAACTTGTTGCCAGACAAAACAAAAGTGACCGGCACGTGTGCCACGCTAAGCACTCAGTGCAAGAACCTGATTATTCAACCTAGCTTTCCCATGATGGTCCTTTCAAGCATCCTTAGACTAAATGCTCTTCTGATTGTAAGGCTACGAAAAGCTCAGAAATGTTCAGAGGTTGAAAAAAAATGGCCATCTCACACATAATTTCCTTGGAAAATGGCTAGATGTTATAGTGACAGTCTGATACGGTCCTGGATGAATAGGCAGTTACTAAAAACAATAAAGAAAGCAAATCTCTGTAGGGTTGGCAGCATTTTGAAACATTTCTGATACCATGTAAGATCTCACAAGCCCAGTACAATCCATTTATACTTAACTCTTCAGAAAACATCAATCAAATGATTGGGCAGCAAACAGCATGTACGTACTGTCTGTAGTGACTTCTAGTGTCGTGTGGTACTCCCAAAAAAATGCTGTGTAACAGGGTACAAAAACGAGTAAACATGTGCAAATACTCCTCTCTTATACCTTTAATTATTCTTCGTCTTTTATGGTTGTGTCTAAAACCCCACAGTGCTAATTAATTAAGTTTAAACTGTAATAATTTAGTTGATTTTAGTGACCAGTAGCAATATTTTCATGCCTTTATACTTTGGGGCTCATGCCAGTCTCCAGAAAAATGCACTGAAGCACTGACTTGTGATGAAGATGATCCCTCAAAAAAGTTGCTAAAATAAACCATCTATTTAAAAGCTGTTTTTCCGTTTCCCAGACTGTCTTGTGGAAAGAGCTAGTCAAGGTATTCCAAAGTGTGCTCTCATGATAATCATGTGCTTATTGGAAAGTGGACTAGGTCTGAACCTTCCTAAGAGAGTAACTGTGCCTTTTCTTGGAATAGTCTAAGCACAGAAGTGTCTGATTTCAGTCATTCCACCTAGCATGACGACATACATGTGCTGCAAGATGTGTACAGTATTTGGATGTTAGTGGGGGGTTGGCCTAACTCTCCTTTTTTCTTAGTCACATACTAAAATCTTCATGTGATCAAAAGCCATAGAAGATGCATACAGTCTACAGGGCGGAACGGGAGATCCTGGAGTGATTCACAGACAGTAGCTGACAACAGCTCCCAGAAGACCCATTACTTTATGGTGGAGCAAGTCTAGGTTATGCCAGCGGTGTTGCTGGATCCCTGAGCAGCCCATTGATTTTGGCTTTAGCAGCTGCTGTTGGCTTGTTTCCTTCCATGGCCAGACATTTGAATTCCTTGTCCTTTGTTGCCAGCATCGTCTTCTGGCTGGGCATGTGATTCAGCTATCAGCTTGGGACAGAGCTTAACCATTTCTGCAGGGCTGGGCTTTGGTGTACACAGTTCAAGGAGGGTGTAGGCTGCTGCTATGCCACTGATGAACCTGTTGGGAACCCAGATAGGTATCTGCAGCAAACAGAATCGTAATATATTTTAGCCAGTGAGAAAAAAAAAGCAACTATTACCTTCTTATAAATGAGCATTATGGCTTTTTGTTGTGACCTTACGAGAACATACCTGGAATTGCACAGATAGTTTTCTTAAAATCAAAGGAAGCCAGAAGAAACACTGGGAAGCCATTTCTGATGTGTGCAAATCTGAACAAACCCCAGCAACTGAAGTACTTGAAGGCGAATGGTACATAAATCTACAGTAGGGTAGACCTGGGGAGGAAGAAGGAATTGAAGTAGAAAAAAAATCAACTCTGACAGAAAATAGTTTGAAGGCATAACTGTAAAACAAGTAATGTCTCACCTTTTTACTTATATTCTTTTTCATACAACTAATATCAATATCTTTTTCTCCATGTATATATATATTTATACACACACATAAATTTATATATATAGACAGTAATCTAAAGTACCTTTGAGGACTGAAAAATTGCTCAGTGGTGGTAGACCCAGACAGCCAGTCTCCAACTGCTGGCTACACTTGAAATAAGAAATCGTCAAAAGCTATAGTGATGTGAGGCTGTACAAAATATCAACAGAAAAACAAAAGTGGGTGAGTAGGCATGATCGATTTTTCCAATTTGCTGGCCAGCAGCATACCTTGAAGACAGATCCCTTGTGAAAGGTTCCTTAAATGTTTGTGGGTTTTTTTGCCTGCCTGCTCCTTTCAGGAGAAGTTGTACAGGGCCCATCCTTTCTTCACACAAGTGAGGTCAAGTGGAGCTTGGAGCATTTTGTCTCACCTGCATTCCAGCCTGCTTTCCTCCTGCCTTCGGGAAGTGAAACAGAGGAGTACAAGTGAGCTGGAGCTTGAATCTGGAGACCCTTAGGCACTGGATAAGCATGGGACAAATGACTATTAACAGCACAATTATCACTTCCAGACACAGAAGATAATCCGTTGCTTCCCTTTTAAAAGCTGATGGGGGGGGGGGGGGGGGAGGGGGGGGGGGGGAAGGGAACAAAAAAAAAAAAAACACACGGAAAAAAATCGATCCATTCGGACCTGGGTTGTAAAACCTCTGGTGTGGTTGAGCAATGCTTACAGAATAAAAATGGTGAACTACAAAGGAAGACTTATTTAATAGGTGGGGACAAGGTTTCAGCTCCTAAGACTCCGTGTGGTAGTAGCAAGCCCAGAGGGGAGAGGGTGGTTTTTGACAACAGCAATTTCTGAAACTTCTTGTGCAAATCAGAAGCACATAAAGAGAACTTAAGATAAAGGGAATAAAGACATCACAGAGCTGCACACCAAAAAAAGACACCCTGTTTCTAGTTGTTTCAGACCTGGAAATTAAAGTTGTTAAAATGCACAGTGAAGCAAAAAGGAACTGTGAAGCTTTCCTGAGCAATAGATGTGTGTAGTCTGAACACCACATATTATCTGTTCTTTTCCAAAACTTTTTAATGGCATTTTAGGTTAAAGGGCCTCCGAAGAATTGAAGGGATAGCAGCAGCAGAGATCTGTAGAAGTGTGATAGTGATAAGGGGTTTGATGTAAGAACAAGATAATACCGATCTCCAGTCAGGTTCACGTGGACTAAATTAACGTGACAATTCAACATTCAAAGCTTTTCACTTTTTTGTGTTCTAGGTCATATCTACCCTACTTGAAAGGTACCATTGCAGAAAAGAAGCATAAAGAACTAGTTCTGCTATGGGTAGTGTGGCAATAGGAAAGGAGGTGGCACAAGGCAGTTTGGTGTCTAATGACTTGGAAATGGGTAAATTTGTCCTGTCTTTACTCTTACTGGCACCCAAGCTAATTGGGTTAAAAGTCAGTTACATTTGTTCTGTCCACAGGTGCTAGAATGATGCTTTGCGTGCAACATAACCATATATTTGAGGTGAGGACAAGCCATTTCTTTCAACTATGCATACACGCACAGAGGCAGGAATTAACATCTGTTTCTGTAGTGCATAGTATGTATAATGTATGTGGCGCTGTTTCTTCATTAGATATTAGATTTTAAATAGGATTCCTTGCATCATACCCATTTTTAATGGATTTTTTTTTTTTTTAAGACAACCAGCCAAAGCCCAAACAACCAACCAAAAACTAGGGTAGTGATTCAGTCTGATAGAAAGGGTGAGCCTGTATTTATATGCTTACTATTTAGCCATTGATTTTTGGGGAGGACAACCATTATCAAGTACAGTGGAGTTTTATATAAAAACTTTTAACTTAAATATCTGAAACCTGAATGATATATAAAGCTGAGGGTTGGAATCCATTTCAATGATTTGTTGTAATATAACATTTGCTGCAATAAACTATGCCCCTGATTAGACCTGAGCAACTCCATTAACTTTAATTATATCATGGTTGTAACTGAGAGTATAATTTGACCCTGTGGGAGTAGAATACACAATTAAAGCTCCACAGGGTAGAATAGGCAGAAGAAATTTACCCTTCAGCTGGAGCTGTCAAAGATATTATAGGTTGTTTTAGTTATTCTCTCCAACCTTAACAAATCCTATTAATGACGTAGTGGCAGTATGTGGTTGCCAGTATATGGTGGTTGGTAGAACAAGAACTGTTTATGTTTTTTCTCTTGCAGGTTGAACACAGAGCTCAGCAATTAAAACTCTTGGGCATTGACTTTTTGCTCAGGAAATAGGAGAGCAGAAGCTGAGTAAACAAGATGAGTGCATTTGCAGCAGCTGGCTGTGTGCTCTACAGAAATTGGCAATCACGGTTCAGGACCAAGCCCAGACAGAGAATATGGAGGGTTTAGAATTGAGGAACTAAGGAGTAATACTTGCTTATTTGACATACAATCATAGCAACAAGATGTTATGTTGCAGAAGGTAAAGCAAACAAAGAGCTGTAGTCAGATCCCTGTGATAAGCATGAAGTAGTTTTTCATCCCAACTGCTGCTGTAGAAGACAAAGAGTTCAGAATGTTATTAAACTCTCTTGATAGCCCATTTACTTCCTTTAAAAATGTGACGGAAAAAATTAGCTCAGATCATAGGAATAAGAAAGGATAATTTCTGTGTTGCATATTTTATTGCCAAAGAGAGATGTCAGAGGGAACTTTTACTCGGCATGCAGGGTTATTTTTGTATTTGCTTTTGGTTCATCTTCCTAAGATAAATGGATTTGTTTGTCAGTATTCACATCTGGTGGATTTCAAGGGCTTGAAATCAGTGAAAGATAAACCATAAGGGCGCTGGAAGTTGAAGTTCTCCTGGAACGGCTGCAGGACAGTCAGAGAGCTTCAGCTAAAACAAGCTGCTGAGCGCTTGGACAATGTTAAACCCCAAATAGCTACGACCAGAAGATGGCAGAGCCCATGGTGGAGGTTTCACGCTTGAGTTTCCTAATGCCTTCCATGATGACCTGAGCTCATTTTCAGTCCATGTGCTTCCAAGCTCCAGCAGTTTTCACTTTGGAGAAGTCCTCAGGGAAGGATCTTTGGCTTGTGTCTGATTTTTGACTTCTGATGCTTCAAGCAGGGTCCAGTCCACAGTTGCACTCATTGCTTAATCCACACACTTTACACTCAGATCCCACGGCCATACAGTTGTAAAGAAGCACAATAAAGAATTTCCGTGTACCCAAACACAGTAGTCTGTGTAGGAACAAACTGTTTGGTACCTAAATCCTGCACTGAAAGCTATTAAATTTCCATACTGGTGCAGTTTTAGTTTACCTATTACTCTTGAGTTTAGGCTCCCCTCAAATCAGTTCCAAGTTCAGCCTAAGCCCTACTAAAATAAGTAGCAATGTTCATCTCTGTGTGCCATGTGGGGTTTTTTTGTCTTTTCTGACTCAGGCAAATGTCCTGCACTGCTTGTGTTTAAGATGTGGACTTGGGGGTTTTTGAAGGGTCCGATTTGCTTATGAGCATATTTAGATGTGAGGCTGTGACATGAGAAGAAGCCTGGAATGTTGAGGAGGCTGAAGAAAGTAAGATCTAAAGAAAAACCTCACAAAATCATCTGAGAGACAGAGAAGAAGATTTAGGAGCAGAACTTCTCTAATGGTTTAAGTTATGTGATGGAAAGGAAACCAAGGGAAAAGAGAAAATTTTGGTCTAATTGGTGAGTATAGTGAAACCTTTCAGTTATTATGTTTAACAGAATTGGCCTGAAAAATTGCAATGAAAAAGACAATTTTTAAAAATTGCAATGATCTGTGAAAATAGTGCTGTGCTAAATAAATACCTACATAAATCCAAAACACCTTAACTAAATCAAAAACACAACACTATACCAGCTACTAGGAAGAAAATTAACTTTAGTGCAGCCAAAACCAGGACAGTAATCCAGATGGATTTTTGCCAGAACAGTACCCACTTTATTGTTCCTTTTCTTCCATTCTTCTGCTTTTGGTTTTTTTTTTTTTAATACCTTAATGCAAGAAGAAGAGGTAAAAAAGGCATATTCAGTATCTTTACCTATTTAACTGAGTGAGTTATTACCTGCAATATCTGCTTTTTTCACATTGTTAGAATATCTGAATAAGCAACTTGTTGTTACTAACTTCCTCTGTTTTCTTAGTTTATATACTATTAGCTGTTTAACTGGAATAGGAAATATATTTGCACTTCTCATAACTTTGTATTGAAAGTCCCAACTGCTTCTTTAGGCCATTTTTATCTTGTTTTTATAAACAACTTTTGCTTCTGAATTTTATATGCTCTCATTTCTATACTCCTTTGAGACCATGGCCAATACCCACTTGTGTCATGTTGCCTTGTGATTCTTGCTTTTTGCTGCTTCACTCTTTGCTGCTTCTCTCTTGTCTGATTTTAAATTCCCTTGCTAAATATTTGATAGAGCCTCTGCTAGCCTGCTTATCTGAAAGACTTTAGGGAAAAAGTATCGTAACTGTATATATAAAAAAACAACCAATCAAAGTCAAGAAGAAGAAAACCAAACCCTTTGCTTCCTAAAAATAAAGTGTTTAATTTCAAAAAGTGTTAAAATAATTTCTCCTTCTAAATGTTAAAAATGTCACTATTTTAGAATATATAGTAAGAGATAAGCTCCCATGAAAGTGAATACTGTTTTATTTCCTTGGAAAATTCTCGTCGTTCTTTCTTCCTGAGATTTTGCCTAGGTTAATGGTATCCTTGCAATAGAGTAGTGTGCATATTCCTCAATATGGGTGGGGAGTCAGATAGCCAATTATTTAAATGAAACAACGGTTGAATTAGTAGGTTAGATGAAAACCAGATTATCATAATATATAAATTACATGACCACATCAGAGTGCGTGACGCTGAATAGCTGTTTGGATTTGCTATCAGGTTCTGAGACGTTTTGTGTAAAATGCTGATTTCTGCTTGGCTGCTTCCCGTAATGCTTGCATAAAGGGCAAGGAGAGGAACACTAAGCACTCCCCTGGTCAGAGCACTACGTTTCTAATTTTGTGGTCTTTTCTTGGATGTGACACTTAAGAGTAGGGCAGATTACATTACCAGTTAATGATCTGCAGAATGATATGCCGTGCTATTTTGGCCACTCTCCTTTCTGATGCTTAACAAGTCTATATACAAAACTGGGGCAAGAATTTAACCTACACTTTGCCATCCATCAAAACACCACGAAGGGCATTTATTGAGGGGAGGAAGATTTGACAAGGAGGGGAAAAAGGGAAATTGTAGCAATTGTAGACCAGCCAGGTGCAAGCTGGCTGCCTAAATGCATGCAACTCATGCCTAAGTGGGCATAAAAGCTTCTCAAAGGGCATATTGGGTGGTCAGATCCTCACCCCAATTATATGGCTTGGAATCAGAAATATCTCCACTTTCTTCCCTGAATTTACTCCAGATTCATGCAAGTGTAACTGAGTTAAAATAATTAATGATAGACTGTCAAAATCTTTCTCTTTTTTTTTTTTTTCATTGCAGCCAGAAGCCAAGACAGAGAGATTGGCTCTTGTTGGAGAAATGAGACCATACTTACAGTCTGTGCTGGTTAATCGCAATGAAAAGGCTCTGTGCTTGCTTAATTAGCTGGTTCTTTTTACTAAAAGAGCTATTTCAATGGTGTGGCTGTACCTAGTAATATAATTTGATTCTCAGTGCCTCCTTCAAACTGCAACTTATGGCAATTTTTTCCTTCTAACAAGAACTTTATTGTTGCTTGGCGTGTGTGTGTTTGCTGCCTTGCTTCTCTCTGGTATTTAGCCTGTCCCAGGAAGATGGTATTTACCAAACTCTTACAGCTTAAAGGCTCTGTCTGGGTGGAAGGGCAAATGTGATCTGTATTAAGTCTCAAGGCAAGGTTTGCTAATTGTTTTTCCCTTGGAAATCATGTTGACAGGCAGGTGGCATGTGCTCAACGCTCACCCTGACATGGATCTTGGACACAGACAGAGTTGGGATACATCTGGGACTGGGAGATGGTGAGTGATGCCAGATCCTATACACAGTCTTAGACCTTCAGGGACTTCAGATGCTAACATCTGGTTTGTGATACTGCTTTTGGCCTACAGAGTCTTTTTTTGCCTTTGCCCTGTTTAGCAGTTCTCCACTAGTCCCCTGTCCTGCTCATATGCTATAATTCTTTTGACTTGCTAATTTAGACCAGCTGATAAAGAGGAATTTTTTGAGCATAGCCTTGTCACTATAGGGATATAAGCTACTATTCGTGTATTCAGTTTCATCTCTACGGATAGTCATTTGATTTTAATTCTCCTGTAACATGTAAAAGCGTAAGAAAGGCCTTGTTGGATCAGATCAGTGATCTGTCTAGTGCTCTGACACTGAAGAATGAGATGCTGTTTAGGAAGGTCATGTGAGCCTGATGTGTCTCTGTAGACTACTCCTCTCCCATCCACATTCTTGGGTTAGGAATGCTAGGGGATACATTCTTGCCTATTTCTTACACTATCTCTTTGTGGACCTGTTGTCCCTAAATTTACCCACTCCCCTTTTCAACCTCCTGATTCTATTTACCTTCACAACCTTCTCTGAAAACTAGCCCTAGAAATTCGTTATGCTCTCTGTAAAAACTATTTCCTTCATTTAGGCATGAACTGACCTCTTGCTAGCTTCACTGAATGACCACCGACTACAAGGACTGCAGGATTTGATTAGTAACAGTTTTATATTCAGTTTATCCTTAATGCATTTACTGAACTTGGTTGTGATCCCTTTCAGCACTCTTGTCTCCAAACTGAGATATAGTCTTTTTAGTTTCTCATAAAGCATCTGCTCCATACCCCTCTTCACTGCTCGTACTGCCTTTATGCCACTACATGCTTGTGATGCAGTTACCCAAAAGGCACTGCCCTTTTTCCATAGCAGCTAAACAGCTTCTCTCTTCAATTGTAGTGATGTTTCCTGTTGTATTTGGTAGCACAAGTTACCAAGTTACTGTTCTTTGCTAACAAAGCTCTCTTTTTTTTTTTTTTTTTTTTTTATTATTATTATTTCTTAAGACAGCATATTTCAATTATAATCTGAAATTTGACTCTAGAGGTATCACAGTAAGTGTAGGTGGTGTTTGGGGTATACTGTTCCAGTCTTTAATTCTATGTAATTTTATTTCTTAATTTTGTGTAATACCTGTGTATTTTAACACTTTATTTGGAGTCTGAGCACTCATCAAATATCCCATACTCCATTATAGTCCACTGCTAGGAAAACTGCATCTGAGCTGCACTATTAGTACTGTCTAGCAAATGTGCCTTTCCTGTCTCATCCTTTTCCTCCTGTGTAACAACATAAAGACTTCTCTCTAATTTTATCAGCTGTATTTCCTATGGTCATCTCTCTTTACTTAGTCAGCTGTTGCCCCTACCGAAAGATCTGTTAAGAGAGGAAAGAGGTTGTTTGGAAATTCGGTGTTCCTGAAATTATGAGAGTCTAGACCCTGCATAAAGTTTATCTCTGTGATGTTTTTCTTGGCTATTTGTGACAATTTTGTCTTTCCTCGTAAGTAGCTCCAAATGGGACTCTGCAGTGTATTTTGTACGTCAGGTTTTGTTTGTCTGTAGTACTGACTGGCTGTGTCTCTTAGAGCTGGAAACTTCAGGCAGAGTTATTGCCATATATACACAGGCTGATTTTTGTAAGCTTCTTTCTTATTCTTGAACCCTGAAGCTTTGTACTTTTGTCTCTAAGCAGTGATGTGCCTGATTATTTATTCAGATGAGGTGTTTGTTTTATTATGATTTCGTCTTTTGGACCAGAGGCAGTCCAAAGCAGAAAGGCAAACCAACTTTTGACTACTTTATCTCCCAAGGGAAGAAAGTGCCCTCTATCATTAAAAATAACAGTGCTGGATTTCCTCCAAACCAAAATATAGCCATACTCATGAATTAATATTGAGAAAGGATAACAGAAGCAGTTTTTGAAGGAACACTTGTAATGTCACAAGAAAAGTTTGGTACCGTGGACATGAGAGAGGTTAAAACCTGAATGTGTTTCAAAATGGTGTGCAGCAATTACTCAGACAAGTTTGATGAATAGTTCACAGAGCACACAGCATTGCAAGAGAAGAGAAGAAGCACTAGTGCAGTAAACTGTCTCAGGAGATAGATCTTGATAAAGGACCTCAGCTAAGGTGCAGGAATAAAGAATGAGGAATAAAGAACAAAGCCAAATAAAAGCCAGAAAGGGCAAAAGGAAGGAAGCTAAAAGAAAGGAGACAGGGTCTGACAGGATTGGAAGAACTGGCATTCAGCACTACAACTGGCACTCTGGGTCTAAAGGAGAAAGAAAGAAGGAAAGAAAGAAGGAAAGAAAGAAGGAAAGAAAGAAGGAAAGAAAGAAGGAAAGAAAGAAGGAAAGAAAGAA
>JANVCC010000062.1:7054447-7086072 GCA_025345505.1 Todiramphus chloris collaris | reverse complement strand
GAAAGAAAGAAGGAAAGAAAGAAGGAAAGAAAGAAGGAAAGAAAGAATATTGAGAGAACATTTGTGAAATAGGAATAAAAACTTGGGACTGTTGTGGAAGGGTCAGAGGCATTTCTAAGTATTTGAAGGTGTCTATATGAATGCAAGATGTGTGATGAAGAAAACATGGAGACTAGAAGTACACAGAGAATATTGGCATCATTAATCTAACGAACAGAAAAAGGAAGCAAAAATCTGTTAGGGTTAAACAGTGTAAGATAATGTATAGATCATGCAGAAGGGAACAGATGGGAGAGAAGGCTTGGAAATAAATAAAACTGAGGATTATGGGAGAGCACGTAAATTGTTTGGAAAAATGTATGTATGTTTAGAAATTCTGCTTAATTTTAGCTCCCACTGTCTGTAAGAGTGGTTTTCCAGTTGTTGAATGGGTTTCTGGTACATCTAAGTAGGATGGTTTGTAGAATGCTTTTCTCTGTAAGAGAAAAACCACAAAAAAACTACCGCCATACTCACAAGGACGGTGGTATTTCTAATCTGGCAGTCCTGTCCTTTTTGTCTGCTGAATTGCCTGGGGAGTCGCGGCATCCCCACTTCATCAGAGGACAGGTGGGTGACTCCTAAATTTCAGACCACTGACTCTGCTGAAGTTCCTGGTGAAGAAAACACATGCACAGGAAAAACCTGTGGGTCATCATCATGCGTCATGAGAGCTGGAGTCCAGTTGAGGAGTTTAAGAGGAAAAAGGGGACATGAAGGTTTTTTTTCTGTGGTGCTTCTATGGTGTTCTTTCAGTATCCTGATACCATACTTCTGTGGTAGTATTTCAGAATGAAAGTAGCTTATCAAATAGTTTTTATAAAAAAATACTGAAGCAGCCATTTAAAAAAGCAGTGAAAATTGCTCAAAAAATAAAATACAAATCTATGAAAATGCAGTCACATCTGACTGTAAGGAACTTTCTTTTTTAAAAATGAAGTTTAAAGTTGATGAAGCATACCTGAGCGACTGCTGAGCTGCCTTGAATCCTCTCCATTTCAAGGTAAAGTAACTTAATCTTCTGCTGAATCAGATATTTAAGGCAGAAAGGGGTGGAAGTTGAGGCAATATTCAAAGAGCTGGACCTGAATCGCAACTGATTTATTAGTTTGGGTGGAGCACAGTGAAAATGCATTTCTAGACACAGTTCTAAGTCTGAACTCTCCATCTGGTCCTTAGCTGCCTGTTCCAACTAACCCTGCTAATTCTGCCCCTTACCCACATATTCAGACTTCGTGGAATTGCTGCCTTCCACATACATGGTTCAGCTGGACTCATCCCAGTTGCACAGGAGGAGTGGACTGACAGCATCGATGCTGGGAGGGATGTGATGCTGCCTGCGCTGGGGGGCTGCTGCTAGCAGAGCTGATCCCTTCACCCTTTCACTGTGCCTGGCTGCAGCCTTGTGTATGGTGAATCTCCACACCAGCCCTGCAGAAATGAGACCATGAGGCAAAGAACAGGACACCACGGATGTGGCAGCAGCAGACTGAAAGACCAAGGTTCAAGCATGATTTTAAATACAACACCAGCAGATCAGCTCTGGGTCCAGAAGTGTACTGGGTGGTATACTGTGCTCTGAGGGCTCATCTTCATGGGTCATCACTGGTGCACAAACCTTCCCACTCCTTATTGTGCCTCTTCCGGACCCTATTTTGGCCTTGTGTCATCCTCTTCCTAACCAATTTTGTAGTAGTTGCAGTTCTTCTATTTCTAAATTGTTTCCCTTTCACCTGTTTCATCTGATTGAGTAACAGAAATTTGACTCTGTGGGATTTTTTTGTTCATCTTCATCTTTCAAGCCCTGTGGCTTTGCATCCTTAGTTAGGCAGTGAAGTTTTACTCTGTGTCTGCACTTTCAAATGTTTCTACCAGGTCGGAGGTTAAGGTAATCCTTCGTAATTATGTGGTAGTATTTTCAGTGTTTTGAGGAATGAGTGTACATAACATGAATCTTTTTTAAAAATCCAGCATTCTCTGTATTTCCAAGGCTGCAACAATCATTGTAGTGCTTACTACTTTTTATTTTTAGTAGTGAAATAGGCATAGTTGTGGTACATACTATGTCCTGTTGACAAGATAAATGACAAACAGTGTTCTCATCTTTTTCCTCTCTCTCTCTTTTTTTTTTTTTTTTTTTTTTTTTTTTTTTTTTTTTTTTTTTTTTTTAATATTTTTTTTTCTTTTTTCCTTCAGAGGAGCCAAATTTAGCAAACCGTTTGAGGATTACAACTCAAATAAGGTTTTACCTTTTATAGGTTTTACATTGTCTAGTTAGGCATACTATTTTCTGAGAGATTTCAGCTGCTAGAGAATGTTTCAGGCTCTAAACATAACAAAACAAAGACATATTTTCTATATCTTGAGAATACTGTAACTTTCCAACAATCTTAAAATAATTGTTGCACCTCATATTTTCAAGTAACTGGCAGGAATAGTAATCTTCTACAGCTTAGTACACTCTATTAAAAATGAGTAATATACATATTGATCATAATGCTTCTCTTAGCTGATGAGGCATCTCTTGGGGATGAAACCACAGCACCATATGGCTTTAATGTACTCGATATAGTTCTCCAAATAACCACTATAAATTATATTTCAGAATTATGCTGGACAGCAATAGACTTAGTCTTCCAAACTGTCAATAATATATCATGACTGTAGGTAAGAAATTGATTATCCACAGGATGTAGTATTTAAATGATTAACAGCTAACCAATCCGTTTTGTAGCTGTGGTTTGTGACACTTTGAATTATGCTAATTTTAACTTCAGCATCCCATGATAAAATGGGTAAGCAATGCACCCAGCTAATTGAAACTGATACAGGAAGCAAGATGCACCATTTCTCTAGCAATGTAGCTAAAGTAATGCAATACAGTTTTCTCAAAAAGAATGAGATCCAGCATCTTATTGCAATTTTAAATGTAAATTTTAAATGGAAACATTCTTCTGAATATGAAAGTAGTTTACTGCCCAATTCTGGCAAAGGGTGATGTAATAAATAGCTGAATTTAAATTTAAGGCAAAGCTAAAGGCATGGTGTACTTTGCCAGGATTGTATTATATGTTTTTCCAAAAAATGTTTATTTGTCAACAAATTAAATCATTAATACAAATCATTTTCAATCCCAATCTGGAACAAAACCCTCTCCATGAAACCAGCAGTACTACCTGCTAAACAGATTGTTGTTTCTGACATTACTTGCTGGCAGAAAACGTGATGGCCTTTTAAAAATCTAAACCTGGAGGGAATAATTCAGAGACCTAGTCATCAAGTTTAGAATACATACTGTATCTGGACCCAAAGAACAGTTTCTGGGCAACACTGACTCTGCCCTTCCTCCGTCAAAAAGTAAGGAAGCTGGATAACATGCAGACATCTTCTTTGCTTTGCCTTATGAATAAAGATCCTGTGGCATTCTCTTAAGGTAGATGTTCAGCATCTTGATGAACACGCTGCTGGCCAAAATCCTCTCTCCTTCCACCTTTTTAACAGTCCTCTTTGTGCAGATTTTTAATATGGCTGGAGCTGATATTTCATAAATGATGCATTCCAGGGCTGGCCTAACAACAAAAATTCTGGGTAGGATATAAAAAAAAGAATAAAGAAAGAGTTGTGGCTTATGCAGAAGAATTTTATTTCCTTTCAGGAATGTCATGAAGACCTTTGCAGTTTTTCTCAGGAATGGGAAGAGACAATGTTTTAGAAGAATTGCTGGTCCAGCTGATGAATATAAGAAAACGTATTTGAAGCCTTGTTTTCACACAGAAGGTAGCTACTGCAATATGCAGTCAGCTGTGCTCAGCTTTTCTCTTCAGACTCTTTTCGGCTCTAATAATTATTTGAAGGATCAGGGAGAGAAAAGAGAACTGGTAGAGTTACGTTTCAGGCATTACATTGTTGTCAATCATCACTTTCTCTCATAGGTGTTAGAGTCAACCGTGGGAAGGTGTGACTCAATGTTTTGCTGAGCTCATCCAAGTAACAAGGTCTCCAAGGTCTCATAAGTTGAAAAGATGATCTAGTTGCATATAGATTTAAGAAGCAGAACAAGACACAGTCAATTAGGATTAAAGCATGCTGCTGCTGTATTGATTAGGGGGCTTATCACTGTGTTTTGACAGGGATTTTATTTGGAGCTGTAGATGACAGATGAGAAAGAGCATGAGACTCTGCCATAAATGTTTGAGCAGAGGATGATTGTGGTTTTTTCTTTCTCAGTAAGTCCCTCTTCTTAGTGGAATTTGCAAAGACGCAGGCAGTATTGCCAAATCCAGGAATTTAAAGATGAATGTCCTGCTTTTGCTTTTCAAATATTTTTACTAGTATTCAACCCTTATATAAGGCCTTTGTATTAGTGAGGAACTGTATTAACACATGACTGGCACTAACTCAGGTGTAAAGGGAAAGTTATCTCCTTCCCTTCTCATTGCCATTGTGTTGCAACTTTGTTTTCTGCAGTGTCTTCATTCAGTTCATAGCGGCAAGGAGTAGAAGCCCTGTAATGGTACTGTCAGTGACTTCATTGTTTCTCTCTGAAAGTGCCAGTTTCTGGAATGCTGAGACAAGTATTGACAGACCATTATTATTCAGGAATAAACTGTGGAATTTCACCTTGGGATGGAGAGGAAGACCTGATCAAGTGAATCCATGAAGGAAATGTAAGTTTTCTCTATCCCCAACACATTTTTATTCTCCTAACATGATGTAAACCAAACATACGTCTATTCCTTTTCTGGCTCTTGCTTATGGCAGCTATTTAAAATATTAGATAATGTTTTAGACATCCATATGTGTGTGTGTTGGGTGGTAGAATTGCATTAGGACAGAAATACAATGCTAAAAATAATTTAGCCTCATTCTACACATGGTCACAATCAGTGTTCTCCAACTTTGCCCTCTCTAATGTTACAGTACTTGTTGTAGCATGGAATTTAAAGTAAGTTTATAGTGTATAAATGTAATATATTTGATGCTATGATCTGGGCTAGCTACCCTCATGGATAGTTTACTACATCTCCCTCCTGATATATCAAACAGATTGTGGAAGATTTGAGACATTCAAGACTTGCTTGGCAAAGCTCTGGAAAACTGCAAGTTTTACTAGTTTAATGGTGTACAGACCTCTGTCTCCTCACCAAAAAACCAGTATTTTACAACATCCAGGATTCATGAGATCACACATTTTCCCTAAAGCTGATGAATTACAGGTTACTTCTTCGAGTTGGAGACCAGCAGTGAAGAACAGAACCAGATCCAAATGGCACACAAGGTAAGAAGTAGTAAATATTGTCAGTCATCACTTTTTCTTAGGCGTAACGGTCAACTGTGGCTGCTGTCAGGAAGGTGTGCCTCAAAGATTTTCTGAGCTCATGCAAATAACATGTCAAGGTCTCAGCAAGTTGCAGTAGAGATCTGTTTGCATAGATGTGAAGAAGCAGAGAAAGAATCAAGTATGTTCACTTTAGTCAATTTGGATTAGAGCATGCTTTCATTGCGATGTATTTGGTGTTACCGGGAAGTGCCTGACCACTTGTGTGAGCTGTGCTGTTCTCTGCCACATGCTGGTTATATCTTACTTTTATTCATTTCCATTAATTTTACTTGCTAGGCCATGTGATCAGTAAGGCTACCAGACTCCCAGTCCTCCCAAATTCTGTGTATGTGCCAGTGCTGTTTGTTGCATGCCATGCTGTCCTTGTCTCCCATCATCCACAGTCCTTCTGGCCTGCATTTCTCCATTTTCTTTCCACAGCAGCCAGGACAGGGTGGTCAGGGAGTTGATGCACATTAAGTTTTCCCCTAGTATGAAGTCTGGAAATGCTTCTGGCTAGATGTTACTCACCATACATTAGTCATAGACAAAGGGATCAACCTTTTCTCACTCAAAGTGCTCCTAAAAAGTTTCTTTTGTCCCACAGTAACAGCAATCTGAATAACTATTAACCAGCAAATCCATGTACAAAAACAGTCTGAATGATCCCATCTCATCCCATAGATTCCTGGGCATTCTGGCTCCTCCAAGTCTGGCTGATATACCTTAGAACCCAGACTGTCTGTGCTTTTGCCATGAGGGGCACACTTTTAGGACTAATAAAGGATAAGCAAATGAATAATCCATGTACTGCAGTTATAGAAAGGACAAATATACTGGTTATAACTATCTCAGTAGTATTTGGTATGCAAATCCAAATTCTCTCCGACCTGTTTCTCTTCATATATCTCCTGAGGTACAGTTCATTGCCTCTTCTATGCAGGAATATCTACTAATCTCATAGAATCTAGTGGTAATGGGCATTACACTTTGCACTAGAAATATGAATGTACTTACTTAACATCCGTGCCACGGGAGTCAATTACCTGCAGTTTTTGGAAAAGTGTCAAAAAGATTATTTGCCATTCTTTATGTTACGCTCATGCTGCAAAGTTTGAACTGTTTTTTAAGTTTTATTCATCTCTCTCTTCCATAATTTATTTGTAAATTTCACAGACTCATCCCAGTGAACATTCTGGTCTACTGGCATCAACAATAATTAACATTACACTGAATTTAGGCTGTGAATACACAAAAACTTACAAGTGTGAACAAAATGGAGAAAAGATTAAATAGGGGTTTGCAGAATGGTATAGCACAGGATTTTTCCAAAACAAGTAAAGACCAAAAATTTCTCCCTAGCTGTTCATTTTTTCACCTCACATATCAAATCCGGAGAGTATAATTTGTGCCTGTAAACTACAATGAGGCCTTGGACATCTGTATCTAACCTTGACATCAGCTCTAGTTGGAGCAGGTTGGTTGGACTACATGAATTCCTGTGGTCCATTCCAGTGGAAATTCCTCTGTGAGTCTAAGAATCACAAGTTATTCAGTTAGCTTCATGCAATGCAAAAATAAAGACCACCAAATAAATTAGCTCAATACACTATATCAATACAAAAATCAAAGAAAAGAGGTTAAAAAAAAAAAGAAATTTAACTTGCAATTCCAGCACAATGTGCTATAGTTGAGTGAAATCACCTCTTGTGTAGAATTTGGCAACTCCTTACAGTAACACTTCAAGAGAGTTGGTGAGGAAGAAGTGGAAGAAACACTGTATCTGCTTCAAACTGCCAGTGTTGTGTTATAATTGTCTAGTATGAAATTTGGCTACGTGGACATCAGTACTTTTCCAAAAACTGCTGAAGGGTTTTTAATGACCACTAGGAGCTGGGATCCATAGATTTCAGTTTCTTCTACAGTCTCAGTCTGGCATCATGCAAGAGCCTTAGTTCAGTAGTAACTCAGACAGACAAGGGCTACCAGTACTATTTCCTTCAGCACATGCACTCAGTTTTCCTTGGAGGATCTCCTATTTAAATTCAGACTTGGCTCAGCACTGCTTAACTTGGGAGGTCTGACTGGCTCGTAATACAGAATGATGTGGCTACAAGCCACTTTATTCATTTGTTCTCCATGTATTTGGATTCACCTTCTGTTAATTACATATATTTGATTACGATTCATCAGGCACTTTGAGAACATTATCTGACAGAGAAGTCATTTGAGGGCCTACTTTACTAATTTGTTGCCTATGACCTCTCTGTTGTCTTCTACCTCCTCCCAGAAGTCATGAGTGTTCTTGAGTGGGACGTAAACTATTTCAGAGAGCCAGACTGCCTATGGGAAGGGTGTTATATGCACACTTTTTGAAGGCTGTGGTGGAGTTGTCTCTGCAGAAGTGCTCCCCAAACAATTCCTCTGGTGACATGACTCCGCATGAATTCTGACATGCTTAAATATCAGTTCCTTATATTAACCAATGAAGCAGGCAACACGCTGTAAATTGTTGCTCTTTTCTGTCAAGCGTACGAATGTGTTGGCTGCTGGAAGTGAGATTTTTGCCTAGCAAGAGAAGTATTTAAAACTGGTCCTTCTGTGAGCAGTTTCATGAGGATCCATCTTCTGACAGTTCCTGCTAAAGAGGTACCTTTTAGGGCCTTGAGCCTGTGTGCTCCATTAATGTCTGCACATGTAGAATAGGTTAAGTACATGTAGAATTTCCTGGGTGGGCATCAAATAGTATTAGTCTGTAATACACAGAGATTAGTGTAAATTTAGATTTTTACCCACTTGGGGAAAATAAAAAAAGGCAAAGCATAATCAGAAACAATCCTTGAAAATTTGTCTATAAAGCACAGAAGACAAAAAACAAACAAATCAGGAAGTTTCTAGGACCTTCAGGATGCTGGTTTGCTAGCTCTCTTTGTTTGTGACTCAAATTTTTCCCTAATATCCACATCCATTTATAGAATGAAATCCAAAGATGAGAGTGACCTTCTTCAGAGGTTCCTTCCAACTCCTAACATTCTATGATTCTATGGCCTTGTTTGTTGTGAACTTTGCACAGGGCTTCTGGTGTTCTGTGGCAGATGCTGCAATGTTTTCGGGAAGCGAGGCTTTTTCAGGAAACGTGTGGAAAAGTTCACTGCTCCATCTTAAGGAAAGCTGTTCTGACATATGTTTCCTGAACCTTTAGGAAGAGTTAGTAGGAAAATGTGATAGGAACAATCTTTCTATTTCTGAAAAGGAGGTTATGGCTGAAGACCACGCTTACACATGTTGCATAATTCCTGGTTGGCTTTTCTTTCCTCTGTGGTTATGTACAAGACTGCTTTGGCTATGGGAAAAGTCTCTTGCTTCTTAAAATCCACTGTGACATTAATGATGGATAGTAAAGACCACTGCACTGCACTTTGCACGCTAATCAGTCTTTGTGTTGCTTTATATCTTGTACCATATGTACACTGTGACTTGGCTGGGATGAAAAACTGTAACTGGCAACACTTACTCTGATTGTTCTTATAATGATCAAACAGTAACACAGTTTGACAGAAATTTTATAAACCATCATGTCGTAAAACAAAACCAGCATAAACCAGCTAGAGTAAAGAAGGTGTGTTTAAAAAGGAAAAAAGAAAGAAGTTAATGAAAAGCACATGAAACTGCCCATCTGTGCAACTATTGTACTTTTTCAGTATATGGAGGCAAATAAATACCATGAACCTTTTGTACAGCCAGTTTGATGGTATTAGAAGAAGCTTTTTTGAAAGTTAAGAAGCAAACTATAGCAAATGCTCTATAATTCACACTGTGAATCCAGTGGTGGTAGTCAGGGAAGGATTTGTCAGACTACATTGACCCTGCCCTTTTTTCTTCTGCATCTCTAAGAACTGCCTCTTACACATTCTCAGCCTTTGCTTGTTTAGTTTATGGTTGGAATTTTATATGTCAACACAGGTGAGTTACAACATGAAAAAAGAGTTTTGCAAACTCAAGGGACCGGGCAGTGAGGTACGTGTCACTGTTTTGCACTTAAGACAGGGTGTCATGTTGGAAATGTGTTTTTTGTAAAATGAATACAGCCTCATCCTTAAGTATTTATCCACATCATTAAAAAAAAAAAAAAAAAAAAAAATATATATATATATATATATAAAAATCATAAGAACCAGACATTCATAATGGATTCAAGAAAGCCTGTTGTAGTAGAATCGGTCTTGCTAGGTTAGGGTCTACAAAAGAAAACTAAGGAAAAAAAGTAAACCATAAGAGAACACAAAGACTCTGGCAAACAAACCTGACTCGCAAAAGTTATTGTAAAAACACATGGCTGTCAAAAAATCAGGGTCCTGATAACCTGGTAATCCAAAAAGAATCACGAGAAATTATAAACAAAGACAGCACAAGCTTATAGGAACAAAATCAGAGGTCCTAACATAAGACATAAATTAATCAGAAAAACATACATAAAATGCTCTATAATTATATTAGAGTTAGTTAAATGTAGTTAAAGATGAAAAAGAACAGGTCTAATTTTTATTGCAGATACTTATTGGAGATGATGATGTTGGATGAAGAGCAGGGTGACTTTTGTTTTGACTTTATCAAGAGAGATTCTTGTGACTTTGTGGTTAATCCAGTAATATTAGTGAGGAACAAGAGGGTAAGAGCCAGAATACCAGGTTAGAAAAAAAGGTAATTCAGGTCTACTCTTTGAGGACATTGAAAAACAGGTATGATTGCTTACAGTGCACTCTGGATTATTATTGGTTACCTTGTGGAACCCTCTGGGAGTAGAGGGGGTCCCACATGCTATAGGTCATTAAATAACAGGATGCGATGTAGCTCCCACCTGGATTTCTACTACCTGCCCCTCCAGGAAGAAAAGAGTTCTGGGGGAAATGTGCATACAATTTGTCTTCATTTCAGAAGCATTTATAACAGTCCTGCAAACATACTTTCAGAAACTGTTTAGGGAGATGACACAAAGAGCAGTGAGTACTAGTTTTAATGTAATTGAAGTCCAGTTCCAGTAAGCTAAGTTTAAGGGCAAACTGATAGGAAAATCAAAAAGGTTTTGCTCAAGGCTTTCCTATTCTGAATGCAATTTAATTCTTTTGGTTTTAACTTGGAGGATAACTTACAGAATATGCTTATAAAATGCATGTAAAGATTACTCCCTACTAACATCTACCTCAAATGCAGACTGAGCTGTAATGTCTATGACATTGTGACTGCAGGGTTGGTCACAGGTATGTTGGCCTATAGGTAGCCATGCTATAAAGTACTGTAAGTGCTGTAAACGGAACAGGCAACTGTAGTTCATCAGCATGTCATAAATTACTGTGCCATGAAAGTCAAATAAAAACTGCAGGAGATCTGCTTTGAAAACTGAGATTGTACTTGTACTTGAAAATTAGAAAATTCACTCTCTGTTTCTTTCACTTGTTGTCTTTTGTTCTTGATAATGTGTCCAGTTGTCTTTTTAATTTAGGTAGGTCAGTGGCTACACCTGATGACATTAATTCACACTTTCTGACTCACTTTTTCACTGAGGTCTGAAGTTTAAAATCTGGAGTGGATATTGTGAGCCTGCCTTGGCATATTCTTACCAATTGTTTATATGCCTTAGGTAAAACACAAGCAAGACGGATTCTTTTTCCATGTGCAAGTGTTTTATTTAAATCTTTCCACTGGCTTGGGCACTAATATTTTGCTTAGATTCATAGAGTGAAATCAATTAATAAGTTTCAAACTTTTTCCTCAAATAATTCTTTCTTTGTCCCCTCAAGACAGTTAAGGAACAACCAAATACTTGTCATCAATGTCCTCTGATATTTTTTTAGTTGGTCTGAGTACCTACTGATGTTTATTTCTACTAGCACAATTGCTGAACTTCTGATGTTATACATTTTTTCTGGCAAAATACATTGGCTCAGGGACTTCAGAATGTAGTACTGTCATGTAGAAAGTTAAGTGCACACTCAAAATAATCCTTAAATAATTTTATCTGAGGTCTCCTGGGGGAGGAGAAGGAGGCTTTGACATTAGAGAAGGCAGATATGCTGAAGGTGTCACTTTTAAAACTTATTTAAGCCAGCCTTCGAATCCTTGTGGCTCAATATCCTGAGTTATGAGAAGGAGCAAGCAAAAGGGAGAGAAGGGAGCAGGAAGGACAGCAAAGGATGAGCAGGTACAGATGTTATAAAATATGGTCAGTTTGTTGCTTAACTGGCATCTGAGTTTTGAATACTAGGATTTGGTCAAGCTATACTCCCCAGATCAGTCACTTTATATGTGAATGCATAATTAAATATATTGGAAAGCCGTTTTTCACATGTTATGTTTTGAATGACAATCTGAACACAATGAATGTGTTCATTTGAATGACTATCTCAATGATAATGTGAACACTATCTCAGTGCTGTGTTGCCAGTACAGCAGGGATTTGTGGGAACAGAAATTATTGAAGGCAATGTGGACACAAATGGCAACAGGGAAGTTGTAACTAGGAAAAGCTAAAAGGCTTGAGGGCTATAGAGAAAAGCAAAGAAATTTTGCCATTATGTATATGTATCCCACCAGTTTTATAGTTAACTGAGATTTAAGTCAGTGCTGCCCATCCTGACTTTCTGTGCAGAATTCACAAATACAACCACTATGTGTTACTTTGTACCTGTTCGTGTAGCCCATGGCAGCATAAATGGCCATTGCAAGCCTCTTGTCAGTTTTATGGCTTTTGTTTGTACCCATTAGATACATTAAAAAAAGAAGATACATCAAAACAAAACAATGCAAAAAAAACCCTGTTGAAATTTATGAGAACTGTGGGGAGAGACACAGATTCAAGTTAAACCAAATGTTTCAGTTTCCTCTGAAATATTATTCCTTAAATAAATAAAATAACCCAGTGGGACTACATCCTTGTAGTGAGACACAAACTTTACCTGCCAGTGATTTGAGTCAGATGTAGACTCAGCTGGCTTGGCTGCAGTATGATGTGAAAGAAACACAAGCTTTTTGGGGTTTTATAGCTGGAGTTTTGCGGAGTACAGCTGCTCCCTCAGCATATTATTAACTCAAAAACATGTTCATTTAAAAAACAAAACAAAACAAAGCAAAAGATGATGATTCCTGGTGTTTCTTTATCATTCAGGGGATCTCCTGGAGTATTCTGAGGGGATGTATTTGAATATTACTGCAGAGGATGTGAGGCACTAAGATTAGTCCAGACAAAATGGAATCTAAAGAATAGCAGTGAGGTTAGAAAAGAAAACAAAATGGGAAATTAGAGTTGTATCCCTGTGGAGCTTTCGTTAACAGGCACCCATGACCTTAGCAGGGACTTTCTTTCAGATCCTTCACAAGAAACTTTTTACAAAACTTAGCATTTCTCCCTGTATTTTATTTCTATGGGGGCTGTGTAATTTCTAAAGAGATGGATAATGGCAGTCATTTTGTAGAAAAACTGGATAATTGAATTAAAAGTTTGAAGGTGCATCCTGAGATCTCTGTTGACCCAGCAGGAGAATCAAATATATGTGTGTGTCTGAACATACAGCCTACGCTCTCCTTGGGCCCAACAGATAACTTGATTAGCGTTCCCCCAGTGCATAACTTATCTTTGCTTTTGAAGTTTAAGCCCATAGCTTTATGTTTGTTTACGTCATAACTTGAAATAGTTTAATAGCTGTTCTTTCTTTTTACTTCATTGATTTGAATGCCACTGTCAACTTAACAACCATTCTTTATTCTGGTTTTGTGCACACCGTTTTTCTGATCTAAGATAAGTATTTTTCACCTGACTTTATTTGATTGTCAGCCACTTCTGTAATTCTCTATGAGCATGCTGAATTTTTACCCTGTCCTAACAGGCTTATCGGTTCCTCCCAGTTTAGTCTTTTCTGAACACTTAATAAGATTTCTGGGATGGTGTGTCCTGACTTACTGGAAGTACAGCTTTCCTTTGACTGAGGTTATACTGAATAGATTATTAGAAACTGACTCTCATGGACTGGAAAATGTTTGGAAAATGCTATTTGAGGAAGATTCTTGGGATTTAGTTTTAAAGGTTACTGTCTGGGATGAATTGTGACAAATTCCTATGGAGGAAGATGCTGTGGTGCTAATATTGGTAGGTGTCATTTAGGAATTGTCTTTACCTTAAGAATCATATACCAGGCTGCTTTGTTACAAGCCTTTCTTGGCATAATAGGACATTATATATATATACACACACACACACATACATATACACTCTGTCTTAAGAGCAGTGTGAAAAATACATTTGTATGCTGCCTACTTTTTCTGCATTTATTTATTTAGCACTAAACACAATAGGCTCTGACCTTATTCCACTACAGTCTGTATATAGGTAATAATGTGAGCATTTGAAAAGGTGTGATTTTACTGAGTCAATAATTTTGCTGTTTGAGCACTCTGAGAATTGCAGTACATTACAGCAAATCACAGCACCCAGTGCCTTTGAAGTTTGTGTAAATTAACTATGTTATGTTGTCAGATGGCAAACTTACTTTCGGTACTATCTCTAGCATTTTTTTTTTTAAAACGGCCTAGAGTACTTGAATAATTTTTAAAAACATCTAAAAAGGTGCTAGGACAGATTTTCTGATAGCTCTTTACATGTCACTGTTTTAGTGAAGACAATTGATTGACCTATGAGTTAGTGAAGGAATAATGGGATAATGTGTGTGGCTTTTGCAGCATTTCCTATGGTAGTTTTGTGTACATCTGCCAGTGAAACATAAATGACTTGGAAAAAGCAGTTGTCTCTGGAATGCCCTTATGCTATTTCATGCACCAGGCAGAAAAATGAAGTCTGGGGCTTTGCTTTCTATTAATTTTTCTAAGCAGCCTTGTCCTCCTTTTGCCCTGTCCATCATTTTTCTTTTATGACAGTTCAGTGATAATTTTTTCTGTCTTAAACCAGAAAATATCCTAAACATGAGTACTAAGCTGTCTTTGATGCATGCATCCTGACAGCACTTTTCTGCCTATATAAACACTCATGCATTTTTATGTTACTAATGTACTGCATTAAAACACACCAGATATTACATGCATGTTATGTTGACACATTTAGTGTAAGGTACACATCCAAGGGTGTTTTACTGAGTACTTAAAAGAAGGGAGGGTGATAGCAAAGTTAGAACAAATGTCGTACTGCTTAGGGGATTTAAAGGATACAATTCAGCTGATTTAATTCAGTCTATAGTAATGCACACCATTCCCTCACATGAAACACCTGTTTGGTCCTAGAATCCACGCATTGACTTTCAAAACCAGCTTCATTCACTGTTTGATTTATTGATGCATACAGTGGGTTTTCAGATGTAACAAATAGCCCCAAATAATCATTTCACTCCTGCTTTTCCTCTGGGACACCAAGAGTCAGTTTCTGTTGTAAGCTCTTAACTCCAATTTAGAATTAGCTGGAAGTCATTAACACTCAATATACATTCAGCAGCAAGGTTGAAATGAGCTGGTAGTCTGACTGGGCTTACACAAAACCTGCATCCTTAAAGCAAAGGTAACTCCACCTCAGATAACACTTTTTTTTTTTGCGTGTATCAGAATTATTTAACCATGTTGTTGCTGCTGTAACTTGGAGATATGTATAGAAAGTTGAGACTATTGGCTGCTTTCAGGGCTCAAAAAATAACCCCAAGTGAAGTAACATTGCCCCACAAAAGTCCCATGGTATAGTTTTACTGGTAGGCCTCTCAGAGCAGCATGATGAAGTATTGGGATCCATTGCATAAATCAGGTGTTTCAGCATAACCATAACCTGGTAGGCAGCTAGATGGTCAGGTATATTTATTTACTTTCTTACATCCCCATACAAACACCAGTTCTAGCTATGCTTTGGTGGTGAATGATGAAATCAGAGCCTTACCTTTCATGCTGCTGAGTTTGTTAGCATGAAAAACCTCTAAATCAATAAAGTGGCAGATCCTCAGTAATTTACAATTAATCTTAGTGACCCAGAAAAGGTTTTTGGCTTTACCTGGTTAATCATCCTGGGTTTTTCAGATAACAGCTTTCCCTTCCAGTTCATTTCTTTTTTTCCTTTAGCAACTGATACATACTCATCTAATGTTACTTCCTAGGTGTTATTATTATGACTTAATATAGTCCTATTTTCTTTGGAAACCCCTCTTCTTATCAGCCACCAATGCTTTAAATGCTTTAAAATGCATTATTAAAATAAATATCATAAAGATTATTTAAATGAATAATAATAAAAAAAAAAAAATTAAAAGGGTCTATAGCTAAACTAAGTTTCCCCAAAACCTGAGGGACCTAGCAGACACAGTCTGCTGTAAAACTGTAGTAGTTGCCACTCAACATACAGAACTCCTCACAGCACACAGAGAAGGCTTACTCAAGGCAATTGGAAGCAATAATGGTTCTCCCAGCTGCTGGTTTTTTCCCATTGTTTATGTGTCTGTGGGGGAGAGATAAGGAAAAGAAGGCATCTGATGTAGGAGCTGGGAGATACAGCTTAGTTTAACATGGAGAATGTGTCCCCAAGGAAGCAGCTGGTGGGAGAACATTTTGGCTAACAGAGGTTTGGGAGAGTGAGCAAGAAAACCGTCACTTGTCGCCTGATTTTATTTGTGCTCAGGAAGAGAGCACCTTATGAGTTTCTGTAGATAAATAAGGCAGCACCAGAGAACACCTAGCTCCCCCACCAAGCTTCCTTCATAATGGAAACACACGGCAAACCTTTTACTTTGTTGCTTGTTGTTCAAGTGAAAAATGGGCAATGCTTTTTTTACAGTTTTGCATACAGTACATTTGCTATACTTCACTGTTCCCACAGCATGAGGGGTTGCTGTCATAAACTCAGGGTTCCTGTGAAAGTAAATCTTAACTCCAGGCAGACATTTCCTGTTGAAAGATGAAACCTTGCGTTATAGCAGTGCTTTTACTTTGCTGACCTCAAAATAAGTTGCTCAGAGCATACTTCAACCTTTCCCTGATTAGGAGGAGGGATATACTTTGTGCTGTAGAGGCAAAAAACTTGCAGTTTTCCTTAAAACTTCCAAAGATTATAGACGTTTCCATATACCACTTGTGATGGCCAATGGCAAGGGTTGGGTTTTTTTTTTTTAAATTCCTGTTTCCTTTGATTAAAGTCAGCTTTTTCAGAATGCCGGCACCTGAAATGAAGAGTAGCACTAGTAAATGATTACTGGTTGCTCACCATCATAGTGTTATAAGTCTTTTGAGGGTTTTCAATTTTCTTATTAATTTGAAAGTGGCTTGGGGGAATTAGAAGGGATAGGACTTAATTTTAAACTCAGAGGCGGTCTTGAGATGCAGTTTCTATCAATTTAATTGCAAGATTTATCTACAGATGATATCTGCAGACTATTTCTCAGATGTAACAAAATAAGAAGAAATAAGAATTATCTAATTTTTTATTGTTTTCTCTTTCCCTGCTACTCAGTACAGAAGGCTCAGTGTGAATAACTTATGATATAGCAGCACTATTCTGTTTAAAAGGAAAAGGAAAGCTATTTAAAAATTGGTGTTTTTTCCAGGACACTGAAGTTGTTTCCTCTATATTGTGTGTTGCTTTAGGGACAATTCAAATACTGAAAAATTTTTCTGAAATCTCATTATGCTGCAATTTATGAGTGGATTCCTTGAGAAAGTTGTATATGAGACACGCACTGGCATAAATGTAGTACCATTTTAATCTGCCATGTTTTGGCCTTCAGAGAAGAGTAGTGATACCTCATAAATGCTCCCAGTAACTTACATTTTGTAGTCTAGGTAAGAACTCAGTTCTTGGGAATGCAAACCAACCAACTTAGCTTACATGGGACACTAAGAGAGGCTCTCTGGAAAGCAAATGATATAGGGATATTTGTGGGTTTTGCATTTTTTTAAGGAAGCCAGCTTTTTATGTGGAAAGAAGAAACTGAATGCTGATATTCTTTTATGCGAAACTCCTGGTTTTATTCATAAATAATGAGAAATATCATAACTGCTTGGCAGTGTTAGTCCTCAGAAGTAACTCTATACAGCTTCATAAGCTATTTTGGAGTATGCAGGTTAGCTGTGAATTACAAGAGAAAGGGTGAAAGAAGTTGAAATATAATGTCCAAACAACTTATTTTAATTCAACATTTTTTCTGCTTCTGCATGATAATGGGTCACATTGAAAAGCAGTAGAAGATATATCTTCAGAAGCAATGAGTAGACTTCAAAGGATCTCCAGTCTCACAGATACATCCCCAATTGAGAAACTGCTAATTTTACAGGAACTAACAAAGATCTAGTGATTTAAAGCAGCAATATATTTATGTATGTATACAACAGCCACGGGAACTGGTTAATTGGTTAATCAGGGAGTGTGCTCATACATGAAAATGTATGTTTCTTTCTTTAATCTTTCAGCAAATATGATGCAGTTTCCATACTGGCTGTCTGGTAAGAAAGAATATGAGAGGAAAATTGTTTCATTGGCTTAGATCCTACATATGGACAGTTTCGCTGTAATGCTCCTTGAGAAACAACATGGGCCCAGACTGTTTATTTCATCGTAGATGAACGTGAAAGAAGTGCAGTCCAAAAAGGCGTAGTCCTCTAAAGTCTGTTCCTTGTCTCACCATTTGAATGAGAGCACTGAGCTTTCCTGAATCCTGAGAAGAAGAACTGGGACTAGAATAAAGTAAAAATTAATGAAGTTTTTTTTGTGTATGGGAAAGTTTGCACAACAGAGAAAATAACCCAAAAGATATCCTTAAAAAATGTGTGGAATTTATGCATGGTTTGCAATATTCTATGCAAAGAAATCATATTGGGGGAAAAAGCTGGAGGCAATGCTTTAAGTATTTTTGATTGAAGATACATTTTTAGATTTGTTTAACGTGAATTATATTGAAATCACTCTCAGATATGTCTCATTAAGATAACTGATTTTGAAATTTAATCACTGTGAAACTTGGAAGCAGAAAATGTAGGAAGACTACATGATTGCAAGTCTTAAAATGTATTTTAAGCTTCATGTATATAAATATATTTCATAGCATCTCAGAAATATATCCTGCAAATGTTCAAGGCACTGAGATTACTGTAAATTTGGAAACCGTACATCAGAAGGATCCTTCAGCATTAAGTAATGCAATTGTTGTAATTATGTGGGTAAACACTTCAAAAACATTTTGTGAGAGTGGCAAAAAAAGTCTTCCCTTCTATCACTACTTATTAGACATGCCAAAATATTAGCATGACACTTGCAGTTCTGCAGTCTGCTTTGTCAAATTGGTGATATATAAAAGAAATAACCTGAGGGGGATTTAGTGAAAGTGAATGGAATGACTAGTGTTCCCATGTGTTTATTTGATTTACTTTTAATAACTCAGCACATAAATCATTCAGACCCAGATGCTCAGGTTTAATACTGATCAACAGTAGCAACTTTACAGTTTTCTCTTTTTTTTACTTAAGCAAATGTTGCTGAATACATATTCTGAGTTTACATTTCTACTTCACTCACTGATTCTTCAGCATCACTTAAAATTTTAAATACAAATTAGACTACCTAGTGTTATTTATGCTGCACAGTCATGATTTAAAATGTAATTGTATTCTTGGTAATCTGGTATAAATATGGCATATTTATATTTTTGAACTTGTTTTAGTTTATCTTTTTTAAGTAAAAGGAGTGTTTTAACAATTTTTTCACTTAGTTGCTTTTTTGCCCTTCTTAAATATATTATCCCAGAGGTACTACCACCATTGCTGATGGGCTTGGTCTTGGTCAGTGGTAATCCTGTCTCGGAGCTGGCTGCATTAGTTCTGTTGGACACAGGGGAACGTTCCAACAGCTTCTTATAGAAGCCACTTGTGTATCCTCCCTGCCATCAGAATCTTGCCATGAAAGCCCAATACAGTTGGTATGCGTTATCTTCTCTCAGGTAATAAAACGAGGGAAGGAGAGGATGTTACTTTTGTGATTTGTTTTTGATTTTTTTTTTTAATCTATGGTGATCCAGAATAGCTTTCTTTCTGATCCTGTGCGAGGGCTGAGACTTTTTTTTTTTTTTTTTTAGGTAAAATATGTTTCAACTATATCAGCAAAGTGACATAGCAGGAATCCAAGTTATGTATTCTTCATTTTCACCTTAATTATGCTTTAAAAATGCAGCAGTTGCTCTGTGATGAACTATTAGGGAAGATAGTTTCCAGACTGAGCTGGAAGAAAGAAAAATGTGTTGTTCATCCTCTGTTCCACATTTGTCTTGAAGATAGCTGGTTGGGAGAGTCCAAAGTGGAGCCAAGGAGTGACGTAAAAAATATATGGGCAATCAGAAGGCTCAATATTCAAATGAGACTTCTGGTCCTCTCTTCTTAAGCAGTAAAGGTAATGATTTATTAAGCTCTAAAGGTATGTGTTTGATTCCTAGGCAAAGATGCCAGAGGAAACTGGGATGAAAAAGTACATTGCTGTTACGTGAAGTGATCTGTCTGGCATAATGCACTGTCCCAAGCGGCCAAGGAAAAGGTGGGTCCCTCTAAATGTATAGTTGACACTCCCTGCAAAGTGATATTCAAGTTTAACTTTCTCTGGGCGTGTGCTATTTTTAGCTTAAATCAAATTAGTCCATCTTCTGGTTTTACTAGGATTTTTGAAAAGAGCCTTTCTAAAAAAAAATAAAAGCAAAAAAGTGCTGTTTATTCTTTTATTGTGAGCATACATTCATTCAGTCTTCATTTTTTTTTGTTACTTTTAACTAAAACTAATTACATACCTTTTCTGTAAGTAAAAGAAACATATGTATTTTATTATACTCTCATACAGATGAGGCATTCTTTCTTCACAGTATACTAAGGAGTGAAAAAAGAGAGCAGTGGATGCTGTTTAGAGCCGCAGCCATCTTTATGAATCCCTATTTATTAATTTCCTTTCCTTTTCTCCAGGGAACCTTGAAGGTGGCCAGGGTCATCACAGCAGACTGAAAACTGATTGGAAGCCTCAGAGGAGGTAATAATACTTTCTCATTTGTCCCTTGTTTAATCTTGACAAACTAGCTGTAACTCTCTGCGGATTAGTAACGTGCAATCTGGTGTGATAGGAAAAACCAGTTTTACAGTGTATTCTTCAACTTCATTAAGGGTCTTCCATATGATTAGAAAGATTTTTTTTTTTTTGTTTGGATCCGAGCTGCAGTAAAATCTGGGCTATTGGGTTAATGGGTCCAAGTAACCTAAGTAACAATTAATCTATAAATCCATTAAGTGATGATAAAGATGTGGAATAGATTTTTGAGTTTGTAAGGATTTAGAGGAAGCTGTTTTCCCTTTTTGTCTCTTGTTAAGGTAGAATATACTTTGCTTGTTACATTTAGGAGACACCCTAAATAACCAGCAATGCTTTCACTTGCCCACATTAATGTGTTTTCTTCGTAGCTGACTGTGTAAATCCTTTAGCTGCATGGTGAGTATTTGTGAGCATAAGCAGTAAACCTCCCTGTGAAAGCAGGCGACTGATTTTATGAGTGTTGAATGGGTAACCAAAGCAATAACGTTTCTCTTCGACTTCACAAGAGTGAACAGAGGGTTTGCATTCAAGACATTTTAATCATATCACTATCATACTGTGCCCTTTATCTAAAGCGAAATATCAGCCAAAGTTTACTTGAAAAGCAGCCTAAGTTTTGCTCAAATAAGCTAATGAACCTTTGTGAACTTTCAAGACTGGGCTGAATTTCAACTTTAGAACAATACTTGAAGCCAGGTGAGTTTTACTGTAAATATTTCCAGCGTGGGTCCAGCAACAATCTGATCTTGTTTAACTAGTTTAACTAAATGCTTGTGTAACATTGAGGCCTGGATGACAGACTTTTTTATTAAAAAAAATTGAGAAGTAAAAGCAGTGATAATATGCTACTGTTGAAACTGTGTGATAAATTTCTAAATGTGCAGACTGAGATAGGGTTACAGATGAATATTCTGTTTTTTCATCTATTCAAATTCATACAGAGATACCAATAGGAAGCAAATGCCCTGAAGATTTAAAGGACTCCTCAGATGTGGGACCACACTAGGAAAAATACAGAATGCACTTTCTATCTGCGTACAGGTATGTAAAATCTAAGACAAAATTAATGTTACTGGTTATGCTTTCTCAATAAAGTATCATTAATCTCAGTGTCTATAAAACTGCTTTTAAAGGATTTGAACTTAAACAGAGCTCCCTACAGAAAGGAAAGAGAATCATTGGGGGGGATTCAGTGAGAGAACTAGAAGTTCCAGAGACTAAATGGCACCTCACAACCAGCACCAAATTGCATACTTCTGGTAAATAGACAAGAGCAGAAAAAAATGTCTGTCCACAAATCCCCCTTTGCCTCTTCCTCCCTACCCCACAACTCAGTCCAAAACATTATTTGGTCTTATAAGCAGATGGGGCTAGCACAGAGAGATGCCTTCACATAGAAATGCAATTGCTTCAAGATGGACCACAGTGGTTGATAAAAATAAATAATGAATAAATAATAGTATACGCTGTGCTCTTGACTAGCCTAAGACATAGACATTTATAGAGAGATCACCCACTATTTTTCTGAAAAGTATTTGAAATCTGTTCCAAATAGTCAAAGTGTAGTAAATACACAGAACCAATTCCCTAATTTAAGACCTGTGATTATGCAGGCGAAAGACAAGGTCAGTATTGATGCTGTGGGGGAATGTAACTCATATAAGGACACTTACACTGAGGCACAGCTGGTGTGACTAGATGGAGAAATTGGCAGCAGAGCAAGGTAAACATCCACCTGGAGCTTTTGTTAGGTGATGGTATTGTAGTATTCTAAGGGTTAATGTTTTGTAAGCTTCTTTTAATTGTAAGTAAAGATTGTGTAGAAGTTTTCTTTTTATAGCGTTAATCTGTAGATTAATGTTTTCTGTGTCTTAATGACATGTTCCCCAGCAGCAGATGAGTAGTATAAAAATGTTTAATTAGAGTCAGTCATAGCCTGCTGGCAGGCAATGACCTTAACTTCAACTCAACTTACTGGATAAAGAACTTTTAGTCTTTTATGTTCTTTAACGTTAGTTTTAAACTTAAAAAGGCATGAAGTGTGGAGTTTTTGCATACCCTGCTGAATGTTGACCATAATAACAACACAGTAATATCTGTTTCTTTAAGCAACTTTTTTAATTTACTGGTTGGGATTTACCAAGGAGTGTGTGTGCGCCTGTGTGCCAAGTGTGACAGAAACACAAAGAAGGCTGAAAGTTTAGCAGATTTTCTGATTTTTTTTTTTTACTATAGCTTCTGTTTTCTTGCCTGTACCTAAACCAGAACATTAGCTAGTCCAGGTTGATTTTCATGTAACCACTGCACTTAAGCCAGGCTTTCACTCACCACTAACTATTCCCTAAGGCATTTATTTATTAGTTCAGGCATGTATTCTATAAATCATGTAGAGGGCATGACACTATGTTTCAGTATATCATCTAGATGTGTGTGCATTTTAATCTATCTCTGTTGTACAGGGGAAGTGGATTTTTTTTGTTCCCCTTACCTTCTGCTCTCCTGTTTCCTATGAGAGCTTCCTCTCATGCTGCAGCACAGAAGGGAAGAAAAATCTGTCTACCATTATATGCTGATACAACTAAATGCACGAGTTGGCAGGCATTTACATGGCTTGGCTGCAAGTCAGGAAGGTACCCATAAAAAAAAAATTATATATATAATCTGTGTGTGCATGCATTCATGTATGCATATGTAGAAAATATAATATAACTGGGACATGCCAATTATTTTTCTTCTGGTTTTAAAATGGATTCCACTCTCTTATCACTGCCAAAATAAAATAAAATAAACCAAGTGTTTCTTTTAATACATCTTGCAGTCTTTATCAGCTCGATAAACATACACTTGAAAACCAAAGAGAAACTATTGGTGTTCTTTAGCAGAAAGAGTGAAACAAAACCAGACATTCGGAGAGTTTATGAGAGCGTGTAAAAAGATCATTTCCTGAAAAAGTCCCTAGCTATAACTGGAGGATCAAAATGTCCTGATTGGGAGATTGTGTTAGTCACAAAATATGATATACGCATTGCATTTTGGAACTATCATCTACTTAACACTTACTGTTGCTGGACTAGGAAAAAATAACACATATGTTGCTACCTTACTGAATGTAGCAATAATAATGAAAAGCTTAGAGGAGGTGTAGGGGAGAAGAAGGAGCCAGCATTGTGCTGAGAGGACATGTTGCAGTGTGAGTGAAATTCCCTTCCAGTAACCTCTGGATCAACTTAGCCCCACTACCTATGAACTCCTGGCGCACTGACAGAAAAATAAGCCATGCAGCATTCTACTTACATAAAGAATAAAACCAGCTCAGCCCCTGTCAGTACATCCTGTTTTGCTCTGCTGCCCTGGTACTTCAGATGCTTTTGTTTTCCAGTCACTAAACTTGGAAATAAAGTCTGGTACAGCTCCCAGGTTATTTGACGGGCCTGTCAGAACTGTCTTGCAGATACTCAAGATGCAGTTATGTATTTTGGTGGATGTATGATTAACCCAGGTATAATATCATCTCCTCAGCACACATGGAAATACTAAGTGTATAATAATGAGCAGGACAGATTGAAAATTATGTATCAAAGCTGTTTGTTTTTTTTTTTTTTAATGTAGAACTCTGCATTTTGTGTTTTACTTGGAAATTCAGTTATCTATGGAAAGAAACCCAAAGGTACCACAGTGAAAAAATCTGTCTGGAAGTGTAGGTATGATGAGTATTGAAAACTACATTGGATGTTCTGTACAACCCTGTTCACCTGTGGTCCAGGGCTCAGCCATCTCTCATGAAGCACCAGGTGGTTCAACAAAAGAAGGGATTGTAAGGCATTGAAAGGGGTTGCTTGGTCAAGGACCCTCATCTAAAGAGGATAATATGCTGATAAGACACCTATACTGTCGCTGTTTATGCCGGGAGCGGAGAGGCACAGAAACATATAAATTCAGCAAGAGCAGGCAAAAGAAGCAACTTTATTAATTTACAACCCCATTTTTATACCCCAGCCTCCTAGGGTGATTGGTTAAAGTCCTACAGCACCTATTTCAAAATATTTTTCCAATGTACCATAAACAAAACTTATCGAAACACCATGTGCTAGTCTAGTTTACAAAACCGTCCTACTGTTTCTCATAACACGTGTGAGAAAGGCAGGGTTCTCACAGAATATTGTGAGAACCTAGGAAAATTCCTCTGCTAGCAGCTTTTCAGCATCCACACCTATACCACAACTGTAGTAATATTTTTTCAATTCAAAAATTTCATGAAATCCAAACTTTGGCTAAGAAGATGGATGGAAACATCTTTTATTAAAAAATTCTCAGAAAAAAATATTTTCTGACGTAAAGTGACTAACAAAGCATAACTTAATTTGTGTAACAATTTTAACTGGAAATACTGTTATTTCTGCTCTGGTGCATATGAATGTGATGGATTCATACTGTGAGGAAGAGAGAGAAACTCAAGGGAATGTAGGAGCTGCCACACTAAATCAGACCCAAACTCTGACATCTACTGCTGCGGGTGTTTGGTGGTAGTTCACTAAGAAATGTGTAATACTAAGTAAGCAAAAGAATAATGAGATACTTCGTGTGATCCTGATAAAAGCTGAACAATTTTAACCTTAATTTCAATTCTATATTTTTGCTGTTCATGTATGTTGAATAACTCTGTATTTTCAGTTTTTATCTCCGTAGCTTCTTGTGTGCTAATGTCTACAATAACACCTTGATGGTGGAAATATTTTTTATCTTGGCTTTACATAATTTTTGATTTCTATTACTGTGTCAAGCTTATCATGTTTTGCAAGTATGCTTGATATCATCCCTTACTGTTCTGTATGACATTTTCTCACGGGCCCTGTCCACCTTGGATGCAGTTTCCTAAATCTTTCTCTGTATCTATTTGCAAGTAGGGTGATAAAATCTTCCCTTCTTTATGAAGAAGAAAGTGAGGGTGAGAAGAGAGTGCAGCTTGGCCAAGCGCACTCTGTCCTCTTGGGACATAAAGGACAACTTGTAAGATTGCCAGCAGTAAAGGAAGCTGCTGCAGTCTAGCAAAGGCTGTGGCCGTCTTTCTTGGACAACTATGGTAAAAGCATCCTTGTCCCATCTCTTTCTGCTTTCAGGCTGTGTTTGGATTCCCATTTTTACTTGGAAGACGTAAATGTGCTAAATTACAGGAGCCTTGAAAATTATTTTGTCAGAGATGCCTGCAAACATCCTGCTTATTTGACTGTAATTTTGGAACGACAGTAGAAGTGCTGATGTTTTCTCCTTGTGTAATCTCAGTCTTACCTTTGAGGACCCCAGCATTAAGGAGCAGAACACAAGTTAGAGAAGATTGGTTTTAATGTAAAAAACTTCTTGAGAAATGTTCGTAGTGGTCTATTGCTCACTCAGAGTTGCTCAAAGTGCAATTCTAAATAGCAGAGTATATCTTCTTTTCTTTACTTGTGTTTAGTACTGTGCATTGTACTTTCATGCCTTGTTTCCATTAATTCA
The DNA here is from genome assembly GCA_025345505.1 of Todiramphus chloris collaris. NCBI lineage: Eukaryota > Metazoa > Chordata > Aves > Coraciiformes > Alcedinidae > Todiramphus > Todiramphus chloris. The sequence continues at coordinate 7,060,135 of JANVCC010000062.1, read as the reverse complement.
ACTGAGATGTTGATTAATTGGTATTCCTATTATCCACATACTTTGAAAGAGACCAGATTTCCACCAGAAATCCTGACATATATGTAAATCTTCTCCCAGTTAGGAAAAGAAATAAAACCAAAACAAACCTAACTTTGGTGTCTATAGGTCAACCACATGTTCTGTAAAACAGGGGTTTGTGTAGTTGAGACAAATGAAAAACATTTTCATTAATGCATTTAATTGGCTTTTTAATCAAGATCCTTTTGAATCCGACCTATGACCTAATGCCTTTCTTGAAATTTTAGCACTGAGACAGTAAATCTCTGGTCCAGCTAAGGAGTGGCAGTGGACTCCTTCAGTCTTCATCATTGAAATGTCCACCTCTGCTTGCAGCTTAATACCCTCTGAGGGAGGAGGGTCAAAAAAAGCTACTTAATACCGGATATTCTGCTCCTATGTTATTTCAGAGTTTCTTCATCTTAGAAGGTACAGAATAAGACCTAGGTTTGTTTGAGCACCTGCATATTTGCTCCTGAACATAAGCTTCTTCCCAAGCCCTCATAGTAGAATTTTGGGTACTGGTACCGGATTTGGTCCAATTTGCTGCCAGAGGTGCAGATGCAGTTAGCCAAAACGGGTTTTGCTCTGCTTCCTTGTAATGTTTTAAAAGCTTTGTAATGGTTTGAATATAGTAGGCATTTTTTAAGGCTGCCTGACATGATACTAAATTCAGCTCAAGATCTTCACATCTCTGTGTGGGAGATTGTTTTCTACGCCACATAAAAATACTAGCAGTTGACAGAAGTTGTCCCATTCTCCGTAGAGCCTGACCCATAAACTTGCAAGGTGGCTTTCTGATGGAGGAAGGGTTCCCTTGGCTCAGCAGGATGTTACTGAGGTATTGCAATGGTGTTGGTGTCTGATAGTTTTGGAATTGTTTGGGTAGTGTGTGTATTTAGATTTACAGTCCGGGGGGGAAATAATAACTCCACATGCTAAATTGTGCCTTTGCACAGTCTTATAAATTACTCTTAAACGAAGTGCCCACACCTTTGCTTTACCCGCACAATGAGGAAGAAAGTTAAAAGCAAGACACAGATTTCTCTGTCCTCTGTCTCTTAATGCTGAGGAGAGTTTGCCAATTTAGGATTTATTTTGCCTGTAGCTGTACATTTAAGGGCCTTGAGTATGGGTGATGTAGGAATCTCTGCAAGCTGGATTGCATATTGGGCCTGCAATATTGAGGTATTGTGGAAAGAATAATGTTGTGATACTTTGAAAAATAGCCAATGTTTTTTGCAAATGCTAAATTCTTTTGTTTTCAAATGTCAAAACTAATTTTTAAAATATATCATGATAGTCACTGTTTTGGTAATGGTTTTCCAAATAATTATGTATTTCATTATTTTAAAATTGAAGGGGTTTGTTAAACAAGTCTTAAACACATCGAACCTAATTTTTTTTATGTGATTACTTCTGTCTTTGTTCAGAGTGTAGCACACTGACAATTAATGTTTGGCACCTGCACAGTGCATCTGCCCATGTGATTATAGCTTTGGTACATTTATCATATAGATAGAGAGTTATAAAGACATATACACAGTGTTAGTATTCAAAATGTCTTCCAGGTAATATGCACTTCCAGGTAGGTAATTCCAAAGGAAAATTATGCCATCATTGTACTGGAAGGGTATTCAAATACTGTCATTCACTATCAACAAAGAATGTATTCAATCCAGATGCTTTTACTGTAGGATTTAAATGTTTGATATGGAGTTGGTTGTTTGGGGTTTTTTTGGGGGTGGGGGGTACTACTTGTTTTCCATTACATGTTTGGAAACTAAGAACTATTGTTATTATTTCTTTTACTTTATTCCCTGTCAGAGAACCTCATCTGCAGCCCTGTGCGTATTGAAATTGCAAGTGGTGTTTATGGTCAGAGTTTCCTTCATTAAAGCCCTCCAACCTGAAGAGGCAGCCGGTCTGGTTGGCTGACATACTGAAAACTGAGCATCATCAAAACTATTCAAATTCCTTTTCAGACAGCCAAATGAATATATATACTCGTTTCTTCCACACCCCAAATTTCCCTCTTTTTTTGGGACAAAAGAAACCAGTCAGTCAGCAGCTCAGCCACGTCTGCACATAAAACCTATTCAAATTAATAATAAAACACACCTCCATTGAAATTTTCTCCCTAGTACTGCATTTTCTACCACAGTGTTTCTCTTTAGCAGCTCATTTGACACTGGACGCCTGACCTCTGCTACCATAATAGCTGTTAATGGAAACTTCACCTCATGCAACGATAAGATGGATTTTTGGCAGCTGTGAGAGATTATGAAGAGTAAGAACAATCTTAGCTGGAATCAGAAGAAAAGAAAGCATCTGTACCTTGAGAAACACTCAGCTGGTTTTCATTACACACCAAGCCTATACTTATTACAAAGACTAGCCAAGAGACAGAAATTGATAGGTCTCTGCGCTGGGAGCAAAGAGGCTCGTGTCGGCTTGATAAATTCTTCCTTTCTTCTTGGTCGCATGAGTGCAAGTGACCAGAGCCATTCAAAACTACTGGAGATATGTGCTGCAGACCATCTTCCAAGTGTTCATCATGTTTTTCTTTGTGTTGCTCCCTCATCTCTATCTGCCTTTCCCTTCTAAAATGGAAAGCAAAGGAGGTGAGGCAGAATGAGGGGAAAAAAGTTACTTGTTTCTTTTTACAGCAATTTTACTACCTCACACATCAAATAAATTAATAATTCTTTTAAAGCTTTTATCACTAAAACCTTTTTTCCTAAACATACATAAATGGTGAGGAACATCTCAGGCCACAGAAAAAGAGCAATTAATATTCAGAGTTTGAAAACTCAGTCATGAAAAAAAGTCTGAAAAACAGAAAGCCTACGTTGAGAAGAGCCTTTGGTTAAAAAAAAAAAAAAAAAAAAAGAGAGAGAAAAATGTCAATGAGAATGAGGAAAAAAAGTTATTTTATTGTCTGTCTTCTATCCAAGCCTGGAAAACACCAGAGATCGAGCTGAGCTGTCAGTAAAGATTAAGAGACAACAGCTACCAACCACAAAATGTTTGGATGTGTCACTGAAAGCACTGTAAAGGGAGCCAAGTGAGTCAAGTAAACAGAATGCTGTGGCAGAAAACTTTGAATTAGTTATAACTGAGTAAACATGGGTATATACTGCTGTAAACAAGTGTGGGATTTGGCCATAGGTCCTTTACATCTGAAGTGAAAATTAAGTTATATAAGGCAGATTGGAAGGCTTTTCATAATCCTTTGTTTTCCTGAAATTAACTTGTAAATTAAAAGGGTGGGAGACAGGAGTTATCTTTTTAGCCCTTCCAAAAAGGATGGGAGGTGGGAGAATGTTTTAGAGGCTTCTGCTGTACTTGTTTGGTCTGCTGCAGGCTCCTGGAGAGGCTTGTTCCCTTGAGATGGTGGGAGACACTGTAATAGTCTTTTCTATGCTCCACTTCAATAACCTGTAAAGAAAGAATGGCATTTAACACGCCTGTGACCAGTACGGCCCTCTGTTTCTTTGTCTGTCTGATGAGGTTTTTGAATTCTATGCTTTAGTATGGTGGAATTTAAATTGTTTAGAAATCAATATTGCTACCACTGCTGGAGATGCCAAAATTAAATTCAAAACTTCAGTGGAGATTTAAAACTAGGATGCACTTCAGGTGCCAAATGATGATCATTTAGATGTGGAGCTTCGTCCATAGAAAGCCATACAGTGTGCGTAACCAGGATATAAGTTGGTGGCAGGCTGCGACAGAATTTTTTCTTCTACAGCTGCAGTTGAGTGCCTCTCTATAAGACATATTTATGTATAGGAAGTAGTAACTCCTGAGCTGATTTAATTCCACCTCTCTTCTATCTGCTTAATGCTGTGACCAGCTACCAAAGATGAGAAATTTAGCCTTGCACTCAAAGATTAAACCTGAAAACTTTGTTTGATTAATGGATCCATGGTAAAAACATTACAACTTACCAAGCCTAATTCAATAGACTATTTTAGGCATGCTCCACTATTGGTTTTGTGTAATGTGAGCATTGAGTTCAGTAAAAAGTGACTCCAAATAATCAGTTTTCAAATTAGCGTGATGGTTTTCCTTTGCAGTTTCTTCAACATTGTCACAAGAAGTGGTTACTATAAATGATAAACAATTCAGACACAGATCTGCAAAAGCACCCAATTCTTATTAAAATGTCTCACTCCTTCTGATCCCTCTTTGAGGATCTGGACCCTTGGCTCCTGAGGTTTCCTGGCGACAGCCTCATCAGACTTTTCAGGCAGAGATATATGGAGGAAGTTACATCTACTGGAACTGGAGCTACTTCAGAGAAGTAGCTGTGCAAGGGATGACTGCTGGCACTGCATTTAAAAATCTCTAAAAATAAGGAAATTCTTCACAGACTTCAAAGATAAGTGTTTTTTTAAATGGGACTTCATTTTGCTCTTTTGCACCCTTCTAAATTGTGGTTGGAATTTGAAGGGAGTACTTTTGTTTTCCGGTCTATGAAAGCAGTCCGTGTATTTTTAGAATACAAGATAAAAAGCTTTACTGGGGTTTTAAAAGAAGTATGTCCCGCTGGATCAGCTGTGGAATAAAACTGTTGCACTGCAGTTGGACTGAAATAATTTATGGAATAGTCATTATTTCACTGGTAAAAGGAACCTTACATTTTATGTCCAAGTATCTCTCCATTCTATAAATTCTACTGGAAATCTTTGTTGAGCAGTTATTTGTTATACCACAATATAAGAAATGGTGTAGTGTGAGGTTGTAGCATAAGCAGGAAATTCAGCTCTTAACTATATCTTCAAACATTAGGGTGTAAATGGGGTTCGCGAGCTATATTTGCTTCACAAGGATGAATCTTATCCTACAAGCAGAGAGAGATAGTGTTGCTTTATTTTGTGGTGGATTTCACTTGCTTTAACCTCTTAAACTGGGATATTTTAAGGTATTTATCAAAGCTTGCTCTACTGAAAGGTGAGAGATGGACACCTTTTAGAGATTGTATTGTCTTCACTCAGAAAACTTTTTAAGAAGGGATGCACTGCAATTCTAGGTTCCTTGTCCCATCCTGCCTTCCCCCCAAACTTCCTTGAGGTCTAGGTCTAGAAGCAGTCGGAAAGGAAAACCCATCTTTAAATACAGAGGTAGAAGGACTCATTTCTATGCTTTCTCAAGTGTACAAGAATGCATGGTGCAAAAGTGGAAAAAACAACATAATCTATTTGCATGATGAGTTCTCTATCTCCAGATAAATCTTTATGAACCTTTTATATATGCCCAAGAATCACTGATGGTCTGTGGGTCTTTTTTAGGTCTGATTTGAATCATCAGGGTGTGAGATCAGACATAATGAAAGCCACAGAGCGGCTCATTATTTGATATTTTTGGCTGCCAGTGATGAAAATTTCTCCGAGCAAGCCTTTGTCATGATGTGGAAATCCATGTGTCAATGTCCTGAGCAGAATCTAGGGACAAGACCAAACACCTCTTTACCACAACTATTTCAGCATACATTGCCTCTTTCTTTTCTCTCTCTCTCTCTTTTCTTTTCTCTCTCTCTCTTTTCTTTTCTCTCTCTCTCTCTTTTCTTTTCTCTCTCTCTCTCTTTTCTTTTCTCTCTCTCTCTCTCTTCTTTTCTCTCTCTCTCTTCTTTTCTCTCTCTCT
>JANVCC010000062.1:6978461-7054258 GCA_025345505.1 Todiramphus chloris collaris | reverse complement strand
CTCTTCTTTCTCTCTCTCTTCTTTCTCTCTCTCTTCTTTCTCTCTCTTTTCTTTCTTTCCAATGCAGCTGCAAGTTTTTGTCCCAACTAAGATCAGGTGAAACCTAGAGATATTAAATAAACAGGATACTTTCCAAGGAGCAGAAGCAGTTGGATTATACAAATGAGACATTCCACAAAATGAAAGCAGGAGATGTTTAAAATCAAACTTTCCATTTAGCAAGAGCAGTGTAACTGTAGACATGATTAAAAAAAAAAATCCATTAAGTAGCTTTGGAAATGGCTGTAAACAGCTTTTGGAAAGGGGGGATGGTGTCATTTGGCAGGGACTGTCCTATTAATAAGAGAATTACTACAGTACTGTATAAATTTTCCTGCTCCTGTCTTCCCCTTTCCTGTTTTACTACAGTTCATACTTGGGCAATAGATGTTTCAAGAAAAGCATCATTTTTCTTGAGCTTGAAGCTTTTATTTCAGTACAGCTGAAGCTTATGAATGAAAGCAAATGGTGTCAGGAAAGGTGGGAAATTATTAAATTTGAGGTAAATGAGCTTTCAGTAATTCCTTCTGTGTGTTATGAATATCAGGATATATTTGGGTATGTCAGTAGCAGGGCCACCATTGTACCTTTTGAAGTAAGAGCCCTGTGCATTGTTCCAAAGAGGTTATGTCTAACCTGTGGCACCCAGCCTGCTTTCCTTCAGTTCCTTCATCTTTCATTCATTAATGACAAGCCCAGCAGAGTCCAAGGCACATCACGGATGCAGGTCAGGATAAGACCATCCCCAACTTTCCATGGTACCCTTCACAATGGTCTGGATCCTTGTGAAGAAAACTTAATGGGAAGGGAGCTGTATTGAATTTGCACAAGCTATTATCATTTCTTTTTCCGTTTCACAAGCACAGTTTTTACACTGGTATGGGTAATCTTTCTACTTCTCTGCTTCTGAAAGTTATGCGATGTACCAATGTAATGCTACGGTGAATTACTCCCCAAAAAGCACAGCACAACAGTGATGAGAACCACAGCATGTATATTTACTGATGTCCTATGGTAGCATAAAAATACGGTCAAGAAAAGTTGCAGATCTCACATGCTAGGCTGTATTATATAAGAATATGTGGTATGGATAAGAAACTACTTTGTTAGAGTAGTTAAGCAGCAGTGACAGCAACTATGAATGCTTGTGTCCTGTGTTATTACTGGCTATATGAACAGAGGAATTTGTAAAGAAGTGTCTAGATTATTCTCCTCATGTATCTAATCTACAGTAAATATTTGTAGTTGCAGTTTCAAGTTTACATTCTTTGAATGTACATCATGCTGCTCATTGTAAATACTAGATACTAAGAGAAGAGCTCTGTAAAAGATAGAATATCACTTTGTATTCGAAGCCTTCTCAACCAGAAACAAGCATATTTCACCTTACGTATGATTTCCAAGATTTCTTTCACATCAAATGACTTCTTTGCACTCAGATTTTTGATCCATGCATTTGATGTTATATAAGCCCATTATTTAATGCTAAATAACAAAAATCACCATTAAATTCCTAAAAGGCGTTACATTCTAAACCAGCTGTTGAGCAGTAAAATGAGCTTTCTTTGAATTTATAAGGTGGTAAATTGTTTGTTTGTTTTCTAATAGTTGTGATGGGTTAAAGGGGAACTAATTGTTTAAAGAAGTTATCAGCCAGCACTAACTTCAGCAAGCTGGGTATCATAAGGATAAAACCCCTACAACTGTTTTTCCTAGATTGGCTCTGTATTTAGACAGCAGAACAAAGGGTATATATAATAGAAATAAAACAGCCCTAGATTAGATTACTAGTCTAGTAATCTTCCCAAATAAAAATACGGAATTGGAAGAATAGTTAAGAAAGATCACAGTCAAAACTGCAAGAAAGAAACAGGGCATGAATTAATGATGCAGAGTCAACTGCGCACAGATAATAAATATTTAGTTTAGGAAACAGAAAACCACACAGATTTCTGATAACTAATGCTTTTTGTAATATCTGCCAAAATACCCATCTGGCAAGGTTGTGTAAACACAAAATAGTAATTAAACTAGATCTTGGGTATAATTTGAATATGCTACAAGTATGATATCTTTTTATGAGGCTTGAAATGCTTTCACAATTCAAGTGATAGCGAGTGAAGTGCCTTCATGAAGAAGGCACATCTTCAGTTGTGTAAGTAGACGTGTCTCCCTGATGGTTCAGCAGATCCTCTTTCATTCATACTCGCTGAAAATATGACCCTGGCATTTTCAAGCTTTTTTTGCAGAGCTTTATTTGCATAGAAAGTAGAGTTAATGATTGTGAAGTGTTTGAAGAGATTGAGGAAAAAAAATTGTATTGCTAATAAATCTCATGTGTAATGCAGGGTTAGAGCAGCACTGACACAACAGTGCTTCACATCAAGGTTGATTCCTTCAGCCTCAGTGGAGCTGAGTTACCACAGGGTAAAAGAAAAGAGAGATACTGATACATTGTGGATTTGAATTTTATTAAGCTATGTAAACAACACTAACCCATTGGGCCATGGTACACTGATTGCTTTTGGATTCTATTCTCTTTCTTCTTAAACAGAGTAAGAAAATCCTTCTCCAAGTTGAGTAACTAATTGCTTTGTGGAAGACAGATCCTTACAGTTGCCTCCATCACATCATTGCTCTCGAGAGGATTTCTGAGGATTAAAAACTTGTAAGCAGCTTTCCAAAATGAATACAAATAGTGATTTAGATCAGTGGCAACCAAGTAGAAGTTTGAAGTAATATCTTTGAACATACATTAATATATTTGAACATACGTTAATTATTAGAATACAAGCAAGATGAAGAAAATATGATCTTCCACTGAAAAAAACTTAATATACTGAGAGGTCTGTTTGTAATACTTGTAATATCTACATTTTTGTAAGAAATTAGTTTTGATAATGGTGAAGGTAAAAATAGATTACAATTTAATAAGTGTTGAGTAGGGGGAAGGATAATATGAGACTTTTATATACCCATTTACTTTTACAAAAGGACTTGTATGCTATTATTCGTAGTAATATGTCTTTACTCTGATTTTTGTACTTCAGTGAACTGCTTGGAGAGACTGTTACAGAGGAGCGCTGCATGTGTGTGATTCTGAATACAGCCATTTTTTAAAAAAGGTTAGTGTGGATTTAACTGAAAAATAAAGCTGTGTTTTGTCTACTTCTGGGAGATAATAAGGCAATTACCTGAGCCTTGCAGCTGGCAGACATTTCCCATGCAAATTTGAAGCACTCTTACAGTGCTTAATGAAGATTCTGTGCTCTGATCAATTATCTTTAGGAAATAGCCATGCTGTAATTGGCTGCCTAAAAGGGAGTTAATTAGGAAGATCTTTGTGGGACAGCAAGCCTCCTTGGTGGGCAAAGTTAAGACAATGGTGTATTTTCTTTGAAGAATACTATTGCAAATTTCATCTCACCTGATACCATTTTTAACATGAGAAAAAAAAATGAAGGTGCACATATGAAAAAGAATAAATTACATATAACCACATTTTTAGCCTGAAAAATATTTAATGATCCTGTTATGCCAGGAGTAGCCCAAATCCCGTTTAATCTTAGTAATGTACACATAGTGCTGGACATGATATTTAGAGAGGTGAAAAAAATAAGATGAAAATGGGAGTGGTGCATTTCCAGTAGATTTTTATTTCATTATAGTTTATTGACTGCTGGAGTTTCTCCCATGCAATTCTTCACTGAATGTAGTGTTTTACAAGGAAGTTTGATTTGTCGGAGTATTAAAAGCCACTGTTTAAAGCCTTCAGTAATCTGTCTTTGACCATTTCATAGCTTTGGATGATTAATTGTGACATACATGATGAAATGAAACAAAATAGAGAAATGGTGCCAAAATGCAGCCTGTATTCAGCTTCAACAAGTTACATTGAAAAATAAATAGGATTTAGTATTAAAAGGCCGATGTGGGTTTAATTTGCAGATTTCATGAGGAGTAAGTATTTGTACAAGTCTTTTTGCTTTTATAATGAAGTATCAAATTGGCAGTATTCCAGGCCACCTTCCACAATGCATGGAGTTGATTGTGCTGCTAAAGCAGTTAGTCTAGTTTGTAGAAAAGAGGAGCCATAAAAAATCCACCTAAAAATCAGAATGGAGGTGGAAGGCACTCAAAATATAATTTAATTAACAAGCTTTTTTTTTTTTTTTTTGTTTTGGATGAATAAGAGATGCCCATTTTCTGGAAGACCACTGGGAAAAATTGAATTACTTTCTCTTAATTTACTTCTGAGAAATAAAATCAAAATTAGAGGAGGAGGTGTGTTTACTTAAATATAACATTGATCTTTAAAAGTGAATAGATAAAGAGTCTGGGTAGCTACTGCTTGTTATACTAAACTCGTAACTTGGTTAAATCAATGCAACAACATCAAGTAGAAAAAAAAAGTTTAATCACTAAACTATAATCCTGCAAAAGCATATGCTTCACTGAAATTATCAGAAATCCCTATGTAAGTATTATCCCAGTGGATGTGTGAAAGAGTTGGACCTAATGGGTAGCTAAGTGAACTGGTAGCAGAGTAAATGAGAAGCATTTTGTCTGTGCTGTGAAATGTAGTCCTGACACTTTCTGGGATTTCTTTTAAAGCAAGGTTTTATGTTTTGAAAAGTAGCTTGGCTACTGGATGCTTACTGGATGGCAGAGTGTACCCTATTTGTTTCTTTCCCAGATGAATGACAGAGTTAGTGGCTGAAGAGCAAGCAGAGATGGCTGGGGATTCATAAACCCACTTCACCTATTCACCAGCCAAAGTAACTGGCTGGGAGTTCCCAGCATGTTAATTAAAAGCTAATTCTGACAATGGACTTTGGAGCTCTGTAAAGAAGTGCTTGGAGCGCAGGGTGTCATTGAAGCAGGGAGGTATCAGTGCAGTGATCAGCCAGAGCAAGGCCCTGAGAGTGTGCTCCAGAGAAAGCATGCCAGGGCCAGAGAGCTGTGTTACTCCACCCAGTCGGTGGGATGATGTTTAATTAGGAGTACATCCCTGGGGTTTCTTCTTTGAGCCTGGACTATGTGAAGGTATTTCATTTAGCTGATAAGGAACTTGAATCTTTCCCTTAAGATTCAGACACTGAGAACTCTTGTGAAAAGTCGTAATTCTGTCAAATGTGGTTGTGTGTATTTACTTAATTTTTAAGGAGTAGAATCCCTGTTGTTTCCCTTTTTTTTATTTGAGTGTAGAAATGTAGGCATCTGTGTGCAAGTGCTGCATACAACACGGAACAGCTCTACAGCCTGTTGGTTGTGACACCCACCTTGGGATGGGAAGATTATGTTCTTGTTCTGAAGCCTCTTTCTGAGTTTAGCACCCAGCTGGTTTTAGGATATAAAAATAGGCTTTGAGTTGATGCCATCTCTTCCCCATCCCAGCTATATGTTTTCCTTTTCTCAGTGATTTACCACAACAAAGTAAATCATCAACAAGAGTAACCAGAGATACCCCTTTGCGTACTTCACCCTCACCCTCTCACTCCTTCCTTTCTATCCTGAGCTTCTGATCGCTCCAAAACAGTGAGCTGAGACATCCACCTTCACAGGCCGTAGCATAACATTTTTTGTGTAGCAGCATCAGCAAGAAATTTTATTTGTGGATGGTTGTATCCTGTCGTGATACTCGGAAAAACGTGAGTATCTACTGGATAAATATCAACCAACAGAGGTTGGGCAACTGTCAAGCTATTACAGGGCTTTCTGGTCAAACATGTCTGTGAGTGGTGAGTTCAGACATTTTCACTGCTAGATGGCATCCAAATGTGTATGGTTTCATTTTGTTTTGTTTTTTTAATCTGTGTTTGTATGTAGGTGGCTCAATTCTGCATTAATGACCCAATTATTTTGCTGAGTGTAATTATACCTCGGTTCTTTTTACTGTAAGAGGTGGGGAAGGAGCAAGAAATTGTTATCTCCGGACTATAATTACAGACAAATGAACTAGACATGAGCAATCTCATCTGAAAATCCTTCTGTCAGAATTCTAGAGGATCATTTTAGATATTAGCTCACTTGCAATTCAGATGCAAGAATACAAATATTGTTTAAGAAATCTACTGGAAATAATACAAAGCTATAGTTACACAGAATTCCTAAAAAAATGTTTGGAAATTTTGGACAAAAAAAATGGAGTGTTTCTCGTTTTCATCTTTTATTCTTCTTCCTTCCCTCCATCCTAGTAAGATGTGGGAAAATAAAAGCATTCTCTTTAAGCTTAGAACATTCCTTTTCCATACAACTTCAAAATAGCTAAAATAGTTTAAAAACTAGGACATGCATGTATGATTTTCAAATTTGATAAATAGCCTTTTTTCTATTCTTGTAAGATTTTAATGTCTCTTGTTTAATGTAATGAAGTGGTGTTCCCCCAAAACAGATAACTGGAAGTGACAGATCCCTCTACCACTGAAATATTTTGTTTAAGAGATAGTAATTATCTAAAGAAAGTGATAAGCATCTACATCCTAAGGAAGCCTTGGAACTGTAAGGATTTCAAATTGGCAGGTATCTTTTTTTTTCTTAAAGCAGAAGAGAAACCTCACGTGCGTTGTTCTGTCCAACAGGATTTTGGCTGTCACTGCCAAAGGCTGAAACAGGATAATGTCATTTGCTTGGTAACCAATTGCAAGAAAGGCAATAAAATGGACTGTTAAATCAGCCCAAGGTCAGGTCTGTAATAATCTAACAATAATCTGTTACTCAATAAGCTGAATAGTGTTACTGACAGTATATGGAGGAGCGGGAACCAGCAAATGACTTTCAAGTCAAAGACAAACCAGTTTCCTGTCCTCGTAAAGTGTTAAACTAACCTTCTGTAGCTATAACATTTATATATCCCTTCCTAAAATCTATTTACTGATTCAGCTGCCTAAGTCAAACTTAAATATTTGTAACTATTCCTACCTCTTGCTTTTGTGAAGCATAGTATAGCCCACAGAAAAAGCAATTTTGTGGTGTGCATACACTTGTTAAATGCAGTTAATCCCATTTCATGACATCTAAACTTTAATCATCCAAGAAGTCTTATCCTGCAGCTGTAATATAACATCAGGAATAGACTTTGGTGCTCCACCAGATAAGGATGAGATGCATCAAAATAAAGAACAAAGCACATGATAAATTGCGGGGTTTTTTTTTCTGATGAGAAGCCTCATGTGAGTTTTAAAGATTAAAACAAAGACAGTACCTTCACACTGGTTAAAAAGTGAGAGCTAGGGGAAAGTTTGTGTTACCAAGCTATTGGGCTCTCTGTATGTTTATGACCTGTTTGGCTGTTTCATGAACATTTTAAAGTGGTAGAAAGTTCTCAGGAAATAATTTGTTTTTTCAGGTGAGTAAAAGTTGGTGGATAGGTAGATGACAGCTTCAAGTTAGTGTCCCCTGCCTCTTCTTCTTCCTCCTTCTTAAAGTCTGTCATGTGTGACTTGGCTGATAGGCTGTCAGTCTCACTGCCCTATTAGCCAGCCAACTAGTATATTAACTCTGGTCCAGTTTTAATTAATAAAGAGAACAATCTGTGGATATGGAAAGGATAAAGTTAGAAATTGTGGGGAAAACTAGAAGTACTGTGTAAAAATTGAGCTGAGAAGATGGGGTCAGGTGCTGAATACTATTGCACACAGAAGCACAGTAAATCAGGGCTCGTTTTGGAATGACTTTATTACAGAAATGTGAAATTTTGATATTTTATGTGAAATTCTAGTATTTGTAGACATTTACTTACATAAATAAACTTGGTCACACATATCTGTGTATTTAACATACTTATGAATTATTCTGCAGCACAGCTCATTATGTACATGACAATAACAAAGAGATTTTTAATTCCAGATTTTCCTTTCATATGCCAACCTGACCTCGGCAAGGAGAGAATGCTCTCAGACCATGAAAATAAAGGATAGTGTGATTTTTCCAAAGTCACTCATCACTCAGTGAGGACAGGTCTTTTCCCTTTCCATGTCCTGGTGTCCCAGTTGGTGTTTAATGCTGCCTTCCTCCATCCTCTCCAGGTCTCCTCTTCTTTCGTCTGTGCCCCCGGCTTCCTCACCCCTCCAGCAGCCATCCCAGCTCTCTACACTGAACTGATGTATTGACATGTGTCAGGAGTGACGGGCTAAGGGGAAGAGCATGTGGGTGATGAGATGGTGGGATGGAGAAAGAGGGCTGAGAGGGAGGGAATCTGCCATAGCTTTCACATACTGTCTGGAGCCAGATGCTTCCTGCATTAACTTATACATTATCTGAGGATTATCTGCTCACTCTTCTTTCAGGGAATGCTGGTTTATCTGAGGGTGGATGATATATGGAAAACAGGGTCATTTGTTTTTTATTGGTTACGACCAGTCCAAATACTTATTGCAGAAGATCAGACTAGAAGATATTAATAGTTTAGGTCCTTCCAGTGTTAAAATCTCTTATGTGTTGGGTTCAGTGCCTTTTTAGTTGGGAGATGATCATTTATAACATTTAAAAACTCTCTTATGTTTTGCCATTGGCTGCCTGTGACCTTTAGCATATGTCAAACATATGGTGAATTTCTGAATGCTTAAATTGTAGCAGCAAGGTGTTATATTCCTATTATTCAGTTGTTTTTAACTCCTGGTTTTGGCGTGAGAGCATTTTAGATGGGTCATTTTCTATTCATTTAACTTATTAAGAAAAATAAATCTTTCCTTGTTGATTTGTTGATGTATTCACTTAGTTTCTGCAACAGCAGCAATAGATCTGGTAACAATAAGACAGTTGAAAGCAGGAAACATTACCTTCTGCTCAAAGCAAGGACAAATCCCTCACATTTTTAAGTGATCTGAAATAACAAGGCTTGTAAAAATACTTACTTTACACATACAATCATTGCAAGGTAAAAATTTCATACTATTTGTGTGCTGTACTAGACCATTATTTCCAAGTGTTTCTGCTAACATTTAGTAACACACTCTGGGTGACTGTTTAAAGTATATCAAACCGGTCTGTGCTTTAGCACTTTATTTGGAACTGTAAATATTCATCTCTGAGAGTAGACTTTGGGACACCCAAGGCTCATTGCAGGCACTCAGCAATGAGGGACTGAAAGTTAGGAGATGTAGAAAAAAAAGAAAAACAAAAAAAAAGTAATTTGGCTTTGTAATTTCAGGGAGATCAACAGTGACCCTCTTGTTTTTTTTTTTTTTTTTATATATGTATATATTACTTATCCATTGATTCATTTAACCTAACCCTCGTAACTTTTTTTCCCTCATGTTCTGTGGCTGCAAAGAGGTTGATGACCTGCTAATTTATTCCTCGTGTTTTTTATGAATTTTGTCTGTTGCCAAAAATTGCCCTCAAATGAGAGTAATCAAATGAGAGCATTTTCATATCTCTCTTAAGCACTCCGCATGTGTTCTGCTTTTTTTTTTTTTAAAAAAAAAAAAAGCTTTATTTTATGAGAGTTTATTTTAAACCCACAGAGCTGTGAAGCTTACCATAATTTATAGAAAGCTGTACGACTAGGAGTGGGTGGGAGGAGAGAGAAGGGGAAAAAAAAATAAGCCAGGGGAAGGTGAGGAAGTCTTTGAATGATATAAAATGAGATTATGCCAACTCTTCTCTAATAATGTTAAGAGACAGAGGAGTGCTAACAACATATTTCCCAGGTTTCACCAAAGTAAAATTAGAAGCAGTCTTGGCAGTGGGTGATCAGAGAAATTATCTTGTTGATTCCCTTCAGTTTTTCTATTGCCTATAAATGGAATTAACACATTTAATTTCATTAAGATGTTGAAGTCAAGAATAAGTTGTTGTCACACACAGATAAAATATGAAATAGAAAACAGGAATGTTAATTAGACCAAGAAATGTGTCCTCTGCAGAGAAATAAGTGAAATTTTTCTAGAAACACACATAAACAAACAAGTGTGAGTAAATGGTGGTGTTATTATTGGCCTTTAGTCTGAGATTGTTGTGTGATGAGTTGAACCACTAGTGCCAGTAAGATACTTGACTGGAATGATATTTTAATGCTAATTATACGGTGAGAGAATATATCCCATCAGTTCTCCTCCCAAATAAAAGCAGCAACTACTTTCGAAAGTAGTGGAAATCCTGATAATCAGGACTAACACAGAATTACAGAAAATTGTATTTTTTTCTAAGGAAAATTTTAGAGACTTCTGAAAAAAGTATTCTTTGCAGTAATTTTTGCTACACTGAGCTTTTAAATTCAAGTTATCCTCATTTCTGTGGGACACAAATGTATTGTCTAACAGGGAAGGAAAGAATGTAAGCTTATTTCAATAACTTTTAATGGGTAATAAAGCATCACATTAGTGTTGAGCACATTATGGCTAGAAGCAAGAGCTAAAAACTTTACAATCAACACTTGAGGCACCTAAAACTGAAATTGTCTGAATTTTGGTGGAGTGAAATAGGGATCTAGAGCAACTCCAAAAGACAGTGCCCTGCTCTAGTGAGTGGAAGTCTAATATGTGGGACACGGGTTTGCATGTTTTAGCCAAACGTGCCCCTAGAAAAGGAGAATTCCTACCACCCTTTCTGGTGGCTAAGAGTTTTTGAAGTAATTGCAGCCTGTTGTTCTGGAGGCACAAGAGAGGAATTTTAGTGATTCCAGTGGAATCATTCCAGATGTGGTGGAAATGAGATCACCTTCTGGGCCTCCTTTTATAGCTCTGGTGAGATACAAGGATACAAGTTTGCAAAACTCACACAAGAGACTGTGCCAGCTCAAGAAAGCTGCTTGGGTTTTTAGTTTTGGTTTGTTTTTGTTTGGTTGGGGTTTTTTTTGCAATGAGAAGTTGTCTACTTGGCATTTGCTAATGCCAGTCTATAGACCTTCAATATTTGCAGGGAAATCTGTACTTCCCTAACAACTCCGGGTGACACCCTCTGATCCCCTGGTTCACTCCAGGAGGTGCCTTTCCAACTGTACGACAGGTGACCAGCTTGCTCAGAAGTCAAGTGCGATGGTTTTGGCTGTACATACAGCAATGCAGCCTCCGTGCACCAGGGCCACAAAGGTAGTGTGAATGGAAAACCAGGATTTACTAGTTTTCTTTGGAGGAATCAAGAATAGCTTGTTTGACTCACTGCTGATTCACCAGCAGTCTATGAAGAGTTATGGCTGTTCTCTCTCTCAACATGACACAGTTTCTGTACTCTACGTTATCTGCAGAGGCCTATATGTAGTTTTTGTTTTATGATTAGCAAAACATACTTAAAATTCATTTAGCGCATTTTTAGCCTAAAATGACATTTTAAAGGTATGTAATAAAATTAATGTGGGCTGGAGCTTTAGTTTATGGGGAAAGAATTGCTCTATGAGATTAAAAAAGGTGAAAACCTATGGGATTTAAATTCTGAAGCCACAAGCAAGGACATTATTATTCATTGGAGGTCATTTTTTCAACCCAGAAATCACCAGGTTTTTTTATGAACTGAAAGCTACAGTCCATCTATATTTTATTACAGCCTAAAAAATGCTTTTAAGAAAAGTGCAACACCTCTACTCATCCACTGAGAGCACTTTTTTGTTATATCATAAGGGCCTGCTTCTGTCCCATAGTTATTTCGGACGGATAGGGAACAAAATCAGTGGGACTACTCATGGGGTAAGTTACTCATGGCATAAAGACAGACCGGGGCTCTGAGGTATGTGGCCACCAATAGCAGCAGTCCTGGGACAGTTCCAAGAATAATAGTGGCAGCCATTTGACTAAGTGTAAGTGGAAAATTGTCCTCCGTTTTTACAATTTGTGTCCCTCAGATGTCTGCATTTAATAATCACATTCTAGTATTCTCATTATTACTCATGAAAATAGTACAACTTTCTGGTCTGCTGAGAATGCAAGTGGGGCAATTACTTAGATAAAGACATCTTGACATTTTGCTGGGACAAGCTGCCTTTTGACAGAACAGAAAATGCAGGAAATCCTCACTGCTGACAAACCCAAGAAAAGTGTGAGATTTCACTAGCTTTTTTTAAAAAAATAATTTTTTATATATATATATATATTTCATTTTTCTTCCTCCAGCCCTGCTGTAATTGACACCAAATGTTCCTGGCAGCGACTGCCTTCCAATTG
Organism: Todiramphus chloris collaris; assembly: GCA_025345505.1. Lineage (NCBI taxonomy): Eukaryota > Metazoa > Chordata > Aves > Coraciiformes > Alcedinidae > Todiramphus > Todiramphus chloris. The sequence goes on along the minus strand of JANVCC010000062.1, from coordinate 7,042,121 downwards.
GTTACTGCGTCTCTACCATGCAAATTGAAAACTACACTTCTCTCAAGCTGTGTTTTAGTATGAGAGAAGCAGTTTTGAAAACAGCTTTATTTTTATTCTTAAAGAGTGCTGATGCATGTCATTGTGACTTGTTACCACCTTATGAAGAAAAGTTATAGTTGCAAAATAATACATATTCAAAAATGACTGAAGAAAAATACTATTTCTCATAAATAATACATTACTAGAATTCTTAACAGTGCTGATTACAAGAAAGAGTAAACCACAATGAAAAACCTTATAAATACATAATCCCACCTTAAAAATACATTTGCCCTGGTAATTAAAATCTTGACCTCTGCAACGAAACCACAGGGAATGTAGCTCGGTGAACATTTAAGGACCTTGACGTTTGTCTAGTGTATAACCACATAATGTCAGAGACCTACTGAACAGGCCTGCCAATGTCTGACTGTATTCATCATTGTGTAAGGCGTTTCAGCACAGCTAGTCAATCTGTCCATAGCTTCTTTCCAAATAAGTCATCTTTAATGATATCTGAACTGTGGGACTCTGAGTACTTATGATTATAGATAAGGAGCAAATCAATGTTACCTTTCTTCCTTCTCATGTATTGTTCCATGAAAGCAGAACAGTCCTGAAGGATGTAGTGTAGGTGTGGAGTATGATGGAAATTTATGAGATTAGGACTGGAATACCCTTTATGTGTGGACAGATTAGACAGATTAGTCTTTACTTCAAGTTTTCCTTGGGGCAGGGTACAAGTATATCCTTTCTGATAGATTCTTACTTTTCATCATCTGAAAATATTTTGTGGCATCAGAAGTTCTCAGCAACATGGTACTTTCATGGTGAACTGAAGTACAGTGATTGGCAGAAAACAGCTGGAAGACATTTGAAATAATAAGGACTTCCGTGATCTGGATTTTCTTCAATTTGCTCAGCCCACATGCAGACTTCATTGCCAAGGAGCACTCCTCTGATAATTGCCAAGGCTCTCTGTGCCAGGTTTAGGAAATACATTGGAGGATATGCCCAAGCAATGGGCATGAGGCACACACACCTAATCCAGTCTTACCTGGAGGATCATCAGAGCCAAGAGAGTGCCACTGATATCCTTCCCACCTACCTGCTGCACTGAGCACTACTCAGTAGATGAAAGCAAGCATCTGGTCTTTCATTTCTGAGTGAAATTCTCTTTTTTCCAAAGACTATGAGACAACTCTTTGTATTTTTTTTTCTCCGCACTGGTTTGATTGAAACAGATACCTGACATACTGCAGGAATCTTTGAGTTATTGGATTGGAGTTATTGGATTAGTGGCTAGTCTGCATCTTGGTTAATTTTCTGGTTGACTAAATCCATTACTGAACTAGATACATCCCAGATTATATTCATGTCCTGTTATAATATAGCAAGTTGTTTTCCACAAGGAACTCTGTAGTAATTGTGGATAATGTGACCTAGTTATTGGATATTAATGTCATTACAGAACTAGGCTGGCTTTGATTTCTAGACTAATTCCTAGTTAAGATAATTAGGAATAGCTTCTCTTGTCACTGTCTAGCTGGGGATGAGCAAAAATGTATGAAAAATACTAAAAGCAGCCTTCAGCATAGACTTTGAAGGCCCTGTATTCCTTGATCTCCTCTTGGTGTCTGTTTCCACTAACAAAGCATTCAAATGCAGCCCAGGCTTCTGCTGTGGTGTGGAAAGCTCCCAGCTATGAGAGCTTCTTCTATCATGACATTTAACTCTAAAGTGACATTAGGACAAGAGGAATGCATGGGTTATTTGGATCTAATCAGATGGTTAGTTATACATTTTAGGTATACATTTTTCCTTTTTATATTTTTTAACCTTGTAACTTCCTTAACTTTTTTAACCACAGACATTACAAATGTGTGCTATTTTCGCATATAAGTTTACTTTCCTTTAGAAAATGTTAATCTTTCTTTTTCCCATCATTTTTTCGGGGGGGTGGGGGACACACAATCCTTCAAAATGTCTTTGTGAAAGGCTAAAATACATTCTTTCCTTCTAAGTCACTATCTTAGTTACAGCAAGTTAAGGAGGAATACAAAGCAGAGACTTGAAGTCCTCAGGCACTTCTGCCTTGAAAGACAGAAAACCAAAGTGACTGTACAAGATGCTGTTGCAGCTCCACTTGGTCCTTGGTCTTTCCTGGGCTGCAGAGCTTGCGGTGGACTTGGTGTATCTGAATCATTATGACTCATGGTTCATGGAGCAATTTTTTATATGAATGGCTCTCTGCGTTTAAGTTTTTGTAGCTACTGTGGCCAGAAAAGACAAGTCAACATACCAAATCTGTGAGATGTTGTAACAAAAGATTTCAGAGGGGAGCTGGATTGCTTTGGAACAAATCTTGGCCATCAGTTTCAGTCAACAGTTATATTGTAATTGCTTTTTGGTTTTGAATCCCCAAAGCAATAAAAATTTCCACAGTGGCTAAAAAATAAACTGCAGCACTTCCACCTTATCTACACAGCCTACCAAAGGAAAACTAGGCCTTTGGTTGAATTATTAAAAAAAGAAAAAAACCCAAAAACAATTGACAAGTAGCTGTGTTTTCCAAGGAATTAGTTTACAGGCATTTCTGTGGTCACTGCAAAGTTACTAGTGGTGACTGCATTCAATCCAATCATATTTGTAACTGAGCTGTGGAAGTAAAAGATTCAGCAATCTGTTGAAGCATCTACCCATAATACATTTGACACACTGTGCTGTAATATGTATATGAATTGGTTGGCTTGTCTTCATCTAAACTATTATAATAAAAACTTTCAGCAGTTCCTTACTTACACAGTAGTAATTTTCACAGGCTCATCTCTGAAAGCTAGACATCCATTTTATATTGAAAATTCGTCTCTGAAAATCCCAGCTCCAACTGAGAAATTAACATTAGTACAGGATTTTTAATATTCTCAAGACCCCTGATTTTCAAAGTATATCCATCATAAGGATATTTTAAAATTTGTTCTGGCACTTCTGTTTCACAACGTTCGGATTCTTTCTATAATGCTTATTAAACTGCAGAGCAGACGAAACAAATTTCTAGAACAGATTTTTATCAGAATAAGGAATCTCATAGAAATTTAAAAGTGCCACAGGAAGGCAGTAGTTTTAACATATTCAGTACAAGAAAATTTTAGTGACTTCTTTTGTTTTCTTGATTTGTTTCAATGGTATAAAAAATTTCTTATGATATGAAATGATTAATTATAATTTTGTGTTGTTTTACACTTAGGTTTAGGAATAAGTCATTATGAACTATTTTATTGGAATAAGTTACAAATTTGTTTAAAAGATTATATATTTTAATGTTGTGACAAACTTTTATGATTTGTGTTCTATGAACAGTTTTTAATTTTGACAACTTTCTATGCAACATCAGAGCTAGTCAGATCACATAATTCCCATTAAGTCTGTATCTTTCACATTGTTATGAAATTGGTAAAAATACTGAATTTATTCAGATGTTCAGTGGAGTTTTTTGATCTTCCAAGTAATAGTTCTCATGGGTTAGAGAATTTTTCAGTTCATACTTCTTGACCTTGTTTGGATTTCAAAACTTACATTTATAATTCTGATCTTCAGTTGTATAGTTTCTGTATCACAGGATCAAACAAAATTGATGGTTATCTCTTGATCATAAATGTTAAGATACATGTTCTATCCTGACTCAGCGAAGCTACTTACAGTAGAGTGACTGTCAGTAGTTAACAATGTCATGTGTAAGTATTAATACAAATACTGAGTTCAGCTACATAACTCTCGCATAGTTACTGACGATGTCTTTCGTTCAAGAAGTATTTCTAAATTTATCACTCTGAAAAAGTTATACTGACTTTTTTTTTTCCCTACAAACAGAGAACATGCAGTTGTCCATCAGGTTTCCTCAGAAAAACAGAGCAGACTGACCCTTTATCAAATTTCCCAGTGAGCCCTTTTGTGCTTTCATGTTTGACAGCTCTCTTGAACATGATGAGCTTCTGAAAACCATCTCTTTATCCTTTTGCCTTTTTTTTTTTTTTTTTTACCATGCTAGCTCTAAAAAACCTGAGTAAATAGCAATGGTTTTATGACCACAATTACTACCTACCAGGCTGTTCATAATAATTCTGTTGCTTTTATTACTCCCTGCTTGGGCTTATTGAAGCCACCTTTTTCCCTGCTGGAAGTTCACTTTCTGGCAGATGGCAGGAGCTTTCCTGGCACCCATTCAGGAGGCCAGAACTTTCTGTTTATTTCTAATTTCCATGAAAAAAAAAAAAAAAAAAAAGTAGTAAATATTTTTAGGGGTTTATGGGGGCATGGATTTGGGATTAATTTCTTAGAAGTTTTTGTTTGCTTGCTTGCTTGTTGGTTGGGGATTTTTTTTTTTAAGGCAGGGAATATTACTATTTCTGTCCAGTTCTGCTGTTGGGTATTTCAGCTGATGTCAAGGCATCAACTTGGAAGATTAAAATCAAGTATGTAACTAAGTGCTTTGTTGGATTAGCAGTGTATTCTACTGGCTTTGTTAGAAAAATTAGTAGAACATATAAAACCACTAGGTTTTTTTAGGTTGAAAGTTATGCAAGTATGTTAACAAGCACAGTTTGGTTCCTTTCTTTCTGTTGTAATATTGTTGTTAAGGGCTGGGGAGAGGGAAAAATGATCGCATTTACAATCTGGACACTAATGCCTTTTAAATGCAATAGCTGAACCCTCCTAACTCCAGGCTGATTTTATGAAAGGACTGCAGCAGGATATAAAAATCAACACATTAAACTATTCTAGTTTCTGATGGAAAAAATTATATTTTGTGTATACAGAGCCAGAATTTTATTCTGGTTTGCATTATGCTATTTTAGTGAAAGCGAGAGCATATCATTAGATCCAGGTAATACTTTCTTAGTTAATCTGGAGGCAGAGCTCTGTCTTGTTAACTCCTTCCCCATGGAAAATTCAGAGCACTGTTTCAGCATATCGTATACACTGTCATATTCTCCCCAACAAACTACATATAAATAGCACAAAATGCCTCTTATCCTGTTCAGAGTTGCACAGAACAAAAAGAGACTCAGAGAGTTCAAGAACACAGAGATATTTCAGCGTATTTATTCATATTGTTCGGTATATAATTTTTGTTAATTTTGTTTTGTTGATTTTGGTTTGGTTTTTTTAAGTGTTAGGGTGATCAAAGTCAACTCACCTTCTAAATGGTTCAAGTACAAATTAAGTGTTGGCATATCTTGTTGGAATTGGTATTGCTAAACATAAACCAGCAGTAATCTTTCAAGGGCAGCTATTAGGGACAATTACTGCAAGCATTTCAATTCTCTAGTAAGAGCATAGTGTTAAGACAGAAATAACAACTGCAAAATTACAGCAAGTGGGACTAAGTAAGCAGGAATTCTAGCAAGAGGAAAGGCTAAGATTCAAATCAGAAGTGCTAATTAGAGAGAGAAGTTGATTACATACAGACTGGATAGAAGAAACTGCAAGGAGAAGTCAGAACAGCAAACTAGTAAGACAGGAGAATAAATGTGTGGGTTGCAGTTTCCCACAGTCAGCCAAATCATTGCTAAGTGGCAGCTGGTAGCCCACGGAGCCTGCAGGGTGCTTCCTCTCCATCTAGCAGAAAGCCCAGGCATGATGCTGGACATGACTTCTTTTGTTGTAGGGAAAGCTGAGGTAGGTTGATGTAGCTGTGTATAAGGAAGGGTGATCCAAAAGGCTTTTTTTTTTTTTTTTTTTTTTTTTTTTTTTTTTTTTTTTTTTTATTATTTTTTTTTTTTTTTTTTTTTTTATTTTTTTTTAAAAAAAAAAAAAAGGTATTCTCTGAAACTGGTGCCATCTATCTAAGAATAGCCATTACAGCTCCCCTCGTTCATCATGTATTTATGACAGTCTGTTTAAGAAGCAGCATCCGTTTGCACACCAGTTTTGCAGGGTTATTAAACATTTTCAAGACAGGTTTTGGAAGCTGGAGAGGAAGGGAGGCAGAGTGGTGGTTTTCCCGGTTACTTGTTCTACAGACTGAACTCAAAATGAACAGTCATGTTTTATGGCTTACACGTTAGTAAGGGTTGCAGGGATTCAATAAAAGGAACTCAGTTAATAAGTGTGCAAGCCTGACGTTGGTTCTGGCTGACAAATGACATTGCTGAGGCTGAAATTAAAGGTAGGTAAGTGGAATTTAGCCACCTCTGCTTTTCTTCCAATAGAAAGGAAAAGGAAGTGCTTTCAGTTTTGCTTCTTTTCATTTATCTTGAATGAAAAATTTTGTCCATTTTCACTTTACATCTTAAATATCTGATCTGACTTGTCCCATACTTCCTCTGGAATAGAGGTAATACATAATTTTTGGAGAAAACTGAAAACTCACATCTCAAAGCATTTAAAAATATTTTGGAGATTGATCAACCCTTGTTGAGTTTAATCAAAATGTTTATTAGACAATGAGACTAACCTTGAATAAAGTTATGCTATTTTCTTTAACTCTGTTGGCATAAAAGGAGACATGTTTAGGAGCATAAAGATCTGTTCATGACTAATATGACAAGTCAATTTTAATAAAAGCATATCTGAATACATACTCAGCTGAGCCTCTTCAGCTAATAATGTTACAGAACTTCAGGGGAAATCCCAGGCTTGTTTAGCTGGTTATCTCTGGCATGAACCTGAGGTCATACAAAGGTGTTTCTTTGGGGAAATCTGTTATTTGAGCAAATGAAATTGAAACACTGCAACGTGTGTGGATTGGCCACGAGCAGTTCTTGAGCAGGATAATCCAGGGATGATGTTTACTTGCAGAATGCTACAGTGGTACATGAAGGGAACTGATTATTCAGTGACATGTTTTAAGGTTCCAGGCAGAGGGAATGGAAATGTTTTGTGTTGGAAACTTTGGTTAGGGCTTATAATAGGGAATTTGGCAATGCTATGTTACATCTAGGTGAGCAAACAACAGGTCTTGGTGTTCGAGGCAATCAGTTCACACATAAATTAGGTTCTTGTTTAAGCTTCCACCAAAGTGGACCTTTTTCTAACCTTAATGCTGTATAAAACTGGTTTGCTTGTGGGTTTTTTTTGTTTGTTTGTTTTTTGGGGTTTTTTTTGGTTGTTGTTGGTTTTGTTGGGTTTTTTTTTCCAGGGTTCTGTTTTTTCTATTTCTAAAAGAGGTCAGAAATATAAATGCTACTGTAACATGAGAAAGGAAACTTTTTTGACATATTTTTAATACGGACAAAGGACATAGTGGAAATCTTGCAAGGAAGGTCGCTCTTGTGATTTGGTCCAGTTTTGCACTCTCAGGATGATTACATACTTTGGACAAGGTTAACATAAACACCGAGTCATTTGAGTTGTTATTTGAGCTGAAACTCTGACCGTTTGTGGTTTTTTCATCAGCAGATCTGTTCTTCTTGAAGTTTCCAACCCCATTAATTCCAGCCAGACATTTGTTTTTTGCATAGCACTTGATCTAATGAGATATAATCCCCATCTGGGCACTTGTGAAGAGTAATTGCACGTTTGCAAGATGCTGCAAGATTTATAGTAGCATCTCCTAATATCTCGCAATACGAATAACTCTATCTTACTGCGAGAGGTAAATTGGCACAATCACACAATATGGCAAAGTTTTGCAAAACATCTTATGTTATCTCCCATGAAAACTATTAACTTATTGCCTGTCACTTTTGTGTGTTTATTACTGATTATTCTGCGAGGCTGTATTTCAAATCTACTGCTTGTGAACATGAACAAATCCAGACTAAACAGGATACAGTTTGAGATGAAATATTGTGTTTGCTGAGATATCAGCACAGAGACCTCAGCAATTTTTTTAAAAGGAAAATTGAATTATGGGTGCCAAGGGCTGAGAAGTCAGAAGTAAATGTAGTAATATAACCTACGTTTCAAGAGGAAGAATGGTTGTGTTGAAGATAATGATCCTACAGAATTTGAAACTTATGCATCTTTCTGCAAATATGAGAAGAGTTTTCCTCTCCATTTCCATTTATGTCTTTGCCAGAAGTTCAGGCTTCATGTAGATTCCAGGAATCAAGTATAACCGTAAATGTCTTTCACTTGGTTACAGCAGACTGCTACTGTCTGCTTCCAAAGTCCTTTAGCAACCTGTGCCCAAACAGTTTCCAGCGTGTACTCCCATCATCACCACAGTTAGTATGTTGCATCTGCTGGGTTCTAAAGAAACCATTGGCCATTTCACACCTTCTAAAACTTCTTACTAGCAGCGAGATGATGGTATTCATTGACACTTAAACCTGATGAGGTACCTAGTGAGCCTAGAAAAGTAATGCAACAGCACCACAGAATCTTTGTACACCACAAACAGCACTGGGAGCAGCCGGTAGTCTGTAGATGGTAGCAAAATTAAAAAGCATATACACTGCTCTGATTTACAGGGACAAGAGTCCCTGTTTTGTTGTCCATAATACTCCACAGTAAAAAAACTCCAAACAAAAATGCAACAAACCCACAAAACTAGCTCATACAGAAGAGAATTATATTATTTTTATTTGCAATTTGTCTGCATCTTCGTTTTTCACTGTTATTGCTATTCCATGGCAAAGTAATACTTCATCTTTAGTAGCTGGGTGCCGGTCGTATACCTTTCTTTAATACCGTGCTTTATCCTTCAGAATGAAAGAATGGAGAAAGAAAGGTCTGTCGCATCCTATGTGTGGGCTACAGCTCTTCTTCAAGCACCTCTTGCCACCTGGCTGGGTGCACACATGAAGGATGGCAGTCTGCACCCTTGAGCTGTGGCTTTAGGGGGATCGCCTGCCCTTTTCCCAGCACTTCCACTCAGAGATGCCATTGTGTTTGAGAGAAATTTTGAAGTATTCACAGCATGCTTATTAGGGAAAAGAAGTCATCTGGTAGAATGAGAAAACTCATGGACTCTGTGATATGAATGTAAATAACTGCACTTAAAATGAAATCAAAGCCCGTATCTTGGGACAAGTATGCCAGCTTCCAGGAGAAGATGGAATTTTTTCATGGCAGACTTATCACTGGTTTCCTAAATGAACCAAGATAAACAGAATAAACTCTTTCATGTGGTCGCTGTGATTAAAGCAAGGTCCTCAAGTTGGCAGCCTATCATGGTGGGGTTCAAAGTGGAAATGGGAGCTGGCTTTTTTCTTTCTTTCAGAGAATCCCGCTGCTGTTTGTACATAGTCTATCTTGGTGACTGGCATATGCTGGAATACATGCCGTCTGTGGGCTTGGAAATCTCATGGCAGTAATCAGGAGTGCACTGGTCCTTATGGCAGGCATCAAATGGGCTACTGCCAGGTCTTTGAACTACAAAAATAAATAGAGAATAGAACTGCGTTGTATTGGCGAAGCCTGAGGCCCACTCGCCTGTCTTGGAGCATGCTCTAGTGAGAGTGTTTAACTTGGATTTTTTCCATCACATGTGGTAGCTGCAAGAGTGGAAGAACAGAACAATGTCAGACGGTACATTTAATAGCATGTTGGCTTAGCAGTCTTCAGGAGACTGTTACTCCCATTTTCTCTGCTAGGGTGCTGAGCTTTACCTTCTTTGCTGAGCTTCTGTGTAAGTGGATGTGTACATCAGATAGTGCAGTTTTCTCCCTGGTCCTACAAGGAACCCATACATGCATGTGTCCCCCAAAAATGAGAATCATAGAATAGAATGCTTTGGGTTGGAAGGCACATTTAAAGGTCATCTAGTCCAACCCCCCTGCAGTTAGCAGGGACAACTTTAACTAGATCAGGTTGCTCAGAGCTCCGTCCAGCCTGACCTTAGATATTTCCAGGCATGGAGCATCTGGCATCTCTCTGGGCATCCTCTGTCAGTGTTTCACCACCCTCAAAAAAAAAGTCTTCCTCATTTCTGGTCTAAATCTTCCCTCTTTTATTTTAAGCACATTATCCCTCGTCCTGTTGTAACAAGCCCTGCTAAAAAGTTTGTCCTCATCTTCCTTATAGGCCCCCTATAACACACTACAAGTGTGTGTGTGTGTGTGTTTGTGTGTGTGTGTTTGCAGGGTGTATTCCTGGAATGGTGCACCACAGTTTTCATGCGCTGTGCCTTACAGAGCGCTAAGCACTTTTTCATGGCTGAATTGATTTGTTATGGATTATGAAGGTTTCTGAAGAAAGAAAAAGTAAGTATGAAAATTTGCCAATGAGACAATATTGCAACTTTTATGTATGATTTTCTTATTTCTTCAGTAAAAGTTTTTGGGTTTTTTTTGGATGCATTAGTTTCTTGATATAATGTTGCTGAAAGAAAGGAGAAGAGAACTTAAAGAATGAATTCCCTAGTACAATCCATTTGTTTTCTGTCACTTCGGGAATGCAAAGCAGCCATGAACTCAGTTCCTGATGATTCCAAGTTATCAGAATGGCACAAATTACTGGAAATGCTGCTTTGCATTCTGAATTACTGGAAAGTAATTCAGAGAAGCTATGTGCAAATTGGAGGTACGTTTCCAGCATTTTTTGAAATGATCGGGCTATGTTCTTAAAGGGAAAGGTGTATTGGAGTGTATATTTTGTGAGCTCTCAAGTGAACACTTTATCAAATGAAAACTATTTCATTTGGTTTTAAAGCAGTGACATTTCATTTATCATAGAAAGTCATTTGTTGAGAACTTGCTGGCCCTGTTACTGTCCAGAAGCAAAGTAGAGTACATTGTGTAGCATGTGAATGAGAGACAAAGCTCTCCTTTTTGCCCAGTCTGCAGTGGTGGCCAAGCCAATTGCCAGACATGGAATAAGGGCAGAGACAGCAGCGGCTGCTGCTGCTGCCAGGGTCTTCCCCAGCTGCCCCTTGAGGAAGGACACAGTGGCGTGCACATGCTTTCAGAATGCTAATTAAAAAATAAAAAGGACGATACTGTAGGCTTTGTTGAAACAAATTAGAGAGGAGAGGGATAGCTTATGACGATACTTGCTCGGCATAGTGTCCGACCACTCTGAACAATAAGCGATACATCGCGCAGTAAAAACATTTAATTAACTTGGCAAAATGCGGTTTGTTTTTTTTTTTTTTCTGGTGAATGCCAGAGATTGTGTCATTCCTCTTATTGTTTGTATGGAGAGCTGCAAGAAGTTGTAACTCTGTCTTTACTCAGCTCCAGGACATTAGAAAGAGATTATTTTCATCTGACAGAACTGATGCTTTCTATTTCACATTTCCAATAATGGTTCCCTGAGCTAGTTTTTTGCATTTAGCTTAAAGGTGTGTTGATCACTTCCAACTAAAGTAACATTTACCTAAAATACCCATCTAAATGGAACAGATAACTCCCCCTTGTTTATGGTCCAGATGCTGTGCTTTGTTTCTCTGCTATGGTTTCCTTCTAAGGAATAATTGCTGTAGAAATACTTAGAGAAAAAAAAAAAAAAGAGACGTTATCTTTTTGTGATTTCTCTCCTAACTGATACCAGGACATACTAAAAATATCACGTGTATGAAGTGGTGGTGGAAAGCCTGATTCCTAGAACAAATTTCTGTAGACGCGTGCGACCGAACAGGGTAACTGTTGGGATTTCATCTACAAAGAGATTTGAATTTTCTGTTATCCACCCTTTATACATACAGGAAAAAAACACACAAATACTGTGGACTGGCAGGCAGAATACTCATTCTCTAAACTCTGTTACTGACAGGGGATACGGTTCTTTATTTCATGGTTTCTTTGTCTCGATAGTAACAAATGCCATCTCCTTGTTTGGGTACATGATGGCAATGAACAGAATACCTGACGTGACCCTTCAAAATCAGGCTTGCAAACAGATCTTGAATGATAGAGTTCTTTATATCCTTCCTCAAGGAGGTAGACTTGTGTGGCTGGTAGGATGTATAGCTTCTTTTCTGGTAATTTCTATATTTAAGTGATGAAACAGTCTGGTGGCTTGTTGCTGAAAAGCTCTGGCATGCTTCTTTTTTTCTGAGATGAATGGCAGGTATTGCCTGTGTTGTGGTGGAGAGGACCTTGGTTTTGGAAAGGCCTTGTCACAAAAAGACCCCAGGGCTGTCAGTGTTTCTTATTTTTCAAGAAATGGTTTTCAAAAATGCTGGTTTGTTGGGTTGTTTTTTTTCTCTCAGGCTACCTCAAATATTTTGATTTCTTATGAAATCCCGAAGAATATTTCTAAACTGAAATTTTGTTAACTCCTCAAGTTTATAATCTAGAGGTGCAATATCCATCTCCACTATTTTGACTTTCATGCTGTGTTTTTTGTAAACCCTTTAACCTCAAAAACTTTGGGGTTTTTTGGTAGTATTCGTAGTTAATGTGTCTTTCATGTACCTAAGTGCTTAAATTAGGCTAAGCCTTTTTGTTGTTGTTGGCTTGTAGCTGTTTCAAGTGCTCCATAAGCATTATATATATATTTTTACCACCTGTATATTTGTTTTTCTGGTTTATTCCACAGTGTCAGCTAGTTCAGAGATTTCTTCTGTCCTTTAAGTTTCCAAGTTACCACTTGGATTAGTTAATTGATACTTAGCTTCACAGAAAGGGTAGTTATAATCACTGTGCCTAGCTGGAAGAAAATAATGTGGCACGTCTACTTTTGCACATGAGAGTTACTGTGCAGAATCTTTGATAAATACAATTAGACTGCATACATTTAAAAATCTTTTCTTTAATCCATGTAAGAAAGGATGAAGTTCCAGTATTTCATTTTAAGCAGCAGGATATTGTGTGTAATCATAAGATGATCCAATTCGCCCAATGTTTTACATTCAGTTCTTATCCGTGGTATAGATAGTAATGAAGCAAAGAGGCTGAACTGGGGTGACAGCATCTACACTGTTTTTAGTCCAGGGTGAAGGCATTTTTACAGTAAATTTGGAGAGAAAATGTATTTAAGTCCTTCAAAACTTCCCTGTTTTTTCATAAAACCTTAAACATAGATCTCTTACTTGCTACAATACTAATCACAAATCTATCCCTCAGAGACTCTGCCTGTATTTTCTCAGGAATACATGTACTATATAGTTAAATAACCCAGAATATACATCCTGGAACTCATAGGAGACTTGTTAGTTCAAAGACCACTACAGAGCCAGCATGCACACTTTGTTGTTTCATGTTTTTCAATTTTATGCAATGAAAATCAGTAACTGAGAATAAATTAAATTACTAATAAATCTTCAAAGCATTTTCACTCTTCTGATTTTAATTATCTAATTGATAATAGTGCAGATCAAAGATTCCCTTGGTACTGATCTAGTTTCAACAAATAGTGCTAGAGCTGGATACACATTTAGAAGAAGAAAAACTAATGACTTGCTTAAAAATGGATGTAAAAAAGATTTACATTATATTTAAATATTTTTTCCTAAAAATAATTATCATTAAACATAATCTGTTTTGCCAGATACCTGACAATTTTTTAAATCTTGAGGAGAGAAATTTTATCATTTTCTAATATCCTGTAATTAGACAATTTGAATGAGGAACGATATCTTGTTACCTCAATTTGGGATTAGGAAATGCCCATTATGTAAGATACATTTCTGAAATTTTATTAGGGTATTACAACTCAGCTGACTCAAAAAGGAGGTGGTACAGGTAGTGAGGTTGAGAGAACTGTGCATTAGTGTTAGGAAAATCAAACAGATGAAGCATTTAAAAATCTTGTTACGCTTCAGAGTTTTGCAGATGTTGAGACTGAAAGAGCTGCGTCACATACAAACCTTTTCAATCGCACATACAAGCCATAAACCATATTGCCATTTGAATATTTAACATAATATACTGCAGAAGATAACACATAGACATGCATATATTCACACTTGGACACTTCGGCTTCCTCTGCAAAAACATTATTGATACAGCTCAAGCTGCAAGCATCTTCTCTGTGTCCAGGGAAGACTGCAGTGTGTTCAGATGAGGTGAAGGCTCCTCACTGGGGCAACTAACCTGGTTTTGTCCTGTTAGACCAAGCCAGGCTACCTACTCCAGCAACAAAAACCAGATGGCAGGTAGTGCTGAGGATCCTGTTGTGGAGCCTCAGCATCATATTCTTGCATCAAACAGGGCAAATTTTGTCATATTCATGACAGGAAGCCCAAGATGATCTTCCACATTTTCTTAGATGTCTTTTTAGTTCAGCTTTTCATCTTCTCCCACCACAAATGCTTCCCTTTGGTGCAGGTACCCACAAGGCTGTAATGGCTCCAACACAACTGGTATTTTCTCCTGGGGTTGTTTCTGTCTCTTTCCATTTTGGGGCTGGTAAGAAAAAAATGTAGCAAATTCATATATTACAGCATGTCTAAGCGTGCAATTTATGGAAATAATATCCCATTCTGTTCAGGATGGTGCCTGTTTTATTTTTCTGCTTGTGGTTTACCATGTGTTGTGTTTTCTAGAGAGGCTGGCTCTTTACCTTGTCTCATCTGCAGCCCTTTGTCTGATGAAAGCCCCAGGATGGAGGGAAGATGGAAAGGTAGGTCCTTCCCTGGGAGTGACAGAGCATGAAACAGAGGCAGAAAGAAGCCCCTGCTGAGGGAAGTGCTGTAAGTGACTGTGATGGGCCTGAGAAGGATCTCACAGCCACAGGTGAAGGGAGGAAAGCCACTCCTCTTAGAACTGTTTGGGAAGTCTGAAGGATACTGAACTGAAAGCGGTATTGGAAGAAAGGCCCTGCATTATAAAAGGATGATTACTACAGCTGGGTAAGTTCTGTATTTTATGTCTTTTTTGCCTCACTCAGTTTTCACTGTTTTTAGAAAATTCCTCAAATTACAGAATTTATCTATTGGGATTCATAGCTTTTACTATTTTTGGGGTGTTTTGAGATTGATAGGGCGGTCTAGGAGACTCCAATCAAAGCGTGCCCATTATACGGTATTGTTTTGCAGCCAAAAAAATAAGCTGTGTTGGTTGGAAACTGGAAGCAGGAATTATGTACCACTGAGGATATATAAAACCCTGAAGCTCAGTTTACTTAGGGTTGTTAGTAGTGTATCTAAAGGGAGGGGAAAGAAAGTGTAAAAGATAGCAAGGAGAATGATGTGAATTGCTAGAGCAGAAAGCAGACATGGAACATCAAAGAGTGAAACACCATGCCAAAGTAATTAGATGATATAAGCAAAAGGCAGGAAAGTTAGCCAGCACTTATCTTCATTTATAAATAATGCTTCTGGACGCTTCTTACCATCCCTGTCTAGAGACAAATACTCTGCTGCAAACCAGACCTGCTCTAAACATCACAGTCTCACTTAACCTGGATTAACCTAGTGGTTCTCTGCAGGATATGACGAGGTCAGAGCAACACAATATATCTCCCTGTTTTGAGTACATCAGGTGTTGGTACTGCAGGGCTGCACTTTTTGATAAAGGTTGTACAGAGAACAATGGGAAGACATGAATCCTGGTTAGTCCCCTCACATGAAGGAGAGTAATCCTGCTGAAGTGAACTCAGAATCTGGTTTTACTCAACTGTAACAGAGTAGACCCTCCAAACATGAAATAGGAATGTGAACAGATATCCCTCACTGACTCTGATTTTTCAAAGCTGATGTGGGCTCTGGATGCCTTGTAGCCAATTAATGATAATGGGAAGGGGTCATCTGTGGTCCTTATAAGGCTTTGAAAATGTCTGCCACAGGGTTTAACTTGCCAGAAATCGCTTCTATTTGGTGCAATTCTTCACCATGGTTCAGTACTCTACTTTGCAGACTAAGTAGTGATTTTTTTCCTAAAGAATGAATGCTTTGGATGTGATTTAATTGAGAGATTCCCCTGTTGTGTTGAGTGCTTGCTGGGGACTTTGCCAGTTAACCTGTGGACGAATTATCCAGAGAACCAGAATACAGAGGGATTTTTCTGCTGAGGGATATTTCAAGATTTAAGAAATTATTATGTCTTCAGACATGTGAATGTAACTCTCTCTCCAAAGCATTTGTGATATGTCTGCACACAGTTAATGTATATTCTTAAGCCAGTCTTCCCAGGGCTTCTGACTGGGCTTAGTGTGCTAGTCAAAATACTGCAGTCCCCCTTGTTGATGGTCTGTTAGTGGTTCATGGGAAGCCAGCCCGTTGTCTATAGTTCTATTTCTCCTTCTTACTACCAATAGCTAAGTCATATAAAGGACATATTAAAGGAATAACGTTAACTGATATTTAATGCTACTTTCTCAAACAAATGATTACTTATATCTGCCATAGAAATGTCAACCAAAGGCAAACGTGAGAGAAAGATGCCAGCTGTGGGAGCTGATAAAGAACAGGTAGAGTCACTTCAAGAGTCTGCAGTATTGCAAACAAAAGGGAATTTTAGGAAGTTTTTTCTAATAAAATGTACTTTCAGCTGTGAAAGTGTGAGGCTTCCTTAGCTTTTTTTTTTTTATTAAGGAAATTAATGGATAAATCAGAAAAATTACTAAGTCCTTCAAATTGACATCCATTTTGTAGACTCAAAAATGTGAACATAATATTATTTGACCAGTGTTATTTCTAACTTCCATCAGAGCTATAAGGAGACATGCACAATGATGCAAAAAGGAATGTTCTTTGAGTTGTCCTGTATCACCAAATGCAGATATATATGCTTAATGTTCCTCTGATGATGTTAGGAGACAAACTTATGTTTTTGTGCCTTTTGGTTTTTGGTTTGTTTTTTTTTTTTTCTTTCCAATCTAGGAAGACTTCTGTATTCAGGACATACACTAAGTACTGTAGCAGGGAAAAGTACTATTATCAATGAAAGAAGAAATTCAAACAATACATTGTTATTTGTGTCTTGCTGTTGATCTTCAAACTTGCTCCAAACTCTGTGAAGTGCTCGAGCTTCCAACATGGTATCTTTCCCAATGACTTGAATTTCACAGAAAATGCCAACTGTTAATATGCCTAACATACTCCTATCTACCTGCTTGCTTACTGAAATAGATGGTTTTAAATAGCTAAAGAAGTTGTCCCAAGAATTATTTCTGCCAGCTAGGGAAGAGCTATCATCTTCTGAATTAAGGTGGAAGAAAAGAGAAAGAGATAGAATCTTTAATATTAGGCTAGTTTTGAAATAAATGTAAGACTTCTTTTGAAGTCCAGTCCAAAGTCTGCTCTCTAGCCTGTTTCATTCCACCTAATTTTAGCCAGAGGGTTCACCTGGGATGTAACAGCTGGGAGTCTGTGAAGTGGAAAGATGGAGGAGTCTCTAAAAGGCCTTGAAATAGCAGTTTCCTGAATCACCCTAAGAAGGTGCTTGGAGTGACTTTTCTTCCAATGTAGGTGCCTAAACTGAGGTGAGAAGAATGAGGGATGAAGTCTGAGCAAACCTTGGCTGATAATATGCAGAAATGCAGCCATGAGTCCTCAAATGATTTCCCGTGGGATTAATCATGGGTTTACCCAAGTGTGATATCCTGTAGATGCAAAAAAAGAGTTGAAACAATCACTGGAAAGCATATGACAAAATATCAGCTCCTTACAACAGTCTTATTCAGCATTATCTTGAGTTTCTTCATTCAGCAATTAAGGATTATCCTGAGAACCTGACTGAGTTTTAATGTAAAGTAATATTGATCTTCAAAACCACAATGAACTCTGCTCACAACCAAAGTTTAAGATTTAAGATTAAGCTGAGAATCTCAGCAGCATTTCATTAAGAAAGGCCTAATGCAAAGAACTGTTTTGTTTTGGTTTTTTTTTTTTCAGACTGTCTGGGACAATACTATATCATATGTACAAATATTTGGCTTTATTTCAAGAGTGGAAAGAATCTAGTAGTGTTGCATGTTTGAAAAATAATAGCATTTATCTAGGATGTGACTATTAAGTAAGATAATACTAAAAATAGTAGTTTCAAATATTATCCTTTATGCTGGAAAAGACCAACTAGATGCTGCTGCTTTTTTACTTTGACTTTTAGATTTTATCTTAAATAACATGTGAAATGATAAAAATGAAAAAGAGCAATTTATAATGGTAAAGAAGTAGGATTTATTCTGTATCTCTTTGTGAAGGAAACATACAACTTGAATTGTGTATCTCAGGCTTTTTTTTTCTCCTTATTTTTCTTCTCTGCCATTGCTCTTTTTGATTGCTTGGATGCCATACAGTATTATGACCCTTTTATCTTTTATACAACTATCACCTGCAGGCACTTGCATCTGAGCTTCTGATCCCTGACCACAGCTTCTCTTAAACCTCTGTGAAGCATCAAAAAGATTTAACAAAAGGCCAAAGAAATGAATGATTTTTTTTGTTGTTGTTAAAGGATCTTAGTTGACAGTCCAGGCTATCACTGCACTCATAAATGAAAAATGTATTTATTGAGTTTCGTCTAGTCTCTTGGGCTAGTGTTCCTTATACAGCAATAAATGTCCTCTGGATCAGACCACCGTGGAAGGCTTTCAATTGGAGATCATTGATTCCAGCAACCCTCTCAGGTTCGATAATCTCGGTTTAGCTGTAGTCTTT
Organism: Todiramphus chloris collaris; assembly: GCA_025345505.1. NCBI lineage: Eukaryota > Metazoa > Chordata > Aves > Coraciiformes > Alcedinidae > Todiramphus > Todiramphus chloris. The sequence goes on along the minus strand of JANVCC010000062.1, from coordinate 7,023,667 downwards.
TTCTTTATGTTGTTATATCCAGCAGCACATACTGTACCGTTGTGCTTTTCAACTTGAACTTAGTGTGAACTCTGGGGTGATATCCTGGTTCTTCAGGGTGGAAATCTATTTGAAATAGTGAAATTCTAGTAAATGTGAATTCCTAACCATGTTGGAACTTCCAAACCTAATGTTTTGGTTGTTTTTTTTTTTTATTTCCTGTGTTCTTCAGTCATTAATGAAAGAGGATGCAAATGCTGACAATGTTATGATTTGTTATGACACCATAATGTTGAGCATTTTTGGTTGTCCACCTAACAACTTTGTGCCACTGAGCAGATTCAGGTTTAAGTAGTAACTTAACAATGCACATTTATACTAAAGTATCTGAGAGCAGTGTTTAATTATCTTATACCTGGTGTATCCAGTTCTGAGCTCAGAACTCTTGCTTCATAGCTCAGCTGCAGGCTTTTGGGAAGTCCGGATGTCCCAGGGATGGTTGCACTGAAGGAGAAATTAGATGTTAATGAAAAATATGCTTTTAAAATACTTTCCCATTGTATTTAATTTTGGAACATTCAATGTTGGAGTAAAAATTAAACTAGATATATTATTCTTACCCTAATCCTTCCATATATTACAGGGATTCTGTTGCTTTTTCCACTTGTTCTTGGATTGTATTTATAAAACTATCTTAGTAAGATACCACAATAAAACGCTCTCCAGCTGACAATCTCTTTCTCGGTATTATTTGAGATTTTCTCTGATATGCTGAAGTTTGACAAGAATATAACTGGATAATACCAGTGACATTTCATTCTTCATTTTCTAAAAGAAGTAGAAGAGAAAGAGTGCCAAATAATTATTTTAATTTGTGTATTGAAAAAAAAAAAAATTACTAAAGGAGAGACTCTCTTCTGTGACTTTTTGGCTTGTATTATCAGAAGCATCGAATCATTTCCATGTCTTTTCCTTTACAAAGCATTCTTGTTGTCTTGTTTAGACCATTCTCAGAATGGCTGACCTGAGATTCATCTTGTCTGCTCTTATTCTGGTTTTAATGCTATGTCAAAGTAAGTGTCTGGGGTTGCATGTTGTAAACTCTTGAGCATGTCCTTTTCAAAACAGGTATTTTAGGAAACCAAAACACTTTCACACTGAGCAGTTTTGTTTAGTTAATGACAATTTTTTCTTTGCTTCCTCTTCTGAACATTCACCAGACACCAAATGTAAATAAGGCTCTTAACTGAAGTTTATAATGTGGTGGTGACCGAAGATAAGAGAGGCAGCTTTGTGGGTCCATCCTGTGTGTGCTGCTGATCCAAATGCCATGTGGAGTGTGTGCTTAAACGTCAGATACTTCTCCAAGCCTGTGTTACTTATTCCACTAAATGGTTCAAAAACATCCCTGAGTTCTCTCTTCTTCTGATTCAATGGGATATATAATGACAGTTTCTTTGACATTCCTAGTACTGTCCTTTTTTCCCCAGAGAAATACAAAACCAGTCATTTTGACTGGTATTTTCTTTTTGAAGCATGCTTACTGCATGAAAACCTGCTCCCTATTGCAGTTACTATCATGACTTTAAGTAGTTTGATTCCAAATATTGTGGGGAAAACCACCATCTTTTCCAAACTAAAATTCATAAAATTTGATTTTATAAAATGGCTGAAGTGCCTATTTTAATGTCAGCAATACACAGTCTTCATTAACTTCAGGCCACAGTCATTCTTCCAGAAAAGAAATGTACAACAAAGCATGCTATACTGTAATTGTCTATAGTCAAAGAAGATGAAATCAAAATTGAACTACACCTTTTGTAACAGCTTCACTGAATTAAAGCTATGGTTGAGAGTATTCACAGTGCATAGACAGGACAGTGTTAATGCATCTGTGTAAGCAATACCGTACATCTATCTGTCTGGATATATGATCATGAGCTGAAGATTGTTTATTGTCAAAGGCTGAGTGGCTAATATATGCTGGCAATGGCTTGGATTCACTGGAATGCTGCACAGCTGCAGCATTAGTCAGACTTTCCCTTTTCTGAATTCTGTAATCCCTTCAATATTGCATTAAATATGTTTTCAATATTTATCTGGATAAAAATGTGCTGAATATTGCAACTGTTTAATTCTGATGTTTGTCACGTAGGAAATCTGTGCAAGGCCGAAGGTAACAATGTTTTTATTGCTGAAACCTCATGCAGCTGCTTCTTGCATCGTCTGCTCATTTGGAGGCTTGCGCTTGGGCTATTTTCAGCACTGGGGGTAAGCCTTTGTGGTCGCTCAGAGGTGGAGGCATGTCAGAGTTTCTGAAGCCAAATTTCAGGCCTTAGTGCTTGGCTGAACTCACTGAACTGACCTGTCGCCCTACACAAGAATTAGAGTTCCTGTAGATTTCGATGTCAGTAGAATTTAGTGGATGGATTTGGGATTTGTTATGCTTCATAGTCCAAATACATGACAAGCCAGGAGTCGGAATGGTTTATTAATATGTCACTATTTTTTATTAGTTTTCCTAAACGATCAGCCGGTCTATTGTTGGCGGATCTATTGTCTCTCTCCCAACTTCTTTTAAAACAATTTTTATCTATGAACCAGATTATTTGGATAACAGTGATTGCAATTAATGATGTGGGAGCAGGGAAATATGCTCCCCTTATGTTGTGGGTTCAGAATTAAGACAGGGAATCCAAACACATGCAGTTCAAGTTAACCACATGGTCTAATGCAGTCCTGGCGATGCTAAAGCTCACTGTGTCCATGTGTTTCCACCAGCAATTACTTTCCCAGCTGCTGCTGAAAAAAAGGAAAGCACACCAAATTGAATGGCTAAATGGAATGGCTTGTAGACACCAAAGATAACCCATTGCTGCTTGGGATGATTGCTTTAGACATTAGTCTGACCTGGAAACAAGTGGGCTGTGGCATTAGGAATAGACAAGGTCATTAAAAAATCATATTCAAATTCAAAATATTTGTTGTACTCTTTTGCCCAGATGTATTAGTAATAGCTTGATCAGACTTAAGCAAAGAACCTAGTGAATCCATTAGCTGTAGGTCACTGATTCAAGCAGATTAACAGTAGAAGAAATACGCATTAGGTGAAGGATGAATTACTGGTGTCTGTCTAAATATTTCTAGTGTTCACCTTGCAGTGAAAGCTAATTTCAGTCACTTACTGGCAGTCACTGTGGCACCAACAAGTGAGTGGGTCATGGAGTCTAAACCATGCATTCATCCTGAAGTGGTCCCTTGAGGAAAATGTGGGAGAGTGTTGGGGAAGCTTGAGTGAAAGTTGCTCCTGTTCTATGGAAATGTAGAAAGCTTTAGGAACGAGAACTGTTGACACCTTCTGGGGCGTTAAAAAACCCCCACATTTGACTGAACAGTTGCAAGTGTACATTGAAATTAAGAAGCCTAACATTTAGTTGAAATTACTATATAATAATTTGGAACATAAACTTGCATTGCTTTATCACATTATCTCTTGATGGTGAAAGCTTTTCATCTAGTCTCTTGACAGTGATTCATTGGCAAAATATCTGAAGTGATTCAAATAAGCAGAATAATTGAATAGTAGTTTCTTTGTTCAAGAAGAAACTCACAAAAAAAAATTAAAGGGTATAAACCTTGATATCTCTCTCTCTCTTGGTGTTTGGTTTTCCTTTTTCTGGTATTTTCAAGTACAAAAGGCAGATTCTCATCCCATGCCACTTCAGAAAATGTTGATAGCCATCCCATTACAGACACTATGGATTCTATCTAAGGAGAAGAACGACAGCGCTAGATGTTCTTATGCTCTTGATAGTAAATATGTGTAGATATGTAATATATTCTTACTGAGTTGAAAGTAAAAAGAAGAAAAAAAAAAAAAAAAGAAAAAAAGAAAAAGAAAGCCCAGTCAATCTAACACTTTTCTTGTCTGTCAGAAAACGTTGCATATCAGGTTTTTTGTATTATGTGGTATGTTTGGTTTTTTCAAGGCTGATGTCAAGAAATTAAGAGAAAAGTACAGGGAATGGAGAGCAAGGCTACATGTGTTGGTAACTTATCTTCACCAGAGCATGGGAAATGTCTGATCAACTGGAAAGCTGAGGGATGTACCAGAATTATAAAAGCAAGCATATGTAGAAACATTGAGTAATATGCACGTTCCACCTCCCCTTCCTCCTTGGCAGGTCACCGATGGTGTTGTCACAGTTGCAACTTAGTGAGCAACTTTTACATCACTGTCCCCTTTAGTAACATCACAGACCCTACTCCGCATGGACTATTTTGCTGCCATGTCACATTTATCTAATTGGTTTTCCACTGTCACAGCACAGCTGCTTTTGATATTGCCCAATCAACATTTTTCTCACTCGGCAAACATGTTTTGCATTATGTTTTCCCCAGATCAACAGGAATTCATTTTTCTATCAGATGAAACTTTCAGCCCTTAGTCTCAAGTGCTGTAGGCTCTTTTCGCTCATTTCTCCTTGCCTTCTGGCCGCATGATATTTTTCTAATCAAATACTGCTTCCGGCCTTTATTCAGAAGCTACCACTTGCAAATCACTGTGAGATATGTGAAACGAAGTTTAGGTTATTGCTAAGCCTTGTAGCTTTTCTAAAGATGTCTCTTCCCTTCCCCAAACACAAATTTCTGTCTTAATATTAATCATTTCCATTTGTTTATGGTCAAGGAGATACTGACCTTTGCTAGGATTTACAGTCCTTGCCTCAAACAGCCTGTTTTGTTTGGTGCGATGTGCTGTTTTTCTATCTATTCTGCTCTTCTAGGGCTGTCAGCAAGTACCAACTGCGTGTGAGTGCGGCAAAAAACAGGGGACAGGTAGGGAGGTTTCCTTGCTCCTGCCCAGTGCTCAGCTCTCCAGCTGCCTGTGACAGCAGTCACACCCCAGCATGGACATGTGGGTGCCCTTTGGAGACTATCAAACGAAATGTTCAGGCAGATCATGTTGCACAGCTTTGACCTTCGCTGAGGAGCCCACCAATATGGAAAAAAGTTGTGCAAGAACAACACGAAGCAACTGTAAGACAGACAAATGCTATTATTCAAAGATAGGTATCTGCAGCTTATTTTTTTCAGTTTGGGGCTGCTTTTGCAGATACACAAAGCAGCTGGTCTGCACCTGGTTTGTATCTAAAAAGACCTTTGCTGATGAATAAGTACATGTCTAAAAATAACATTGCAGGTCTGATCTACTTAAACTCAGAAAACCTCAGTTTCAATATGGGTGCCCAGGAATAAAGGATGAAGCAATTTTGTCAAGTTTTAATGCAGAATTGTTTTATATTTACATTATTAAAAATGGCGTTTAAGGCCAAGAATGTGTATAGCCAGACATTGTTTGGGGGTTTGAAAACACCATTTCATGTTTATTTTTCTGTCTGGAAGGTGGTTGCTCAATCCCGACAATCACCACATAGTCTGGCTGTTGGGCTTTCAATGGCAGCTGCTCTTATTGCCAATCTGGATCTTCAATAACTAGATTCAAGTTACAATTAGAAAAAAAAAACAGAAAAAACACCTAATAGGAAAAAGGAGGTTCCATGAAAATAAAACCATTTAGGTTAGATATCTCCTCATATATTTGTTTTTATAACGTTTTACTTTTGTGATTGGAAGTCTTTTCTTCATGAAAGACAGAAGCAACAAGTTCGCCTTTTATGGTCACTGTTATTAATAATATAGTCCTCCTTCTTTTTCCTGTAAGCACAGTCAGAAATGAAATGTCTTTCTATTGCAGTCCACCTGCTGTATTTAAACCACAGACTGCAGTTTTGCTTTTTTCTTTTACCACTGCTGCACAATCCTGAAAACCATCTTTTCCATCCTGGGTATGAAAAGGAAATGATGGCTACTTGCCGCTGGGCTTAAGCAGAGCTCTTTAATAGGAAAACTACATTTTACTTAGGAGAATAACATTATGTGGCAGGGCTATGGCAACAATAACACCTCTACTGCCAGAAAACACTTACCCCGGGTGGCTCAGATGGCCCCAAATATTTAAGAGCATTTTTCTTATACTGTAAATTCCCTGTAGTGCATTATTTTCTACTGAGAGCTAATAACTACCTTGTCTATAAAGCAACTGGTCTTAAGTTTATTAGCTTGCAAGACAGAAAAATAACAGACACATATCACTGACATTTAACAAAGATATCTTTCATGGGTTTCTGTATTTTTTCATATGCACCACACGTTTCCCTTTAGCTAGAAAAACACATTTTGAACCACATTCTGAGTAACATCTTATGAAGCAAAGCACATTTTCCAAAAAGTCCTTAACGCTTCACCAAATACTGAGTCCCTTTTCAGAAAGTTCTGAAGGTTTTTGCAAAAGAAATAACATGTCAGCTTCCCCAGTGAAAGCTCTTTCACCCTTGCTGCAGCAGCCATGCTGTTTTCCTTGGCATCATGGGAGAATGTCATCCTATTCCTGCACTGAAGTGGAAACGATTGCGCAAACGATTTTCACATAAAAGTGACTTCTTCAGACAGTATAAAACCCTATTCACACTTCTTTAATAGTGTAATATTAGCCTATTCCTTTTGAGCAGAGGTGTGGGTCATGAGAAGATGATGCACGTGTTCGGTCTAGAGCAAAGGTGTAGTGCCAGCACATTCTGGTGTTTAAGTAGAAGAGCTTTCCACTAGCTGGATACATCTTGAGGGTAGGTGATGTGTGCAGAAGGCGGCCTAGTCAAACATGAATATTTTTCTTCTGGAAGAAGTCCACTTTGAGGTAACATTTTTAGCCAGTGTATAGTGAGACTGCAAGGAGACAGAAGCCATCCTCAACTTCTATATTTTTGTTAGGCAAATCTGTACAAACTAACTGGTGCTTAGTGACACAAAGCACATAATTGATGATTTGCTCTTACAGTGACCACATCCTCTGGTTGCCCAGAGAGGTGGTAGATGCCCCATCCCTGGAGACATTCAGGGTCAGGTTGGACAGGGCTCTGAGCAACCTGATCTAGTTGAAGATGTCCCTGCTCCCTGAAAGGGCCTTGGACTACATGACCTTTAAATGTACCTTCCAACCCAAACCATTCTATGCATTTCTTTAAATAATAGGAAGTTACGTGTGAACTTGCTACAGTGTCGCAGGGGTGTGAAAACATACAAGGACACTTTCTGTTGTTACAGTCACAGCACTTGTCACGGTGAACAGCAGGTACTATGGAAAAAATGGAAGAAAAAGGGTGGCGTGTTTGGTAAAATTATTCCTAATTCAAACTGCCCTTAACAATTTTTGGAATGTGAATTTTGGTGTGCAAAGAAGAAGTTGAAAAATCACTCCTCCCAAGTGACCCAACAATGTGGAACTTCAAAAGCTGAAGCGGAATGTTGTGAAAGTCTTCCTCTAGGGCCTGGGACTCTACTGAAGTTGTGGCAAAAGTTTTGTTAGCTTAAATGGCAACAGGAACAAGCCTGCAATTATTATTTTTTAAAGTCTATGAAGAAGTACAAATACCAGTTGTCCTGACTTGTAATAAGAAAAAATCAAAGGAGAACAATAGTTGTATGTCCTGGAATGTCAATATTAACAGAATGCACTGCAGTCCAAAACTTTCAATAACATGAAAAGCGGAGACTAATTTTCTTTTTCTGTGACCCAAACACACGCAAGGTCTACAGAAAAGCCTGCCTGTGTGGTATGTTAGAGGACAAGGAACTGAGATGAAAAAATTGAGAAGTGATCCAAGTTTCACACTAAAGAGAAGGGATTATGTCTAGGGCTAAAGAGGGGGAAATCTGGTGTTTTGTAGCCTAACAGTTTCATATGACTTAAAAGGAACATGTATATTTCTGTCTTTATTGGCTCACATACTTCAAGGTGCACAAAGGCACGATGCTTTATTATCACCTTGTCAGTGGAACTTCAGCTGTGAGCTGATGAAATCCATTTCTCTACATAGTCCACAAGTAGAGTAGGTATTTGACAGACAGCTCTCCCTCTTGCTCACCCTTTTCTTCTCCAGAACTTTGCCATGTAAAAATGTTAACTTTTTTTTCTGGATGAGTGGCTGTTGCTAATTTGGATATAAATTATTTGGCTACAAACTTGTGGAAAAAAGCACGGAGTATTGGGAAACATTTGCAAAATGTGGACAGTACAACCCTGGGTTTTATTTGGACAGTTTCCCAGAGGCACTGCAGAAGTGGAAGCATAATGGTTTTATGTTTTGAATCTGAAATAAAATGGTCTTTTTTTTGAGGTCTTTCAAAGTACCACATCTAGAATCTAGCATTCAGGGTGCTTAGAAAAATTTGCTTGTCCCTTTCAATCTGCCACTAGGAGCAAAGCTGACAAGAGAACAAAAAAAGGCTTTTTGAGATGTAGTGAGAAACACAGACAAGGATTCCAGGTAGGGTTAACATACTGCAAGTGTTCCAGGCAGCCTTATGGGTTATAGATGCCATTTACACATTCCTTAATTGCTGTCAGATAACACATCGGATCCTGTATTTGCCACTGATTTGGATTATTTTATGACTACACCAAATTCAGTTCCTGCAAAACAGGGTGGAGATGTGTTCGCAGATCCTTCATATCTTGTTGCCATCCACCTTGCAGCTGTTACTTCAGTCAGTGGAGGTTTTCCTTCTCCAGCACTGTAGGCTCATATCCATCCAGCTCCTGACTCTACTGCAGACGTTGACAGGAGGAGAAAGAGGGTATTTGGATGTATTATGCCTCTGCCCATCTTTTTTTCCTATTTCCAAAGTATTTCTCTTTTTATGGTTTTTCATGTGCTTTCAACAATAATTTTGAAGGTCTGTTGATTTAGAATAAAATGTAACTGGTACTGCTTCCAGATTACTTGAAAATTATGGTCCCAGGTTTCTTCTGCATTATGTAGTCACTAAATTAATTAAAAAAAGGCTTTTATCCTCTGGCCCATGTAAGCAGCAGTAAGGTCAACAAAGCTGTGACAGCTGGTGAGGAGAAGGCGGCAAAAATAGCTTTAAATCTGGGGAGCTGATTTCAAAAGCTGGGTTGTCCAGTATTCAGACTTGATCTGTCCTTCCATCTCCTTGTGCTTGGAGGAAATGTTCATGTGTTTGACTCAAGACAATTTACAGATCGTGGAGGTAAACTTGAGGGTTACAATCAACCATTTATATTGCTCACATGTGATTAGTATGTGCTATTTAATCATGGGCAAACAGTTCTGTATGTGTGGTTCACCAAATAGTTCTGCTTTGACCAGTACACATCCTAGGCCAATAAAAAAAAAAATTACTACTGCCACCAAATACAATGGTTTTCTGTAACAGGGCATGCCATTTGTAATTTGAAATGGTTGTACAAATGCGGAGACATGTTGTTAAAAGAAAGAGAAGAAAAAAAAAAGCAGAATTTCAGATGTTTCTCTGTTTTTTAACTGTAGCATAAATTTCAGTTTTAAAACTGTGAACTTTAAAAACATTTCAAAATTTATAAATATACTTTTTCTTTTTTTTTATTTTGGGGTTTTTTTGGGGGTTTTTTTTTTCTGTTTCTTTGATTGTTTCATTTGTCCCTTTTCAAAAGCGAATTGATTTCTGATAACATGCAACAAGTGAAAATAATACTGTCTGGGCAAAAGGTATTCAAAGGCAAACTGTCAGTTATTCATACTGTCTTCAGCCCCTAAAACGGGCCAAAATTCATGCACTGCTGAGTAAACAATACATGCCATGGGAAAGGGCTTTACATTTGGGAAAGGCAAAAAGAAGACTTAAAAAGTTGGGGTTTCCATCTTTCTTTTACTTGGTCTCAATAAGGAGTAAGAATTTATACATTTAAAACTTCTGTACTTTTGAGGAATCTATTTTAAACTATTAGCAGGGCAAGGAAAAAGGTGTGTGCCACTGTAACAGAACATTTGCTTTATGGGAACAGATAGCTTGTTGTATTTTGTGGCACCAGAGGCACTTCAAGCATATCTTTATAGTCTGCTGGTTATAACTGTGCACTCTGGGTTCCTTCCATTTTATCATTAGGGGAAAAGAATTAATTTTCTTTCCTAAAATTGGAAAACTTAAATATCCAGAGGCTCCTGCTTTGACTGTTAAAGACACAGAGGCTTAATATCTCAGCTGGAGTGGAAAGGTTAAAAAAAAAAATACAAGGCATATTTATAAAGAACTATTTTTTTTTCCATGGAACTGCACTATAAATGACATTATCGCTATACCTGGATTTGCAATTTGCACATTATATAGGCCTGAAACAATTTGGGACATTTATTTCCCCTCGCTATTGTAATCTGTAAATGGAGTGACACCATTAATGGAAGAGTCTATAAATGAGTGCTAATTATGTGACCAGATTGAGTCAAATGGGATGAGTTCTCATTTTACTTTAATTGATAACTTCAGTTCTTACCTGACAGCAGAAAATAATTAATAGTAACAGTGACAATTAATAATTGGGAAATGCACATTGTAAATTATACTTGTAGGGTTTTGTATGTGATAGAAATTTACAGCATGGTAAGTTAACTAGAGGAAATTGTTTTTAAGTTTTTGTTATATTTTTACTTCATAGATTTCAGGGATGGTAAAAATAAGCCTATTGCAGGTAAAATGCTGCTGACAATGGGATTAAAAATTTATGAATAAACTGCTTAGCCTCTAGGTAATTGGACTGATTTTGAATTTAATTATGCTGATACTGGAATACTGAAATTTATTCTTAAATTTGTATTTTTACAACTAAACAAAACCACTCTTTAACCTGTGCTTAAACTGTGAAGAGTCATCTATAAACATTGTTCAATGCAGTTTAGTTTATTATTGATGTCAAAGCCATGTTATTTATTTCAAAAGAAGTAAAAGCATGAAGTGTTTTGGTGGTTTATAGGGTTTTTAGTATTCTTTATAGTTTGTATTTTGTCTGACAAAAAATAGTAAGTATGAGATGATAAAATTTGGTTTTTTGATACAGTAAACTTTATTTAGAGGTCTTGCATAGGTTGTATGCAAGACTTAGGCTGAGCAACTGTATGCAACTTACGGATGAGCTTTTTATGATTATCAGTAAGATGCAATTTTTGAAAGGCTTAATACAAAATCAGAAGACAAGAGCAAAACAAACTGACTAAGCCCCTTAACTTCTAGGTTCCCTGTCTCCTGTTTCACCAAATCTGTCCTTATTTAGGTGGGCTTCATCCCAGGAAAACAGTCTGTCTCACCAGGGATTTTAAGACTAAGACTTTAATGAGTGCTAACATTAGAAGTGCTTGCAGAACTCTCCAGCACAAAATAAGTGAGGTAATTTCCAAAACTGTCATTTTTATGTCAGTAAGAAAGTCAGTTATTTTTAGGAACATTTTAATATAGATATTTACACTGTAAAGCTATTATAGATTTTAATGAATTATTGGTAAGAGCTGTTTATATCTTTTTCATTAAAAGGATTCTCACAATAAATATATATAAATATGTGTATGAAAAGACATTTCAGAGGAATCAGAGACTGGATAAAAATATGTACTGAAGAAATTAGACTCTTCTTCCTGTCTCACAGTAAAAGATCAAATCTCTTGAGGCTTTGTTTGAACAAATTCATCTACCCTAATGACTTTGAGAGTGAAAGCTCTTGAAATACAAGAACAACACTATAGACAACATTGAGCTCTTTAGTCCCTTTGCTGTTAGACCTTTCCTGATTTACTGCTGGACTAAACTCATTAACTACTGGCTCTGTAATAGTCCCTAGACCAAATTTTATAACTTCCATTTCAACTTCCGTCTTCAGCTCAGTGTTTGACCTGCTGTCCTTGTTAAATCCTTACATGAGTGCTACCTTAATTTCAGAGGGAATATTGGGGATTTTGATTTGTGGGAAATGAAGTGAGTTTGACATTATTTTATAGTCCTTACATCATCCACAAGTTTTAATGCAGAACCTTAGAAACAACAGAATCATGTGAAAATAAGAGAACTCCTCTCCTGTCAAAAATCTAATTCGTATCTACCATTCAAATAACCTAACTTCTGACATATGAGTCCTCTATTAAGACACTGTAGCACCATATTCCTTGGCAATCAGTCTTTCACAAACCAATTTATTTCACACTTTCCTCCACCTACGCTGCCCCATCAGCATAAATTTGGGGGATGATATTTTGTAAATTGTATCTCAGAACGGTATTTGTACATAAGGAAATGAAAGTGTGCTGGGAAAATGTTTATGGTATATGTATGTGAAAATAATCTACAAAAATAGCTGTAAGTTAAGTCTTTGAATGTGAGTTCCACAATGATTTAGAGTCTATTTAAATCTTTTTTTTTTTTTTGGAAAAGAGATACAGTGATATTACCATTTAATGGAAAATATGTTATTTTGAAAGTAATGAGCAGATTTGCCTGCTAAGCGTAGCTTTAGGGCTAAAATGCACAAACACCTTGTTATTTGTATTTAAAATTTCACTGATAGTGCTGAATGCCACCACTTTGATAATGAATTTGGCTTGTAGAGGAAGATTATAACTTCTGCTACAGAAACCATTAAATGAGATTATTTGACCTGAGTCATTGTTCAAGACATCATCCCTACCCATTGATAAAAATGAAGATAAGATATTTTATCATTGCTGGCCACTTAATACAACTCCAAGCTAAAAACTTATTCCTCAAAAATATCTTGACATGTTGTGACCAAAAGTGTCTGCTTCACCTGTGGAAGCACTGTACAAGCAGAGGGGATGGAAGTGAGGGGTAAGTAAAACACTGGTTTGTGTTACATGTTAACATATTTCATTATCAGCTGCTGATAGATAGATCTGAGGAATATCATGGAAAATTTCCAGAGAGAGTGAGAGTAAAAAGCAAGAACTGTCTTTGTAACTTGTGTCTCTGTCTGTGTAAAGATAATTCAGAGTGGCTTAGAGGAAAAGGCTAAACTTCTGTGCAGCAGTGGTGCCTGCTGAATCCCAGCTCCCTGCTGCTTGTGTACTGACCATCCGGCTACAGGCATGCTTTGTATTACAAAAGCCTTTCCTCCCCATGGGAAGAGTCAAGGTCTAATCACATTTTCATTACCAGATTGCAAGTTTTATGTTCTTTCAGTCCTAGTCCTAAGCGTTTTGTGCAACTGGTACTCAGAGAATTGACAAGTTTATTGCTTTAGAGATTCCCCTGCCCCCTCCCCCCCCCCTACCCCCCCCCCCCCCCAAAAAATTATAAAGCTAATTCCACATGCAATTGTATTTAATAAGCTGGTAATTTGTCATGATAGTTATACAATATTTAATGATACTTAATTCTCTGATGCCTTAAATTATTACAATTCCTGAGAAAAAATGAGAACACAGAAATATTTTTATCAACCTCACCTTGGCTATTCAGAAGGAACTTTCAAGCAGAGGTGCATTTATTAATTTATCAATTTTGAGGAGTTCTGTCACAGACTGGTCGTAATAATCCTTAGCAATATACCTTTTGGTTGTCAACAAGTACTGAGGTCTCTGGGGAACCATTACATAAGTGAGGGTTCTGTGCTGTATTTCAGTGCACCTCTGTATCTGTTTGTGGCATTAATCTTGATCGTGTTTTGATGGTTTTGTGGTTCAACAGATTTAAACTTTTGAGAGATCAAATTAGGATGTTCTCTGTAAAATGTTTTCAGCAAATCATGCTGCTTGGCTGATACAGACTTTTTGGTAGCTTTGCTATGGATACAGATGCAAGAAGAAAAGATGAGCAAAAAAAGTACACCAACTAAAAAGTAACTATCAATTCTCTCAAAGCTCCCTCTTTTGAGAGGTAAGAAACAGATGTGAGAGTGGAAGAGTATGTCAAAAGTATTGTTTTTTTAAGTATGTCCACTCACCAGCAATAGCTCAGGCAAAGGAGTCCTGTGATACTTTCCAAAGAGCACTTTGCATGTTGTCCACCCCAGTCCTACTGAAATAGTTGGCAGGGGAGGGAGTCATACAGTCCAATTTAAATGTTGGTCATTAAGAGATGTGTCTATTAAGTATTCACATTTTAAAAGGGACCAAATCATGTCTATTCAAAAACACATGAAGGCTATTTTTCACAGACACCTGACCAAAACCCAGTAATCCTAAGTAATGGATTGTAAAATGGAACAAAGAACACTGTGTATAAAATGAGATTTTTGTCCAAGGTAGAAAATATATGTGAAGTCAGATTTGGATATGTATCCATTCCAGTCCTATACTGTCTCTATACCTACCACATCTCTGCTACCTGTCAGATAGTAGAATGCGTTTACTTTGTGTCCTAGACTTACATAGTTGTTTAAACAAGAAAAAAATTCCTCAAGGAATTCACACTCTGAATGAAGCCACCATAGAACATGTAAATAACAAACAAATGAGAGAGTAGGAAATTAAGAACAGGAGGTAAAATAAATAGAAAATAAAAAGCCAGAACTCCAGCTGCTGGAAATTAGTATAGTTCTATTGAAGCCTGTGCAATTACACTAACTGAGCAATTGGTTCATTATTTTTATTTATTTTACCCTTTGTTCCTTCCCATCGTTGGAGCTTTGAATTCACTGAGCTGAATTAACATCAGCTGAGGAGCAGTTCTAATGTGCATCCTGCTATGTAGCAAACACTTCGAATCTGTTAAGGAGAGGGACAGGGCAGAGTGGACAGCTTCTGAGGTAGCCTTTGAGGCAAGAGAGTCACTGTCTATCTAGACCATAGTTGTGCTCGAGTGCATATTCTCATTTTTGTTTTGTTTTTTCTCTTGTCTTCCTAGCACAGGTCACCCCAGTGGGTAGTCTCGCACTTGGTGTGGGTACAGAGGGTTACACAAGGGCAGCAGACCTTTTGGGAAGGCAAGTGAGCCAGTAAATGAGGTAGCAGCAGGTGTGGTGTGGTCATACCCACAGTACATAGAAACACTGCTTGAATGTTCTTCCCTTCCCCACGTGTTTTCCAGCTTGTCCTCAACCATGTCTGCTGAGAGCAGGATAAAAATGTGTGCCACTGTGTTTGCAGTGTGGGTAACTGGTGGACCAGGCCTCAACTGTGCCATCAGGACATCACCAAGAGGGTAGGGGATATGTACCCAGAGGGAGTGCATGGTGACAGCTGAATAAATCATCACCATAGTGGGGAAATAGGAGTATGACAGCAGTTAGTTCGTAATAAATGCAGTTTTTGACTGAGCTGGTTAAAAAGTGTTTAAGATAATGATATGTTGGTTTGGGTTTTTTTTATGATGACTGTATTAATTTTAACTTGGGAAGCAAATATCTATCCATTTTCTTAGAGCTTCACAAATAAACTGATGATCATTTTAAAATTAATTTTCAGTACAGAAGGTATTTCCTACACAGATTTTATTTCTTACAGTTGTTATACAGTAAATCTCTCCTGAATCAAAGACTTGATCCATTGCTCATTCAGTGCTTCTATATATATATAGGCTTGTACATCATTACTTGGAAATACATTAAAAGAACATTAATCTGTGAAGTTCTCTGAAGCAAGGAGTGCTAACAGTAAGTGGATTTGCAGCTCTAATTCATCTGCCTTTTGCATTAAGGTACAGTCTTTAATTACATGTTCACACATCCTCTGGGTAGTTTCCTACTATTTCTTCTTTCTTCTTTATTCACTGCAGAGCCCTTTCACATCTGTAAGGCTTGAATTAAATGTGGAATTATACATTTGCTTTTGGTCTCATTTAGGACATTCATCACTGTACCAGCTAAATACCTGGAGAATATTAAAGGCATTTATCTCCTTTGGACATACAAGTCTACTATTTCCATCTTACAGAGAGAGAACTTTCAGACAGGGAGACTGCTGTTTAAAATTCTATCTAGGCAGATTTAACCTGGTTAAAAAAAATTAAAAGAGGCTTAGAGGGCAGGGTATCCTAAATTTAGGACTGACCTTTAATCCTCCAGGATGAAACATCTTCTATCTAGAGGTGCCTGTTTTTTAATGTAAAAGAAAAACTCAGTGTGAACAAAAAGCCATTATGTGCAACTATAATAACCTCACGATGCATTGCTATTAGAGATTTGTCTATGAAGAGGTTTTACATGGATGTTAACTATCTGAGCTACAGAGCTGCCCTTTCTAAAACTCAGTTTTGAGGGCTGTGGCTGTTTCTGAGGTTGGTTGTGAGACAGAGGAGCTCGTCGCCCTCCTGCCAACCAGCACTAGAAATTGCCGACTTCCTGACTGAGGTCAC
The DNA here is from genome assembly GCA_025345505.1 of Todiramphus chloris collaris. NCBI lineage: Eukaryota > Metazoa > Chordata > Aves > Coraciiformes > Alcedinidae > Todiramphus > Todiramphus chloris. The sequence continues at coordinate 7,007,494 of JANVCC010000062.1, read as the reverse complement.
AGCCCCATGAGCTCAGAGCTTTTTTTTTAAATCCAAATGAAATTTCACAGTATAAGGGGAAGTCACTTTTGTGACCTGTTGGCTCTTGCCGTGCTGAATATTGAAAGGATTACTGCAAACAAAGGAGGTGTCGAACTTTAAATAATTTTGTGTAATGAAGTAGAAGGCAACCCAGATATAAAGATGTATTTTAACTACTAACATAGAACACACGTTACCACCTAACATGTCTTCAGCTGGATGTGCTATAATAGCCTTTACTTGATATCAGATGCCTAATTCAAAGTGCACTTCACTATTAGGACAAAACCCAGCAAATTTAATTACATGCAGAATTCTAGTAAAGTAGAGCAAGATATTAACTTTGTGATCTCATGGTTCCCTCTAACTCCTCAGATATTTGATGAAGTAGGTAACAAATGGCTATTTATTTTAAGCATCAAAATTCTAAATTTGAAGAAGAAAACTGTTGTAGTAGTGAATGCTATTTGGTGACATTTCTACTGATGTTGAAATACAAATTGTAAAAATATCTCTTTATTAATTCTCTCAGGATTTTTTATTCTTGCTGATATTCACATGTTACTCAACCTACCCTGTTTCCGTGAAGAGATTTATTTTGAAAATAATATCACTGGTAGAGGATTCTTTTTTTTTTTTTTTTTTTTTGTTATTCCTACTCATTTTTATAGTAATGTGGGTAGAACTATAGTCAGGTACTTTTATTTCCTCCATGAAAAAGCAAAGATGGTTTTAATACATATTCTTTTCCTGTATGTGTATCTCTTGCTTCATCTTGATTACAGATGTGATAATTTAATTTTATATAGTGACAAATAGTAGCCGTCATGCATTATGATTATCAAGAAAACCTACAAGCAGCTAAGGAAAAAAAGAATGCCTTTATTCATGAAATATGTAAACACTGAGCTTTGTTTTGAACATATGGATCCATTCACATTATTTTGCCATATTGTTGAAAACTGTAATTATATCTGATATGTGCTAATGAGAAAGAAACACATATTCTGCCTGTGAAGCAGGTGAAGGCAGGGTTTTTTTAGATATGTGGCATAAAATACAGAGGAGAGGGGTGCAGTGGTCAAAATCTGAGTCTTTTCGTGAGGAATGGAGCAAGAGACAGGAAAAAGGTGAGAGAAAATTCCCGGGAGAGAGCACAGGAAAGGAAAGTGAAAGCTATTATCTGATTATTATTGGTAGACATGTCCTTTGACATCAAAGCCCTTTTTGAAGTTAGCAGCAATTTTTTACAAAGGACGGGTGACTGCGATCACTGACGGTCTCGTGCTCCTGTAGAAGATTTCCTTTCTTAGCAATGCGATACGACAAAATACCCAGTGGGAAAATGGTTCTGGAGAGCCAAGTGTCAGCTACAATAGTGATCCATTTTCATCCGTGTGAAGATCTGCAGCCAAGTTGTGGACTTCCCTAATTGCTAACATGCTTCGGTAGCTGTGAGTAGCTTGCCAGGAATGAAACCATACCTGCGATCTGAGAGAGATAAAGTGTAATGGAGCAAATGGATGAAGTAAAACTTCAGGAATTCTAGTAAAACCAGGTGAAAACTAAGAAAAGATTAAAAAAGAGCTGATGTGAAATTGTGTCTAAACCTGAAACAGAACCTGAAAATGTATTTGTACTCTCAAAAACAGAGGTGGGAAGAAGAGTCCTGTGTGGCTCCCCTGTTACTAGCTCTGTTATTTTCCAACCAAAATTACAAATAACTGGCAGTCTTCCTGACTCAACCTGGGAACTGGGAGAGTCGAACTTCAGTTCTTTATGCAGAGTTGTTTTCAAATTCAGGAAGGCTCTGGGTAAGGACTATGCAGGATCCACCGAGCGGCTGCAGAAAACACCACTTTGCAGGCTCAGCGAGCCTGGATTCTCCAGCACCCACGAAATGCAGACTTCAGTTTAGACTCAGATCAGCTGTGTGGTACCTGGAGCATTGATCTGGCTGGGATCAAACACTGCCCATTGCCTGGTGTCAGTGGGCAAAAAAGTACTCTGTAAAACTCAGTATTAAATCCCGTGACACTTCTTCCTAATTCCCTGACTTGGTACAGGTCAGATCATACTCTGAGACTTACAGTTCTCTTTTACAACTCTAGCAAAATGTTTTTCCCATTCAGTATGATAGTGACTCTTCTTGCTGTCCTATAAACTGTCCAGTCTTTCCTTGAAAGCTTGTAAATTCTTAGCTTTGATGCTGTCTTGCTGCAAAGAAAGGCTAGTTGTGAACTACACTAAGAAGTGTTTACTTTTGTCTGTAAAGCCACATAATAAGGGCAGCTAATAAAGTTTTCTTTCAAAACCAGCTTGATTTAAAAAACAAAACAAAGTGTTTTTTGGGGGTTTTGGCTGATTTTTCTCTTTTACAACGTGTAGGAAAATAGCTAAGAAAAAGGTTACTGACACACATAGAGGAATTGCTTAGAAAATTCTCTACTGTGAACCGTATTTTAAATGTTTCAGTTACAAAGCACAGGAAAAAAAAGTATTTATCAGTAGGTGTTGATATTTGAATCTCTAATTCCATTTTGTTTCTTTGCCTGTCTCCTCCTGGGGCCCATGCTGCCCCAGTAACTTGATTTGTGAACCATGTAACTTCTCTGGACAGGGATTAGAAAAGCAATGGTGTATTAGCTGTGATTACCCCCCATCCAGCTTATGGGGAACTATTTATTGAAAGTTTTTTGCTATTTCATCCCAGAGCAGATCAGTATAGGTGAAAATATCAGCTATACTTGTCCCCTTCCTTACCTTTGCTGTCAACATAGTGAAATCTATGCAATGAAACACAGTGGTTATATAGGAAAGGAAGACGTTTGTACACAATATAAGATCAAATTGCTGAGATGATGTTATCTCGTTCAAAAAAGCAAATTAGTTTTCCTATATTTTTAAGAATTAGGTCTCTCCTAAGTGTCCTTGATAATATTAAACAAGCTGTATTTTATAATTAAGTGGCAAAACCCACTTTCAATATAATTTTAAACTGCTTTTTAACTTAGATCTCTGATATTCCTAAGGATGCTTGCCTAGCTCACAGTCAGTTTAACAGAAATGATAAATGTATATTACTTTTCAAGTGTAAAGTGGTTTTGCTTAATAATAAAGAATTTTATGGCCTTATCCAACTGATAGTTATATAGATAAACTCTTAAGAATAAAAGATAGAAGAGCACACTTCCTACTATCTATCTGTATTGTACTCTAAATTCCCTTAAATGCTCAAGTACAGTTACCAGAGTGAACTTTCTAGCACAGGCAGCTTTCATATTTGCTAATACACTTGTTATCATCATCACATTAATAAGGAAAGTACAGAAACAGTTCAGTCCTGAGGGGAAACTGTCTGTGTGACAGATATCATAGTTGTTTCCATGGTGAAAATTTAGTTGTATATTAGAATATACCGTCTCCTGAGAAAGGCTTCTACTACTGTAGCTGGTTGCATGAAGCCCCCAAAAGTTTGAGTGATTGCAGAGTTGTAGTTTTTGTATTAATGGTTAATGCTTTTGGCACCAATGCATGCTCCAGAAAAATTTTATACAAGGTAAAGTTTGGCTGGTGAGTTCTGCCTTTCTGTCTGATGTAAACATATTTATCCAATGGATTAATTATATATGGTCTGTCCTTTCTATAAAACTACTGTTGTATTTCTGTTTACTGGTTTTAAAACACTGACTATGTGGGTGGGCAAAATGATATTGCAGCGCTTGCCTCCTGTGCCGGCTGGCCACCTACATGTCTGACTGTGTGTGTTCAACTTTCTTCAGTTGCCACATGACATGAAGCAGGGCTGTGACCCCGGTGATACTCCTGCTTGTAAATGTAAGCTCAGCTATAAAAATAGCTGTGATTCCGTCAACAGTAGGTTCCTCTGTGATGTTTTCTGAACCCCTCTGTTTGCCGAACCTACCAGAAACAAAGTGTTTCACATCGAGAAAAGTAAAATATATTTGAAGTGGTACCAAAAATTGTCATCGTTAGACCTGAACGTAAAGATTATAGAAATATGTTTTGCTTATAGTCTACCAGAAGAGATCACAACTACTGTAAAGTCATATTCTTTTTCAAAACCCAGAGTTTCCTTTCAGGTTTCAAATGCTTTGGTTAGAGGTACACAGAAGCAGAGTTTTGGGGGTTCCTGTTGCTTAATGTGGTATTCTGCATTAGGCTTCCGCTGAAATTCTGCCAGCTAGGGAGGATGAACACTATGATGTGTCTCAGTAACACTGAGTGCTAAAGTGGTATTTTGAAGAATTGCTTTCATTGTTTTTATCTCCCTGTCTCTGAACATTTGGAGGTCACTATTATGAATTATGTCTCATTTTCAGCAGCAGCATCACTATTTGCAGAATGCAGCAGATACAAGACCTAGAGGACAGAACATGGAACTGGCTTTCTGAGGAGTACTTGACTTGTCTGGGTACATTTTCTTCAGCATTTGGTATTGGGCACTCTTCGAGGGCTAGCTGGACTTTTCATACAACCCAAAACAAATAAATTTTATGAAGAGTGGAAGTAATAGTGACTAGTGGAACTATATTTTGTGATCAGATGTTAGCAAGAACTGTACAGAGCAAGAGATGAACCACACATTACCAAGTGCTTTTAAGTACTGATATTCTTCAGATATACCGACAGAAACAGATAATGTACTGGTAATTCCTGTGAACAGATTTTTCAGGAATCTACTTTTGTTTCATCAGGGAACATAACCTCAATGCTAACCACTCATCAGAGTCCTCCGGATGGTTCCCAGCAACAGGGAAAGTGAGGACCTTAGTGCTGCCACTCTTGCTCCTACCACTTTGGCCTCCAGTAGGAGGTCTGCAGCAGCAGCACTGGGAGACCAGCAGAAAGCAGACATAGGAGGAGCCAGAGGAAACATGGGAAAAAATAAGAAGAGGTACCAGCAGCAGAACCTCTGTGAGCTTCTCCTGCACTCACACAAGTTAAGACTTCCAAAAGGACTTCATGATATCCTGCTGAAACCAAGGATGAGTTCACCTAGTGTGTTTTTGAAAATTTAACAATTTTACTGTGACTACGGGCTATAAGAATTGGTTCACAAAAGCATTTCTTGTTTTCTGTCTTCCTTCCATTCCTTCTTTTCTTTCCTTCTTTCTTTTCTATTTTTTTTCTTTCTTTCAGTTCACTAGAGGGATGGATGGTGTGGAAGAAAGTCTAAGAAGCCTTGCTTTAAAAATCCCCTATGAATTCAGAGTTCTGCTTCCTGCTGCAGGCTGCTCCTGATAAACCAACTTCACACTGGCCTCTCATGGGGACAACGGAGTCACAGGGTGGCTGGTTTGGAAACACTAACGTTAATTACAAAACTTCTCGCTTTTCTCTGCTAGTCCTGTGAGTAAATTATACTGAAATGGGCCTAACTGGTTACTCCACCCCATGCTATTTCTGACTATTCCAAGTAAAATAGGCAGTAGGCATAATGTATTTTTCCTGGAAAAAACTCACTACTTAAGAAAAACAAAACAAAATAATAAAATTAAACAAAATATAAGTAAAATAAAATTAAAAAAAAAAAAAACACAGAAAAAATATCTCTATTTTCAGTTGTGGTGAAGACAGTCAAAGTTATCTGGAAAGGAGTCCAGAAAGATAAGATCCAGTTAAAAGAAAGAATTATACAGTATTTTAAGAGTAACCTCAGGGTTCCATGAGTACAAAATGATGGTATTTACCAAGGAGACATTTCACATTATTTTAGATGTGTATTTGATTCTCTGGTGTCACTGTAATACAAAAAGTTCAGCTTTCTATTTAGTACACAAAGGCCATGAGATGTGACTGGAGGTAATAGAGCTAGTTCTACTGAAGTCAGGATCAAGGGATTGAATCCACTCCTTAAAGCTGCTCAGAAGTAGGTTATGCCTTCTAATGTTGTGTTGATTTTTGGTGCACCAAGCGAAGAATATATACTTTCTTACACTTTTCTGCAATGAGTTGGAAGTCACACAATATTTATATGCAGAATTACTGATCCCTCTCATTAAACACAGTTTTTACTTATAGAATTTCTGTTCTTGTTAGAACATTTTTTGGCAACTGCTTTTTCCTTTTTGTTCCTAGAATCAGTGGAGAAGCTTTCCTTCTGCACTGGTTTCTGAGAATTAAAGTACGTACAGTGCACTGCAGAACAAGTATTCCTAGTTTTTATACATATAAATGATGTGGCAAATCATTAGCAGTGAAAAAATATTTATGGGGAAGCTTTGACACTGAGGACCCACTCCTGTCTCCTCTTTAGTTGTCTGAATCTGCTTGCTGATGTATTAATTTGTAAAAGAGCATCCACATCCTGATTTCTTTGCAGGGCTACTTACAGATTCCACCAGAACGTGTAGAACTGTGTACAGTATTTGGAAAGAAATAAATTCCCATCCCGAGGGGGTTCATTACTTGTTCCTTTTCACAGGAGTAACAGCACAGAAAACTCTGGGTCTCTCTAAAGTTCTATTCAGTGCTTCACGGTCAGGTAGGAAATAATTTGAAGTTTACTCAACCTGTTTTTCCTCCATTTTTCATGTGTTCTGGTTTTTGCTTTATTTTAACTGTGTTTTCTGTTTCCCCATTTTGGGGAGAAAACAAGACCCACCCTAACCGTGCAAAATCAATCCTCATCCCTACATTGTATCTCCCTTTCCCGTGCCCTGTACTTCCCAGTCCACCTTCCCAGTGCAGATGGATGCACGTTCAATCCATGGGCAGTTTGGTTTATGTCAGTTCAGAGTCAGATTTGGGCAATCAGCATGTGACGTTGCGGCAGTGTTTGTGGATTGATGGTGACTAGCTAATGCTGTCGTAATGTGTTTCTCATCTGTTGGTCCTTTCAGACCTTTTTTAGGAGTTTAGGTCCCGATCTCAATTAGTCACAGTGATTCTAAACATTCAGAGCTGGCTGATGATTATTGCAGTATCAGAGATAGGGGCACAGACCCTGGGTGAGAGCTGCGGTCTCATGGGGCTGTTGTGCATGTTTTTAAACTCCTGTTTGACATGAGACATGGAACAGTGGGTGAGTCCAATGCAGCAAATAAAAAAAAACCAAAACGATGTGAAGTTATCATTATTTTATTTCAAATTGTTTCAAATTTTAAACTTAAATACAGATCTGGCATAAGAGAAGCAAATCCATTTAATCTGGTATTAACACACTTTAAAATATAATTTTAAATACCTGGAACTAAATGATGCTTCACTGAAATTTTACCATTGACTTCCAGAGCTAAAGGTCTATCCAGCTTCAGTGTGTTCAAAGTCTCCTCCATGACTTTTAAGTGCTGCTTCATTTTAGGAAGTTCATCCTATACTCTTTTGCAGACATACCTCCTTTCTCCGCTTAAAGTCCCTGTGTATTCTGTCAGATTTTGATGTGAATTAATAAATGTTATCTCACTACTGAGAAATTTAAATACAGAAAATAGATCCATTTAGCCACATTCTTTCCCAGTGTTGCCACTGTTCTGTTGTTCCATTTTTGTTTTCTTGTATGCATAGATGTGACTGCTTGATTGGACTGCTGAGGAAACAGAAATCTATTAATTGAACATGGACGTCAGGGAGTCTTCTACTTGTATTTCTTGACATAAGCTGTTCTGCAGTGTTTAGTTTTACTGGATTCTGCCATTGAGCAATGATAACTCTTTTGTGTCTGGTAAAGTGACACTTTTGTATATGAGGTTTGAAAGCACCTTTGAAATCTTTTGAGGTGAAGAAAGCAGCAATTAAGTATAAATATATTCAGGCGTTCAGAAACAAAATTGACACGAAGCAGTGTTTCACTACTGATTCCTTGTATTTGCAAGAATAAAATGGCTAACTTGGTAACACTTTAAGATTAATACAGCAGAAATTATAAAGAAAGGAAAAAAGGATCTGTACTGTCTTCTTAGATTATAAATATAGCACTTGGTGTTGGACTGAAGGAGGTATGTTCTTAAAGAGATTAAGGAAATGTATGTCTCACCAGAGATTGCAGAGAATCAGGCATTTTATTCTGGACCTCACAAGTTCTGTAAAATTACAGATTTCATAAACAAACCATTTTATGTCTCTGTGAGGAACTTAGAGGGGATTTTGAAAGTCAAACACTGAGGACCCTTGCTTTGACTGTGGTGGTAAAAGTAACATCTGCCTCAGATATTTTAACAACAGGCTGTTCAGATCATTCTTTTCAGCTGTAGTAGGAGACTTGACAGACATAAGCCATCCTACCCCTCATTTCTACACTTATATCTCTCAGACGAACTAAACCTTACATCAAAGAACTCTTATAAAGGACCTTCAAATTTAGTTTTACCTTTTTTGTTGAAAAGTTACATTCATTACAATAACTTTTGTGGTTTCCTAATAAAAAGCACAGAAATAGAAGAAATACAACTATTTTGTTGGTTGTATCCCTGGGAAGCCACAAATTCTTTTTTTATTTCTTCTAAACTGAGACAAAGGGCCTGGCTGAAATTTCTGACGTGCTGATATACATTCACCAGAACAGGCACAGGACCCTGTATGATGTGACTCAGACTGCTACCCATAAGTAAGTTATCCCCATGATGCCATCACCAATTACAAGAGCATTTAGCTATAGGGTGGAGAGTAGACAGACTTGAGATCACAGGCCAGTCTCTTTCCTTTAAAAACACATTTATTATATGTCTGTGATAACATTAGCTTGGGGTAAATGCAAATACAGAGAAAAAGAAAAGAAGCCAAAGATCTTCATTGATGCTCCTGTCAGTGAAGCTCCTTTCATTGCTCTTTATCTCCTCTTGGGTGTACAGCTCGGCCCAACCCCCCACCAGAGACCTGTTGGTTCTTCAAGATTTGCAGACATCCTTAGTGACAGGCATTTTTTAGTGATTGTATGATCCTTATGGTTCATAAAATGCTACAGGAACATTACCTTCATGTCAAGCTTTCACTTGAAAATCTCATGTAGGTACTTGATTAAAGATTTTGAGTTCATGGTTGCAAGAGTTTTGTGAAAGGTCTACTCTACAAGATTTATTTCCCTGAGGAAAGTTAAAAGGCAGGTCTCAGACAAGGCACTCATAAAACAAAGCCAAACAAGGAAAACATAGAAACAGCTTGAAGAGCATTGAAAACTTTGTTTTAGTATGGAGAGATAATAAACAATAGCTTTCAGGGTCTTATCATGATGTATATTGTCTGTATTTCAACACATGGTCTTTGTAAAGTGGACAAAACTGCTTTTGTTTAAAACATCAATGACAACAAAGAATGCATTTCCTCAAATCATATCTTCTGATCAGAATTTATTTTGCCTGGCAGGTGTAGCCCATTTACTGCAACAAAAGGTGAAAGGTTTGATGATGTGCTTGTGGAATCTTGGGGAGACAACACTCAGCTGAGCACTCAGTCCTCTGCTGTGAAAGTTTGTGAAAGCTTTCCTTGCAATCTGTTTCCCAGTAGTTTCCCAGATTTCCTACATCAGCAACTTTATTTAGCATTGTGGTGGCTCATGACCCTTTCGCATGTGGAAAATATCTACAAAAGAGGTGAAGAAAAGTGTTCCTTTTGTGACTGTGAGGTCCCTTGAAGTTTCAACAGTTGGAGTATCTGCTTACAAACTTTTTAAACTCAGTTTTGTTCCAGAGATACACATGCCTATGCAGTGTGTGCATTTTGATTTATTAGAGACAGGAAAATATACTGAAAAGGTTTCTAATCTTTGATGTATTTGATGAAGTATTTATCTCAGTGCCCAGAGTTGTTAGTGATATTGTTTCCAAGTTCCAGGGCATATATTTAGCGAAACATCAAGAATTCGATCCAAGAAAGTGATTAATTATGGACCTAAAGTAGAGCATAAAATCCACCATAGTGGATCATTTAAATTGAGATCACAAAAAAAGCCCTTCACAGCCAGCGAGAGATTGCCTACAGATGCATAGGATGAAAGGCCAATGAGGGTGATACTGTTTTAATATGATTCTTCTGGAAGTTAGGTTCCCTGTAGTGGATCCCAAAACCATTTTCTGATGTTAAGCTCCCCTTCAAAAGACATCTGTAGCATATACCCTCTTCCTTCTTAAGAACTTGAACCAAGTGTCCTTATGCTAGATAACCGAGCAAATGGTTGGTGCAGTCACCCAGGAGGCAAAAATGTGTCTTGGTGTTGGACTACTGCCCTCCACCTGAGCAGTTCCCAAACTGATGCTAGTCCCTCTGCTCCCACCCTGTTGCTCCTCACTGAAGAGCTCCACAGCTCCCTGCTTTGCTGGCCCAGTAGCTGGCACTGTAACGGCTGTACCTTATGTGTCCTCTTCCTCTTCCCATCTCTTAGTCTAAATCGGAAGTACAGGCAGCTGTGGTATTTCTATTCCTCCACATGCTTTCAGCGGATGTAATTCGTGTCATTTGTCTTCAGACCTCTCCAGTTTCTTGGATTGACATTTTTCACAGCCATCCATACTTAGTACATTGGAACTGTTCCCCTTGTTTTCTCATCAGGCTCCTGTCCAGCCCTCATAACAAAAGGCAGCAGGTGATCTGTATGCCTGTGTTTTACCTCTTTCAGGCTACCTAGTTCCCTCTAACTCCAAACTTCTCAAGAATAAGAAGAAGCTGAACACAAGCCATAATTTTTCATCTCTGCCTGTGAGCCTATAAGCCTATGTTGCTTTGTATGTCAGACAAATTTGAAAACTTCTTTGAAAAACAAAATGTTAGCTTTTTTACATCAAATTCATTGAGACAGATTATACTGGATTTTCTTGTGAAGCTTAGTTACAAAAAACAGTAGTTAAATCAAAATGCCTACAACTGAATAGCCACAGGATCACTTATTCTGTATGTGTATTAATCCTTCCTTCCTGTCTATTGTCATCTTTTTAACTTGAACCTTCTATTCTCTTGCTATTTATGCCCAATGTATCACCTGAGTGTGTCCAAGTCTTTTTCCCATCCTTTCCGTAGCCCTTTCACCAAACTGATTTTACATTTACTGCATTCATTACTAAGTGCTTCTCTGCTTTCTGCGTACATGTCAGCAAGTGATTGCACAGGAAAGATGTACATATGAAAAAGCAAGCCTAGAAGAAATCAGTAAAAATGTTCAAAGCTGGATGCTTACTTCACCTTCTGGGTAAAATGGCTTGCCAGCTGGGAGTGTCAAGCATGCCTGCCTCTTGTACACTTCAAAACGCTTCTCTTCTTGATCATCGGTCAGACTCATCAGTTGGCTTGCAGTTCAGAGGGGAGTGAAATGCTCTCAGTTTGCTCATTCTTGCTGTATCTCATAATCACCCTGGAGAAAACTAGGCATTGTTTCAGACGTTGCCCAGGTTATTCTATGCAGCTGATGCAAAACCACAAATACAAATTTTGTAGTGACTTAAGAAGGTTTGGCAATGGTCTGACAAGACCTTAATGACTTTTCTCCTACTGTATTTTCAGTAACGAAGCTCAGAGCTGGCCTGTTTTGTTGGTAGTCTTTCTTGAGGACCCCTTCAAGGACAGCTTTATGGGTGGATTCAAAGGCCTTAGTTCTTGCAGTTCGTCACTGCTTCCAAAGGTGCTAAAATGGTGAAAGATGAATCAGATGTAAGCCTGCTGAGGGTTTTGTGCTGGCCATCCAGACAGTGGTTTTGCTTGACACAGCATCTCCTCACGTACATTGCAAGTGCTGGGTGAGGTTGGGACCAAAAGGCTCATGCAACTGAGAGGAGAGTTCAACCTGACCAAGGGTAAGGAGCTGTCTTTAAAAAATGCTGATGGGGCATTTTATGCTACCTCCCATACTCTTAGCTCTTAATTTCATGCTTTCACACTTTTTTATTTCTGGAGCTGGAGAGGATTATCCAGTGATCTTGGGCCAATATTTTCTTTATGCAAATTTCCTTCCATACAGAATGTTAATCTCTGCCACTAGCACTGACAGACAAGAGTTAAAGTTTCATTTTAAATATAAAGCTCTGACAGAGCATACATCATGCTCTGCTGTGTTTATAAGATAATTGTATTTTCTCTTGGAGACACTTAACTTTAAAAGTTGTAAACTCTGGGCATGCTAGTCCTGTCTGTGGTGTCTGCTTAGGAGCAGTTAGCTTTCTTGACAAGATACTGTAGTAACAGTATCTTGGTGTAAGGTTGTTTTACCTTATTCTATTTCAGCTTGAAACTATTTTTTGTTACTGTGATTATTTGTTACCATAACTAACATGAATCCCCTACAAACAGTAGCTTCCAGCTGGTACTGGGTTTTAAAACTCTTATAAATTTGAGATTTCAAATCATTTTGGCAAAAGCCCGGCAGAGTCTTATTTTTGTTATATGCTATACACTGTTTGCTGGAATTCATATGGATGCATTCCACCTCCAGTAAAAAGTTATATTATGCCGCAGGTGTCCAGCACACACAACCAATAAAATAAAAATCAAAGCCTCACAGGTTTCTGCCATTGTCCATTTTTCATAGCTTATGGTGTTGGCCCAGAGTGTATGTTCTACACCAGCACTGGGCAAGATATCCTGTTCACTTACACAGGAAGAAGTGACCAGTTTTTAGCTGAGGATTACAGAATATCCCTTCTCCTATTGCCTGTCTCCCCCTCCCTTCCTTCCTGCCCCAGGGAGGAAAGTGCTGCATCTCTGTGCATGGGAGAGGGTGGTGGGAGTGAAACCAACAGCCTCTTCTAAAGCACCATCCAGCAAAGTCCCAGTGAGAAGTAAAATCCCTACACAAGAAGCAGTTACTGACCATCAGCTCTGGAGTTTCCTCGAAGGCTGAGGCTGTGATTACCACTCACCTCATCCTGAGAAATGTCTGAGATAAATTTCTGGGGAAAATTAGAGCTATCTGAATACTTCCTAGCTCCTGAGATAGGACAGGGGAAAAGGGCTCTCTACTCTGTTTGTTGTCTTGAGTGGAAAGGTGTTGCTTTTGTGAAGTTTTATTTTCTGTACTCATTTCACCACTCCTCCTGCTTCTCGGTTTCCACACCAATTACCAAAAGACATGCAGGCACTAGCTTTCTACAACATTATAAAAAAGTAAGTCTGCATATTTTATTTACAAAATGTTCATTCAGAAACTGTAAGGTAGCCAGTATTTTAAAAAGGAGATTTGACAGGATACCTAGATTTAGTATTTAGCTAATTGCACAAAATTGGAATTGAAGCTGCCTGTGAGTATAAAAGAAACATACAATATTTACTTGGCTGACAGCTAATTCATATGCAATGTTTGCTTTTTCCAAATCTCTTGGTTGCTTTAAGTTTCCTTTTATTGCTTCATTAACATGATCCACTTCCAATAAAATAATTTAGGTCAAGAATGTCCCAGCAAAGGCTTTTCAGGTATTTGCAGGGTTTTCTTTTTTTATCGCATTGTTTAGCAAATCCCGTACGATAGAAGCATGGCTGCTTTCTCTGGGGACTGATCAGTATCTGAAGAGGGAAAGCATGAGCTGTAAAAGGAGATGCATTCTGGTAACACATCTTTCCAAGCATGTTTCCATCGCCCTTCACTGGAGACCCCAGGCCTCAGCAACAAGGAGGCACAGTCTGAGTTGTGGGGAGCTGCAGGGGAGCTGCAGGGGAATTTTCCTGTGAAAAGTTTCTCTAAGAAAAGTGTCCCTCTACCTCAGGAGGGTGGAGGCTGGGAACTGATAAGAGCAGCATGGGAAAATCAGCCTCCAGAGTCTGGAGAGGAAAAGGGAAAGGAGGGGCAGGGTCGGTGACTGTCAGCTTCAGAAAACAGCATTTTGAAATTGCATAGGACCAGGAAAGGAGAAATCCCTTCTCCCTGGATTATCAGTGGGGCCAGTAAGGGATGGTGGATCTCTCCTCATCCTGGATGGAAGCCTTTGGTGCACTCCATGCCTGGCCCATAAAACTGCTGCCTGCCCTACAGCAGAGTCCTCAGCTGACCTGTGATTCCCGTCATTATGGGTACAGGTACTGTCCCAGCCAGGGCACAGCAAGGGCAGCTTTTTTCTTTACATGTGGATGTTCAGCAGGTTTTTCCTACTCCTCACAGCATACTCTTCCTGGTTTTGGATAAGTGAGAAATAAGACAATGGTTTCAAAGTCTGAAATTGATAGTTGTTGTCAGAGCTTCTGGCACGTATTGCATGCATACTGCTTGTCCCCCCTGCACCCCCCCAAAAAAAAAAATTAGCTTCCTAGGTCAACCATGGAACATGGGAGAACCACGGATGAGTGTTTTTTCATTCCTCTTTCAGCAAAGACCTGAGAGCGTTTGGGGGGACGGGTTGCAGGTTGGGAGTCAAGAGGGTTGTCAGACATGGAAAGTACTTAATGCAATAGGGGACTGCTTTGCTAAAGAGCATGAGGCACACCATTTATATCCATAACTCTGTAATGTTTTGAGATCTACCAGTGTAAAACAACTGAAATAGTGAACATTTGAAATATATTTAAGCCAGTGTGTTCACTTGAAGCACTTAAGCAGTATTATGTATACTAATTTAAACAGTTTGACTTTGATCAAATGCAGGAGCATAAAGCAACCTTCCTCAAATAAAACATGTATGACTGTATATATACATTAAGACAACAGAAAAGAGACTACTTCTTTATATGTTGACAAAAACAAGTATAACCCCAGTCCGGACAAAACAGGGTGGGAAACTTACGTTGTCATTTCTCTCTTTTCCCTCCGGTTGCAAATCCACACACAAGACTTTCATTCCCTACACTGATTTTTTTCCCTTATTCATTAGCATGGCAATGTGTCCAATCTGACAGAGGCACAGAGCCAAATCTGACCTTAAACATTTGATAGAGGTCTTCTTGTAAAATATAGGATTTACCAACAGCTGCAGTGATTGTACAACAGATATGTTACTGTATCAGAGGACTGGGATACAAGTTTGTTTAAACAAATGCAAAAAAGCTATCATGAGAAACTGAAGGAAGTGGGTCACCAGTTTCCTGATAATATTTACGACAATCCGTAGATAAGAGAAATGGGAAGGAGGCCCTTCTTTCTTCCATAGTTTATGCAAAAACAGTTCTTCCACAGTTAATGCAAAAAGACGGATTGTTGTAGGATAAACTCTGACGTCACACAGTAGCTTTGTCACTCAGACCATCTGTGCAAAAACATGTAATAGTGTGGAATTTGGGGCAAACATGATGTTTAAGATTCTGAAGGAAAGAAATGGGAAAGTTCATTTCTGTAAGGCACGTATTCTGAAGGCAAAAGGGGACCTGTGAGGAAAGAGCTCTGGACCTTAGAAGTATTTGAATGTTAATTCCTTGGGCTCAAATGTACAGAAGCATTAGGCAATTATCACCGACTGATTTCAAGCTCTGAAACAAAGAAAAAAACTGTCCTGATGACTCTGGACTTTGCAATGCTGTTCTTTACTGTGGCACCCAAGTAGTATGGACACCTTCAGCAGACAGATGTTAACTTTAAGGAGAAGTACTTCCGGTGCCAATAGCAAAATGAGATTAATGTTAACAGTGGTGGCTTTCTCCTTCCTTTGACACGCTGAGCCTTACGCAGAAGCATCAGGCCATGTGCAGACGTGAATAATACGCACATCCCATTATACACAGAGCAGCTGGGAAGTCTAGGAACAATTGTAATGAAATGACAATAGTGTCTAAACTCCTGAAAACACTCCTGGCAGCAAATCTTTGTTCCCCAGATAGAAGCCCCAGACTGGTAAGTGGATGTCTCTCACTCCTTCTGAGCCATTCATGGAACGAGAACATAAACTGTACACATATCTTACTTTTGATTAGTAATCAGGACATGGGTACTGCGTAACTTCAGTAGGTTTATCTTACAAGGACAATCTCAGAAACTTCTTCATGATAGCCAGGATTAATTAGGGGTTAGAAAGGCCCTGCTGAAACTTAATCTGCCTATTATGTTTTTGGGATTCAATATGCTAATTTAATTAGCTGGAGTTAGAGAGAAAACTAACGTGAGCAGTGCCCCATGGTGAGGGTAAATGATTTTGAATGGCAAGAACAACTTTTTTGGCTCCTCCAAGTTGTGGTCCCCATAGCATGCCCAACTGGAAAATGCTGAGGAACTCTTTTTTCCTGCTTTCATTGAGTTCTTACAGGGGAAGCATATAAAGAGACCAAGGCATCCAGCAGCGGAGAAAAATTTCCCCCCTTCTCCTCCCAGCCCCCAAAGCTCACTAACCTGGGTAGTCACCTTTAAGAAACAGTGCCTTGGGACTCTACCTCAGCTTCACAACCCTTAGATTTCTTGGGAAAATGGAGCTATCATTAGTAGTGAAGGCCCTGTCACTGTCTGTTTCAGTTTTCAGCTGATCCCTCTAATCTGTGCAAATTCCAACCTATGGAGACTAGCAGTGGCCTTTCCATGGGGAAGAACACTGTTTTGTAAGGAACAAATAGCAAAAAAGTATGACATAAACCTTGCTGATATTTTCTCCACATTAACCCCTGTATTTTTCCATGAGTCTCCACCTGGTTTTGATTTCAGATCTTCAAAACATATTTTATGTTCCTTCCCTCATCTCCTTTGCAAGGCTTTGTTTTGCAAAACAGAAAAGATTTCCTGGGTTTATTTCTTTATCAGTAGCTTGAAGTGGGGAAAGCAGTTTTTAAAAATCCCAGTGCTCATAGGAAGAGGAGATCATTTTGCCTTGTTCTCCATTCCAGGCTGGCTCTTCTTTCTGCTTGTGGCCCAGAAGGTTTTACACTTTTTTCCATGTTAATTGTTTTCTGCATCACTATATTTCTCTGTGTAAACCTGCAATTTGTGTTGAAGGTGTGACTCATTAGCAGTGGCTGCACATAACCCATGACAGAAGGCTCGGTGCAGATGTGATTAGTGGTGTCCCACACCTCAGGGATGAGGAAGGACCTGCTCCCGATGGAGCCATCCTCTGGTTGTTGGAAACCTCCTGGCTGCAGAGCCAAGCAGTGCCCGCCCAGTCTAGCAGGAAATTTGCCTGACAGAGGAAAATTGTGTCATAAAAGTGGTTTTATTTCTCTGGGCCGTCTCAGCCTTTGCGTGGTGGAGCAGGGAATGTAGTGGGAAACCAGAAATCGCCTAGGGCTGCTCCATACGAGCTATTCTTGGCTGTCAGAGATGTCCCTGAGGCTGCCCTCAGTCAGGCTGAGGCAGAAAGTAGTTCTTGAGTCATCAGGGGCTTAAGCAACGGCAAGGTTTGTGTAAAGCCCATCATTTCCCCTCTGGTTCCACACCAGGAGTATCTGGAGTGGACCAGAAATAACAGCGCTCTGTCATTTTTCAGTGTCTCACCATTAGATCTTTAAGTGAGCAACCTCTAAGGCAGAGACCCTAAATGTATTGCTTTAGCACTCATGTGCAGCACTATATTTAGGGTAATTTTGTGGCTCCATTGCTGTGGTGAAGAAAGTCTGAAGGAGCCTATGGTAACCTGAAAACTGCCTGCGGGTGTGCTGCAGGGAGGAGAGGGGAAGCTAAGCTTTTGTTTGGAAAAGAAAAAAAAAAAAATGATGAAAGCAAACATGAGCCAAGACATAAAGTCTCATTTTGCTCCCATGTGCTAGTGCTTGAGCAGACTATTGTTCTGGACTCAGAGATTGATTCTTAATTATGTTGAGCAGTGAATGGTTTGAATTACGGCCACATAGTTTGGTGAGCACAAGCCTGTTAAGAATTTTGGCTGGAGAGCAGCTGCAGGGCTGCTCTGAAATCACAGAAGGTGGCTGGTGCTGGAGGTGTTTTCAAGAGTTAGAGGTGTGCACGCTGCCACCTGAAGTCCCATGCGTGAATGTTTTATCTGAATCTGCCCTTGTCTTTATTCTGCTATTTCAATCTGAAATAAAACATCTTGTATTTATTGTATCATCACATTTAGACACTACCATTTTGGAATCTCCTGTGGTCATCATCAGATCCAGATGTTTCCAAATGTCATCATCCATACACTGAAATGATTACAAATGGAGATATATTTCTGTAAGCTGTTGCTACTCGGTGAAGATTGCCAGTTTCCACTGGCTTGGAGGAGACTTTTATTTTTAATGGGGTAGGGATGGCCCCAAGTTCAATACTGCAGATTTTTAAATTACACATATTGTTTCATGAAGCACAAGTTGTTGTAGTCTCTGTTTGCTCATAAATTTGGAGTGATTTTCTGAGAGGTTACTAATTTTAACATGTGTAGGGTGTTTTTAATATTCAGATTACACAATCTGATTACCTATCTCTATCTCTGAAGAGTGTGAGATGAGTTCATTCTGCACTCTGATCAATGTATTAAAAATACAATTAATTTCCATGGAAGAACTTCACGTCACTCTGTTTACCTAAATTGTCTGACAGCTGCACTGTACACAGCTCTGTCTGGCTTGTGAATGAATGCTACTGCCCTCTGCTGCAATGGATATCTGATTCCTGCTCAAAGTTGCATACTCTCTGTGTTAATTATGAACAAAACATGGGGAAATGAGTTACACGGATGCCTAGACACGAGTACAGATACAGTCACAGCTCAGAAGTGGCAAGGGTTTATGGTGGCTTCTTTGGCATTGCTCTGGATGTCAGAGCAAGATTAGAGTTCTTACAGCAGGGTAAAGAGATCATGTACCATAACTTCCTGTTAATGTGCCTTAATTCATAAAGTCAGGCTGCATTTTAGATTTTTCCCACTTGTTTACTAATTTGGGCATACTGATGGCAAGTCAGAGATTCTAAAGTACTGGTTTTGACCATCAGAGTGATGAGCACCACAGTGCTAAAATTGTAGGTATTCTCTCCTGAAAATGGTAACTCTGTGTTAGACATTGTAACTTTCAGGCATATTCAGCAAATACAGTTATGCACTGAAGAGTGAGACTGTTGAGCCAGCATCCTGATAAGCAGTTGATTACCTGTTGTGACTCTTGGGAACAGAAAGGAGATGGCAGGAGAGCTGTCTTTCTTAAAGCTTTGCGCTATGTGCACATTGCACTATGAGAAAGCACTTACTTTTGCTAGGGAATTGTAGTCCACTAGCTTCACCTGGATTCGTGTGTCTTGCTAGTCTACTAGTGAAGTTCACTGCACACAATAATGGATCAGAAAGTTATGACAATAACCTAGGTTATAAGACTGTCAGACAGCACCCTTCTGCCCTATCCTGTTGTTACTTCAGCTATAACACAATCCCTAGAAGCCCTTGGGAAAGTACTGATCTCTCATTTTCAGACCTTTGTCTTACTCTAATGCAGAACGAGCAGCAGATTCCTGGCACAAACTCCTCTGTGCTGATCTGTACCCTTTGAAAGATTCAAGAGCCTGTCAGAGACAAAATGCATAAACCTGGTCATTCTGGATGTACAGATCTGAAAACATCAGCTTATTGCCTGGATGTGCAAGTTAGAGAAAGCTGCATCCCTTTCCTGACAGGTGGCATTAGACTGAATCTAATGTCTGTGTTTGGTTGGGATTTTGTTGTTTTTTTTTTTTTTTGATTCAGTACTGCTTACGTGCCATTATGTAGTCATTATGATGTCTTAAAACAGATAGCTGCAGATCATTAAAGTACAATGCTGTAAGCAGTAGCTGAGTGTGTCTCTTTTCCTACTGCTCCCAAGTGATTAATGGTCATGTTCTTTCCAGTCTCCTAAACCAGAATCGTGCTCAGGGTTACAAGAGAGTTTGCTTCAGACAGAATGTTCTCACAGTAAAACCACATTGAACAAAAGACAGAAAAACCTCATGTGCTACTGGGCACTCTTGCCCTTTGCTGAGACATGAGGCCACACCATACACACATCAGAAGAGCATGGTAAGGGGTTGAGACTGTGTGAAGACTGCACAAGTGTCACATCACCCATGTGGCAAAAAAATTACACTCAGAGCCTTTCTGAATGAAATATGTATATCCTCCTTCATTAAGTCATTTCTGCCTTTACTCATATTTGTCACTAGGAGATTACTAGATTCCCAAACCATATTGTAATGATCAGTTAGCTTTTTCATAGAATAAAATGCAGAGATCATAAATATGCTTCAAATATACAGTGTGAGTTCTTTGTAAGTGCATGCTGCTTATTTTCCCAAGATTTTCAAATGACAAAAAAAAAAATAAAGAGCAAGAGAAGGAAAAGTACCCAAGAAAATCACAGGGGAAGAGTTTGAGGTAGTAAGTTACAGATCTGCCTCTGCCTCATGGAAAATCTGACAACTATTCAACTGTATTTGGTGATGCTACATGTCATGCTCAAGCTTCAGAAAAATCTAAGAAACAAGGTAACATCAGAGACAAATAAATCCTCAGTACTGGAAGGCCCTTTAAATAAACAACAAATTGTCAATTCTGTGTCAGATGAAATTGCATTTGCCTTTTGTCGAGCAGCCACTAACTTTATTCTAGATTAGTGATAACATACTATCAGAAAAAAAAAAGAAGAAGAAAAAACTGAATTTCCATATGTGCAATATAATATAAAATTAAAGAAAATACAGACTATATTTAATTTCAATCCAGGTTTACAATGATGGAAAGTAAATCACCTTTACTGCTTATTAGCTTTTCATAAGGTATATTAGACTTTATTTTGGAATTTATAAAATAGTGCTTCAATTTTATTGTGTGGAATGGAAGTTTAATTTAGTAGTCTGGCTAATGTTGACAATTTTAATAACTCACCATCTAAAATTTTAAAACTGACTGAATATTGAAAGTCAAAATAGGTCCTGATAAAGTTAGGACATAGTTAATTTTTTTTAATTTTTTTTTTTTTTTTGAGTTGGCACATATTTTATACTACCTCCAGTGTATTTTCTCATTGACCTCGTGTTTAATCTATGGCAAACTTACACAACTTCAATTACCAAAAACCTCAGCAATATGAGGAGCTGCCAGATTCCAAAAGCAACTGATCCTACTAAATTGGAAGAAATTGGTAATGGGGGGTAATTTTTATCACAATTAGGTGTGCCATAGGGACATTATTTTTGTGAATACTTACTAACAGGTTGGCTAAACTACTCGCGATAAACTCTGGACACAGGGTATTCATCAAAGTATTCTTCATAAGAGGTGCTCCCGCTGTTACTGGACAAGGTATAAAAGCTTTTGGGGGGAAAGGATTATTGATGCTGTGAAGAATATTTCTTTTGGCTTGGTATGTATGTGTCATATGGTGCTGTGAGAAAAGAGTCTCTGACAATGTTTTATTAAGTAATACTATTAATAGTACTGAAAATCATATGGAAGGATACTTGAAATTAGAAGGATAACCCCCTTGCTGAATTAGAGCTGAAGTAAACAAAAATGGAGGTCTTGTGTTTCCTGTGTAATTGATTAAGTGGTCTGCTAATTCTTAAGTAGAGTCTTTTGGGAAGGATTCCTCATATGACATAGTGAAATTACCCTTCATGTCTTTGTGGGATACTTGATTTCTCTCAGTTTGTCTTGGGTAGCAATGAAGGGGGGGGGGGGGGGGGGACAAAGAAAAAAAAAATTAAAATTTAGCTGAATTTCTTTGTAAACTCTCAAGCTTAGACTCAAGCTAAAACTTGCCGTGGTTTGTCTGCTAATGCAGCACATGATTTATTTACTGTAAACAATTCTGAAGCATGGGAAATGGTTTCCAAAGGACTGAACACGAGCTTTCTGGACAAACTGAAAAATCTTTTTGTAATGGAAGACCTGTGGATTGAAATTGCTAGAAGAGATTTAGTTTCTAATTTAGATATCTGGCTTGACAGGATCAGTTGACCTTCTCCTCAATCCATTCCAAGAACATGAACTACTGAGCCTATATCTATTAATCAAGGCTTATGGGTTTAGTGGCTCATAAGGCTGTAAAAGAAACATTTATTTCCTTTTTGGGCACTTAAGCACAAAAAGCAGGTGAAGGGTGGTTTCTTCTCGCCAGCCAACAGATTTCTGTGTGCAAGTAACAGTGATGGTGAATTGGGTATAGCAACAGAACATGGTAGGTGATTAAGGAAAAGAATCACCTTTGAATCATGTTTGAATATGTTTGATCCCTTGCTTTCTTAGAACATATAATTGGAACAAAGGACATAAAGGATGGTCTAAAAAACTCAAGTATAATGTTCTCACTTCTGAAACAGTAAATGAAAAATTTGAACATCTCTTCTGTTCATATGTCTCCTTTCCATATAACTGTAGTACTATAGCTGAAATGTTGCTGAATATATTTCAACATGAATCAATTGTGTCCTGTCACTATTAGATAATGTAGAACTTCTTCCCTTCTTTCTTTCTCTCTCTTTCAAATGCTGCCCTCCCCAGTTATTTTGGATTCTATTTTGCAGACAAAAACACGAATAGAAAAAATTCCTAGAGACTTGTACTAATGTGTGACCGGGTCAGTGGAACCATAATTCTTTTCATTCAATTTCTTATCCTTGTTTCATTTCTTCAAGACAGTTTGTTGCCTAGCTCTAAAGAGACATTAGGAATGTAAAATATATATAGATGTATTTATATTTTTTTAAAAATATATATATATATAAGCGCATGTATATAAAGAGTCTTTGGTGCTTGGACCTTTCTGCTTTGTCTTTAAGAAACTACTCCCTTAGAATGTTGCAGATCAGTCTTGGCCTTGATTTGTGTTCCTGTAAGTTCTTCGAGTTCTCACTGAGCAAAATTACTGTAAAAAGAGGGAATCACATTTTCCTTTCAGTGATGTGCTGCCAAAATCGCTGCAGGAAATTTCCTCAAAACTTGTTTTTGTGATTCATGTGATTTTTTTTAAGGTAGAGTACTTTTTCTCCTTTCTTGTATTTTTGGAGTGAACTACACACAACCGGTGCTATATGCTATGCATTGTTCTGTCTAATTAATAGTAAGTGCGTGTTGGTTTCTTATGCATGTGTCTTTTCTAGCTGAACATTTCACGGTTAGTTTTCAGTTGTCTGCTTTTTTTTGACAGCCCTGGCAGCAGTGACAGGCAATCATCTGACTGAATCTTCTGGTAGTGACCTCTTCAAAACTGCTGAGCATTGCGTGCCTGTGAGGTGGTCAGTTATGAGCACGAATTTCTTTTTGTAAGTGTGCTGTATAGTTAAAAACCAAGTGGATTTATTTTTCTTCCTCAAGTGAACTGGTCTCTCCTGACCCTTGAAGGTCTGCTCTAGACTAGGAACAAGATTCTCCGTGGAAGGTAGGTGCAGTGAGATGGGAGGCAGCAGAAGCAAAGAACAAAGGGGTGAGGGAGAGAGTGCCATGGAAATATCTGGTTTAACAAGGCTAAAGTCTGAGCTCGTGTTTTTAATCCTGCTTGGCTAGTCTCTCCTCTTACTGATGCGTGTGCAAGGGCAATTTAGCGGAAGACCTGCAGCTTAGAGAAATTACCCACTGATCTGTGAAATACAGCAAGAGCACAGGCCAAAACTAATTGGCAGGTAACCCCAAATTTTCTTCCCAGAGAGCTTGTCAACGTGTGAGACTTTGACCTGGGGACAAAGCACCAACATTTGTTGGTGATGTACTTCTCTGTATGGTTCAGTAAGTATAGTATGGAACCAAAGATCCTTTGTGCATCACATACAAAAGGCGTTTGGGACCTCGAGTGGCTTTTGGACTACTCTAGGAAAAATGTCTTGTAAAGTGTACACTGATAGATGAATGTGGCTCTAAATAAGTACCCAAAAAATCTCAGTTAAGTGGAAGAGCTTGAGCTGTTCTGACAGTGGTATGGAGATTTCTCCTCCATAAGTCATACCATTATGGTCTTCCCTAAGACATGTTGATGCTCACTAAGGATCAGTCCTGACTTCAGCTCCTTCTGGGATGCCAACTGTTGCACAAACACTAAAGCCCCATGTAATTATGGGGCAAATAAGTAGTACATTCAAATTTGAATTGAGGCTAGAAGGGGATTTCGTCTGAATATTTAAGATGAAGTCAAGTATTTGGGCAGGAAGCTGGCCACTCACCGTCCCGTGTTTATCCCTCACTCCTGCCTAGCTGTATGCAGCAGACATTGAGTTGGCAAACTCTAGTTTTTCAGAAATTTTAAGTGAACTTACTTTGGCACTAAAATACCGTATTGCTTCATTTTGCATGCTTGAATTGTTCAGTTCCTGGCGGTAAAAATTATACTTTGGGGTTTTTTGTTTTCATTCTAGTTAAGACACTGAAATCCTAAGTGGTTATATCTCTCCTGGCAAATTGTAAACTGGGTGCCTGTTTTCCCCTTTCTCGTACACCAACAGAAGGTCTCCAGTGACCCCTGGTTAACAGGATTCCCTTGATGTAAAAGTGGTGCGAGAGTGGGTTGAATCGCGAATGTATTTGCAAGTTTAACTGAGATTTGTCAGACTTGGGTCTAATGAAGTACAACAATTATGTATATGTTTGGCAACGTTTGTCTCCTGGTTTTTTTATGTTCAGATGTTATATTACTTGCAGATGTTTTGTTTCTGCTTATTTAGCAGATTTCCATTTTTAAGCAAATTAATGTGATTTTGCAAATATTTAGTAAACATTATAATACTGGCATTTTTCAAGTGGTGCAAAACTGAACAGTCTCACTTAAGTTAAAATCTTATTACACCATAAAGTCTATCCTTTCTTGCTTTCTTGTTGTTTTTAAGTCTTTCATGTAATGCAATTACGTATTTTCTTGTAGATGCATAACATAGAAAGACTACTGCCAAGTTCTTTGAGTACATTACAGTTTACAGAATTATCCTAATATCAGAGGTTAAATATTTTAGCTTTGTGTTCAGAAAAATTAAATAATAATAATCGATAAACCTTATCCAAATATTTTGATTTGTCCATTGTAATACCCTACAAAGTTTTACTAATGCCAGTGCATAAATGTAGGTTGCTAATTTATTAAGAACTGTGGCAGTCGGGTTGTTTAGGTGGTGCTTTCTTTTGAGAAGACTTGTATGTTGTCTATTTGAATGATTAAACTCTCACTAAAACCACATTCTTTCTCTATTGAGGTTTTCAGATTGGCTGCATTTGGGATTCATTCCCAACTCCACCTTTTTATTTTTTCTTTCACTTGAACGTAAAAATGTCAGATAGAAAGAAAATAATTCACAACTGTCTTGGGGCTTGATTCACCCGCCTCTGACATCAATTTTATGCCAACATAACTCTATCAAAAACCATGATATTACTCTGGTACTCTGCTGGTTTAATAGAGTAGCAAATCGGGCCTTAGGGGGGTTTCTTGGTTACTTCTAATTTTCTGATTAAAGCAGAGTTATTGAAACTCATAAAATCCATGTAACATTGTTGCTCCACTG
This sequence comes from Todiramphus chloris collaris, assembly GCA_025345505.1. Classification (NCBI taxonomy): domain Eukaryota; kingdom Metazoa; phylum Chordata; class Aves; order Coraciiformes; family Alcedinidae; genus Todiramphus; species Todiramphus chloris. Next base: position 6,982,236 of record JANVCC010000062.1, on the reverse strand, counting down.
TGGGCTATCTGCATCAGAAACCTCACTTCATTCTAGGGCTTAAGGAAATTCCCATCTGGCTTCAGCTCAGGGAAGGTATATTCAGTTAAACACTTCAGCAGGATTTTTATTTTTAAATTTACATATTTTTTAACCATGTTCCAGAGCCTTGCAAACACAGAGGCTCCAAATATTCCATATATTTCAGATTCATAGGCAGATGTGATGCACCATCTCCAATTTCACATTTGCCATTCTTCCTGTCCATACAGCCAAGAAAACAGCAGGTTACTACCCAAAATGTGAAACTCCTTAATATGTTCAAAAATCATGCAACTGTGCAGAATCTGGGGATGGGAAGATTTTGTTTGCCTCTTTGCTGTGCTATTCTAGTCCTTATATTAATTTTTGTTTGTTTGTTTTTTCTTCTCTGCAGTCCCAAGGATTAGAAGTTACTTATTTGTTAAAAAGTGAAAACTGAGTTTCCCACATCACATACAACTCTAGATCCAGACCTTAACACCACCACCAAAATACAGGGGGACTCTAGGTTGGGTCAGAGCAATTGGCAGCTCTCTGACACATTCATCTGGGTTGTTTATGTTTCCTTGTGTGGGAGCAAGAGGTTTCTTGGAAAGCATTGCATCATTGCTCTCTGCAAGGAACACTTTGTGATGGGCAGCTCCTTGGAAAACTAACCAGAGAGTTAGTAGGGCTAAGATTTCCAATGCAGCATCTATACCTCCTCTATGGCAAGGAGTGGAAAGAATGGATGCGAACAGAAGTGGGGAAACAGTGAGGGGAATGATTGTACAAATGCTTTTCATATCTCACAGTAGGTCCAGTCAAGTCTGGTCTGACTCATTATTATGGTTTGTAATCACGTGTGTGCCGTTTGACAGAGGGAAGGTGGCTGAGGACTCAGTGCTGTGTGCAGCAATCTAAGAAATGCTAATGGCCTCAAGTTCTCTAAATTAGTGTAGTGACAGCAGAAATTATCGTATAATCTCAAATATGACTGGGTTAGAAGGGACCTTAAAGATTACCTAGTTCCAACCCCCCTGCCATGGTCAGGGACACATTCCACTAGACCAAGTTGCTTAAAGCTCCATCCAGCCTGGCCTTGAACACTTCCAGGGAGTGGACCGCCTTCCTGAATGCTTCCAGGGAGGATTATTCTGCTGCCTTTGCATGCAGAAGCATAGAGGGTGTCCGCTACAGGAAAGTCAACCCCAAGTAACTCTTGAAGTGTGCACCGTTTTTAGGAACATCCTCATGCCTAACTACAGTTGGGCTTCACTTGATTCTGTTTTATTCAATACATACAGTCCAAGGGATAATCAGAGAGGTCTTTTATTTCCTAAGTAGCTAAAAACTAGAAGTGCAAAGACCTAGGAGATAGTGGAAAAAAAAAAGTGTTTATGGAAGAAAAGAAAAAGAAGAAAGAAAAAAGCCTATTTAATTTCAGAATAGTTCGTGGTATGCTTAAAGCTCTGAATGAAGATTTATATTGGTCCCATTTGATCCAAACGGGTTGCATCTCCTTAATAACAAAGCTTTCTTTGAGAATGTTTAATACGTATTGCTGCTGCCAGATACAACCTCCTACTTTTTCTGGGTTTTGAAATAGACTGGGCAATTCCTAAGCTTTCTTTGGCATGTGAAGATAATTCATGTGTTGAACTACAAACCAACTGCTCACCCAAAAGCACAGGAGGCCCGGGTGGTGTAGATTAGGAATAAACAAAAGGAACTGGAAAATTCTGTAGAAGTACCATTTTAGTAACTTTGCTTCTGCATTATATGATGAAAAATACCTTGTGAAAATTGAATACTCTGTGGAGTATTCTCTGCTTTTGGCTATAAAAAGGTTAGTTTTCTTGTCCCCTTACATGTGAGTGCAGCAGATAACATAGAAATTGCTAATCCTAGTCATAGACCATTGAGAGGGAAAGAAAAAAGTGAGACTTAAGTAATAAATCTGGATAATATACTCAAGGATCATTGGCACAGGGATGGCAGCAAACACACAGGAGAGAGCGAGCACTCAAGCTGTATTGTTTCACACAGAAGCGTCTTCAGAAAATAACACCCTCGGTCGATTTGTTCCAAAACTTAACATTCCTGCTGGAGTGTCAGGGGTTGCAGCGCCCCAGAAATACCATTTAAAAGCCCCAGGCATAATTGCTGGCCCTTGAAACTTCATGCCAGCACTGATGTGAATGGAGGAGGCTCCAGCAGTGTGCCCGTTTCCATGGAGTATGTCGAAGAACAATGGAGCAGAAGACAAAACTTGGATGAAGCTACCCCCAAGAAAGGTTTGGGTTTGTTTGAAAACTGAGACAAAATGTACATGAATGAATAAACTGAAATAGCTGTAAATAGCCTATGAAAACGTGCTACAATAAAATGATTTAGAATTCTTCTTCATTATCCCACTTCACATTTGAAAGGATGACTGGAAAAGAAGATCCTGTAATTTTTTTTAAATCCACAGGCTTTGCAGCAAATGAGGGTGTTTTCCAGTTCAAATATTTTGAGTATTTTTTGATGTTTGCACAGGCTCAGGATTTCTGAGCCCATGTAGTAATCTGCAAAAAAAATCCCACCATTTCTTGCTTTGCTGAGACTCATCACATGGCACACAGTTGAAAACATTTTGCTGTGGCATGTTTAATAGGTTGCAGAGTAGGCAGTGCCTCTAGCCATATGTGGTTCCTTATAGCAGCTGGGATGACAGCAAAGAAAATATGTCCTGCTTTCCCAAAGCAAATTGTATGGCTCTGTGGCTACCTGAAAGGAAAGGCCCCTTCCAGTTTAGCCACACAAACATAATCTGTGTGTATCCTTAAATTTATGAGTGGCTACATTACTGTGCAGTTATCCTGAATTACCAAAATGTTGGATAAAAAGGGGAAAAAAGGTTTGCCTGTCATTATTTTTTTCCTCTAAGCATATGTCTGCTTTACTCAGAGTTTCCTATACCTGATTCTTTGGTGTCTGTGACCACCAACAGAGTTTCCCCCAGCCGTAGCAGTCTGGTTTAAATGTGTGCACTCTATATTCTCATTGTCCAGAGGGTTCTGGTAAAGGCATTTATCTGTTGAATGATGTGCAGACTGCCAGATTCAACACATGACAGCCTAAGTGCAGCACTAGTGACCACCAGTGATGTGGTTTTTATTTTAGGATCCTGCCCCTTCTTTTAAAAAAATTGTAGTTATTATTGATTCCCCCTCCCCTGCCTTTGCAAGCTGTTCCTTGGGAGTTTGTGAATCCTTCATCTCTGTCCCATATTAAGGACTGATCTTGATTTCATGTGCACTAATTTTGTGCTGCTCCTCCTCTAGCCTTCAGCAGTTGCTGGTGGTTTGTGCTGGTACGAAATCAAAAGCAGGGGTTTGGGAACAGATGCGGATAAAGAGGCGTGGACACGCATAGGCACCCCGCTCCCTCCCTCTTTCTCACCTGTTGGCCATTTGCTAACCTCTGTTAAATTTTAAGACATGGAGCCATTTAGAAAACACACTGATCACGACTCCTCTTTGTTTTTCTTGTCTTTTTTTACAGGTGGAGATCTGTGGGAAAGGAAGACAGATGCAACACGGGGCCATAAAAGAAGCAGATGGAAAGGACAGTCCTGAGTCTTCTTGTCCAGACCTTTGGTATCAGCAGGACCTTGTGAGTTAGGCCCTTGTCATGAGTGGATCAGGGTGTCAGCTGCTCGGCAGCATTGTTGTCAGGAGAATCCTGCCCCGTCCTGCTAAAGCTGAATGCAGTTCAAGTTAATCTCCTC
>JANVCC010000062.1:6673739-6933461 GCA_025345505.1 Todiramphus chloris collaris | reverse complement strand
CCAGCCCAACTCTCCAGCCTGTCCAGGTCTTGCTGAATGGCAGCACAGCCTGCTCCCAGATTTAGGTCATCAGCAAACTTGCTGTGGGCACACCGTGTTCCCTCATCCAGGTAGCTGATGAATATATTGAATCATACTGGTCCCAGTACCGACACCTGAGGGACTCCACTAGATACAGGCCTCCAACTAGACTCTTTCCCATTGACCACAATTCTCTTGAGCCCCTTTACCTTCTAGTACCCTGTCACATGGGTTCTCCCATAGTAATGGCTTGCAAAGGCCATAGTTGTCCGTGATGAAGTCCAGGGTTGGGATTCTGCTTGGTATTCCGTTCCTGCCACACGAGATCCTGAACTCCACCATGTCGTGGTTGCTGCAGCCTAATCTCGGCCTTCATCACTTCAGCCAGACCCTCCTTGTTAGTGAATGTAAGTCCCTCTCCTAGTTGGCTCATGCACCACTTGCATCGAGAAGTTATTGTCAGTGCACTGGCGGAACCTCCTGGACTGTGACTGTCTGAGTTGGGCCTTCCAGCAAATACCTGGGTAGCTAAAATCCACCATGAGAACCAGGGCCTGTAACTGCCAGGCTGCTGTCAGCTGCCTGTAAGCAGCCTCATCAACTTCCTCGGCCTGATCAAGTGGCCTGTAATAGATACCCACAACAGTATCCCCAGTATCACACCAGTTTAATCCTGTCTACAGCCTTAAACTTCACATGAGGGATGGACTGCAGTTTGACTGTTTAGTGTGAGGTAGACCCCATCTGCGGGGCTGTCTCGGCCACTGCTCTGTTGTGCGACAAGAGGAGGGGAGAATGTTCAGAAAGCTGTGAACTGCTCCTCTGAGACTCCAAAACACCTCTGTAATAACTGTATTTTTCTACCACGCTGCCTGCTGCTCAGAAGAATAAGAGGCTTCTCAAATAAACAGAAATATTTTTATAGACTATAAAGTTAGATGAAGGAAGTGAAATAGGGAATATTTTAAAAAATGGGAAAGTTTTGGGTTGTGAAGCTGCAGCTGATTATCCTTTCATTATCACATTTTCCAGCAGTTTGTTTCGTTAAGTGTGAAAATGTCTGAACATCATTGTGGTTCTTCTAGCTTCTGATAGACTGCATAGCAACTCACTTTCACAAACTTTCTTTACCTACACACTTACACCTGCCAAGTTAAGATCCGTACTTGGTTTGCAGCAAAGAGACTAATGTTCCAGGTTATGTTTATGGACTGCAACCAGGAATACTGAGGAAAGAAAGACAAAACATGCCTGGGGATTTTTGGCACTAGAAGCCTTAGCATACACACAGATGAAAATAGTGATGGATATTTTTTTTAAAAGATGTTGTAAAAATACCTGGGGCATTTTATAATTTCATCACAAAGATACATATTTCTGCAAAGAGAAAGGTTCTGGCAGATGTAAAAACGTACAAATTCCTTTACCATTTGAACTAACCCAAAAGTTATAATTTTTTAGGTTTATTTATAATAGCATTTACAGTAGTTGAAATTCAACAGATTTAATCACAGCAGTGAAAGTGCTTGCGTGACTTGTGTCATACAGTTTTAAAACTGATTATTCCAACATTAACTAAGCTTAAAAGGGCATAATGTCTGAACGGTTCAAGTAGATAATACAATGAGTGTAAATAATCTTTGATTATAACACTAAGGCTTTGTGCAGTCTGAGAAGAAAAAGTCTCTGCAAAGCAACCGCTGATGCAAGTTCTACATTAACATTATTTTAAACACACAAAAAAAGGATTTTTAAACATAATATGAAGGAGAAGCTAATGCGTATATTTCTCCCGAAACACAATTCACAAAGGAGCCTTTGCAAATCAAAGTTCCTCCTCTCACATACAACATTCCTCCACTATAATCCTTATTTTGGGCCTTTTGCCACAAAGTGATCTTAGATGAATGCAGAATTTACAAACCGAGAGACAACAGGATTTGCTGACTGATTGAATTATCTTCATGCAGTCTAGCACTTCTGCATGTCAGATAACTATTGTAAACTAGAAAATATTTCTCAGGGTATCATGTAAGCAAGGTACTGCACTAAAGGAGCTAATGAAAGAACACAAACAACGTACGTTTGAAAGCAATATAGTTTGTGTAGTGTAAATTTTTCAGACTCTCAGTATTTTTCCCCATAAGCCTCATAGTGCATTACTTATGTGCTCCTGCTGAGATAGACAGGCTATGAGGGTTTTTTTTTCTCCTCCACCTCCTACCTGTCAAGATATTCTTTGTTGAGCTTTGTGTCATGTGGCATTAGGAAAGCTTTGTTCTTAGCATTTAATTCTCTTTTTCCAAGTCTGCTGTGGTGTGACATTTACAAACTAATGCACTTGCCCTTTATGTAGCCCCTAACGTAAATCCCATGCCCAATAGGAATTACGGATCATTTTGCTTTCAGAAGGAGCTTCATCTGAGCTCAAGAAAATTCAGCAATAAGCATGTATTGCAAGACTTAGTGCCTTTTCCAACAGCAGCTTTCTTTGTGCACAGAACTGTACATTCCTTCCTATGAAAGTGTATATTCAACTTTACAGTTATGATTGAACTGAGGGGTAAAGGATTTTTCTTCATGCGCCTGAAGACAGCTATAATAAAACATTACTTAAAAAAATTATTTGTTAATAAAATTGATAATATATTTCTGTATGTAAAGACCAAAATCAGAGCCATCCAACTAACTACTTGTCCCTTTTTTCAAATGTATGTTCGTTCATCTAATAACAACTACTTTTCCCATCTGAGTTCTTTTGTACTTCTCTAAACAGCATACTTAAAATACGCTACAGCTATTTTCTTTGCACCAGTATCTGTTTTTTTTTTCAACAGGAGTCCATAAATAGCATTAATTGACCAAAAATTTGCTCACACAAACTTTTAATTGGATATTATGGCTATTCTACATATTTGTATTATACGATGCTTTAGGTCTGTTTGTATTATTAGAAATTAAATGAAAGGGTAGGGATGTAAAGTACCTAGAGATAAATTATTACCACAGTTCCCTTCTACATAATGTCATTCATATAACTAGGATTAAAAAAAAAAAAAAAAAATTAAAAAAAAAAAAAAAAAAAAAGATTTTTATTTAAGACATAGGATAGAGAAGTGAATCATTTTGAAAACAAATGGAAATGCTTCTTGGAAAATGAAACACTCTGGGTGTATTTGAAACCTCATTGTTTGAAAGAAGAAGCAGCCTATGTTTAACAAATGTTATTCCACAAAGCCATGGTGAGTCTCCTAGAACATGATATGAAATAGCAGGGCAGCTATTAAAGATTGATAAATTGCTGTAAGTACATTTTTTTATTTGAGACTTTGGCTTTATTCCTCCTTGTAAATGTCTCCTAGAAAAATCACTGCAGAATAAGTAGTAGTTTATATCTGTTTCATATAACCTACAATGCAGAATGAAGATGCTTGGCCCAACTTTTAAGTAACCTCCATATGGAGAGCTTCCTTTCATGTTTTTCACTGATTTTTGCTGAAGAATCAAGTGCCCCTTTTTCACTCTTTTCTGCTGTTACAGTAGAAACCCAACACTAGGTAACTACAGAGATTTTTCTGCAGTACAGAATTATAGAATCATTTAAGTTGGAAAGGACTTTTAAGATCATCAAGGTCAACTGTTAACCCAGCTCTGCCAAGTCTACCACTAGACCATGTCACTAAGCACCACAGGGATGGTGACTCCACCACTTCCCTGAGAAGCCTATTCCAATGCTTAAGAACCCTTCTGGTGAAGAAATTTCCAATCTAAACCTCTCCCGATGCCACTTGAAGTCATTTCCTCTTGTACTATCACTTGTTACTTGGGAGAAGAGACCTATCCCCACCTCGCTACAATCTCCTTTCAGGTACTTTAAGAGAGCAATAAGGTCTCCCCTCAGCTGCCTTTTCTCCAGCAAAAGTTCACCTCAAAAAGAAGAAAAAAAATAGAGGTCTTATAAAAATGGCCTGGCAAAATAAGCAGTTCAAATCACAAAAGCAACTGTAGAATTTCTAGGTCATTTGTGAATAGCAGTATTAATCAAGTGACATTACAAAATTCAAATTAGAAAGATCTCCCCCAAAGCCATCAGCAAGGCTTGGAAATGCTGGCTCAGGATTCTCTCCTGCACTTCTCCCATCCAGCCCATGCAGCTGCACTGCCAGCAGAAAAGTGCTGCTACTTCCAGGGCTGTTATGACACTAAAATCCCCTCCTGTGATTTGTTGTATCCACCTGTAAATTGAGCTAATCTGTTGAGGCACAAAGCTGAGCCCTCTCCTGCAGCAGCCTGTCAGTATAAACAGGGTCTCTGCTGCTCCGGTGATGAACAGCCTGTCACACAGGTCACAGCAAGGCTCCAGTTTCATTGAGGGCACCCTTCACCCTGACAGGTACAGCTTGTACAGAAGTAGAGCTACTGTGGGAGGAGATGGGTACAATGAAGGGTTTAGGCACCTAAAAGTTAGACCAGCATCTGTTTCAGGTAACAGGCAACGACAGACAAGGGAGCGCAGAACAGCAAGCCTTCTGTCCAGTTAGTGGCAACTGCTCCTGGTTAGGGAGATTTGCTCTTGTCCATGTGTCCTTTGGGCGGGATGGTTGGGGGAATAGCAAATGCTCATGTTCCCCTATGGATTGATTTTAAAAGCAACAGCATTTAACACAACCCTATGCTTGGCAGTGGGATATGCCCAAGCAGAGTGCTTGCTTGGCTTCCCCTGTACTGAAGAGGGCTTAATGAAGGTGTTAGCAACAGTACCTGTGGCTTTTCTGGATCCACCTTTTAGTTTCTGGAGCACATCAGCCTGAATCTTTGGAGGTCATAGCCGCTGCAGCCATGCCTGGAAATACAACCCTTTACAGTGGGTCTAATATATTCCCACTCTCTGACACGGGCTAGGTCTGTTTGTGCATGCTTGGTTTTATACTAATATGTTTTTCAATGAAGGTAAGAGATTTTAATGCTGAAGCAGAGTATTAAAAATAGCATTGCATTTACTGCGTTAAAGATCTGCTCAGCATTTACCCTCTTATTCTGCTGTCTTCACTAAACTGATTAGTATTTTACTTTACTGCTGTGTCCAATCCTTTTTCCACTCAAGTCCTGGTGACTACAATGGGAATGGCAACAGGGACAATGACAGAACACCTTTTCCCCAAGAAAGTCACCCAGTTTATGCTCTATGAAAATGAGTGAGGGATGCAGAAACCTCAAAGGATGGTTCATGGTGCTTTTGGTGTGACTCTTGGAGGAAGAGGAGACATAAGCCACAGTACTGATGCAGATATTATTTAGAACAGCATTGCAAGTATGAGCTTGATTGTGATCAGTTTCTTTCTATAAAGACAGGCCTCAAGTTGCATCAGGGGAGGTTTAGATTGGATATTAGAAAGAAATTCTTTACTGAGAGACTTGTAGGGCAATGGAACAGGCTGCCCGGGGAAGTCGTAGAATCACCATCCCTGGAGGTGTTTAAAAAACGAGTAGATGTAGCACTTGAGGCTGTGGTCTAGTGGTTAGAGAGCTGTTGGGATGAAGGTCGGACCTTATGATCTGAGAGGTCCTTTCCAACCATAGTAATTCTACGATTCTGTTCTAATTCTAATTATTAGTTGCTAATTATTTCCTCCATAAAATATGTTCTCCTTCAGAAATTCTCTGCTCCCATGCTGAAATCATGCTTCAGGCTGCTAACACTGTCTCCATTCTTTCCTTCATTCATATGAATGTGCCATTTGGTATCAGTTTTCTGTTTGATGACACAATAAAAGTCACCTAATTAGGTAACAGCAACTTAATGTATTAACTACATCCTTGTAAAACCATGAGTAATTTGTGGGACAGGTTTATTGCTGATGTTTTACTACCATTTGCTTTCAGTTCCTTTAGTTGTATTTTGACCTTTAGCAATACTAGAGTTGAAATTCTGATCCACTGTAGAAATCAGTAGCAAACCTGAAACGACTTTAAGAGCACTGAGATTTCCCATCTAGTTCCCCATACGACAATTAGGAGGATTTGTTCTCACGAGAAAGCCCTGCTAAAACAGCCCTCCATGTGTAGTAGTATTTTATACACAGGACATGTGGATACACTACTGTTTTTAAACAAAGTGAGAAGAACAATAGCAGTCTAAGTCAAGCACTCAGAATATAGGAAATGCCAGAAAAGAGATTCTCTGTACAACTCCACATCAGACCCCTTGTATGCTTTGGTACTCCTATTGGTTACTGGGTTATTTTTATTTTTCCTCAGACCTCACTGAATCACAGGAACTCTGGCAGATTAGCAAGTTGAGTATTTCACTGTGTGGACTTTGTTTAATGTGTCATCCCTTCCCCCCTGCCCAGTGCTATTTAAACACAGTTAAGAGAATGCTTTACTTCCTCAGAATTTATATCATGGCACTAGTCATTGCTTCACAGAGTACTTATTCTCACAGGACCCATTATTCCAAATTTGCTCTCAGAAGCTGGACACACAGAAATAAGAACATCGGAGGGGATAATTTAGGGCATATGCTGTGAAATGCCTACTCTGAAATATCAAGACCCTGATTATTAGAGTTCAACACCACGTGGGAAAAGAGGAACTCACAGGGATTTCAGATGTGACTAGGATCCCTAATATTGTGTATATCAACACTATATGCTGTGGAATACATAAGGTCAGTTGGAATAATTAATATCATACTGGAAGACAATTGTTCAAAGTAGGCTGGAGTTCAGCAACTTTTCTCTTGTGGAAAACATTTTGACTCTTTAGAGTGCTTCACTAACACTTAAAACGCATTTCATTTAGTCAGCTATTTGCCAAGATGTTCTATCTAAAAAATATCAAACGAGGTATTTGCTGGATATGTGACAGATATCTAAGCACTGGCAGTTTCTCCTCAGGTGAACTGGGATATGGAGATAGTTACAGAAATGTTCCATTTGCCTTGGGAGATATCACAGAGGTCATCTAGAAAGCTAAAGGGGAAGGACAGTTCTGAGTAAGCACAGTGTCCTGAGGATGTTCACGTGCTTAGATAGGTCATTTGTGAAGACGTAACATTCCAGTCACCTGAAAAGGATAGTCTCAGGTCCTAACACAGGATCACAATACAAAGATTTGTAAAGGGATATTACCTGTGTACCTGAAATTATCCATTGTATTTTATATAAAATGATACATTTAACATTTTAATCCAAAGTTGTTTCTTTTTTCTTATTTTCTATAAACATTTCACTGAAGTTTTGGAATGAAATATCTACATCAAGAACTGAAAATAAAACAAAATGAACTTTACTAGAGTACTTTCCTGAGTACTAAAGCCAAGTGAATTAGAGAAAATAAACATGTCATAAGTAGCATGAAGTAAATTAGATTTTAATAGGATTTCTGACATAGTTTATGAACAAGAAAGGATTTTTTTATGTTTACCAGAAATGCAAGGGAAACTAATGACAAAATGAAGACAAAAAACCCCAGCCACTATACACATCTAGTTTGACTGGCATTTAAGTCTCACACAGATGGATTGTCAGTTGGTTTTACACTTAGTATAGCTCTTCAGGACGTCTGAATTTTATTTAGTTGTACATTATGTAAGAATGTGAGGGAGGAGGATTTAAAGCCTGAAGTGAGTGTGATCTTCATGTTAAATGAGTTCACTTAAGAGTAGATGCAGAGTGAACCTGAGTCCATTCCCACCAAAACTGTCAGCATATATCCTGTTGACATTATTAGGAGCAGATAAGAGACCTGGTAAGCCTAGAATCTTGCAGAATCCAAATATACATGTGTGTCTCAGATCTTGTTTATCATGATCTACTGTTTTCAGTTATCAGATATCTACTTTGTTAGGCTTGAAATTCTCAGCCTGATAAACAACAACATAAGGCCTGAAGAGTTTGAAGCTAGAGTAGACTCCCTAAAATGATGCTTGCCACATGTCACTCCTCCCAGTCACTGGTAAATAGCTATTAAGTTTTCCCTGAATCTTGAAATGTAGTCTAGCCACTCATTTCAGGCATCTGGGTAAAATAAATCTTAAATTGAAAGTTGACCTCATCATCAAATGTCATTTATTTATATTGGATTTCATCCTTTTGAGTGGCCTCTCTGTTCATAATAGAGGATGAACAATTAAGGCCTTTGGTTTGGAGAAAGGAAGGGCATTGGAGGTCACCAGCAGTATGCATCAGATTTTAGCCAAGAAAACTTCTTTAAGTATGTTATTAAATCACAAAAATTACAGATTAATGCTGCACTAAGAAGGCAAGAAAGTGCTGAGTTTGCTTCTGGACTGTTTTCTGATGCACTGGAAGTAAGGCTGGAGACTGGAGACGATTAATCTTGTGACTGAAATTTAAGGCAAAATATTTATGTGAAGGACCCTTAAGACACATTTCTCTATGTCTTTTTTTAACTTCTCCAGAAGTTCCTGTAATACTCGGAAAAGTCTTTTAAATCATATTTCTTGTCTCATACAGCTGTAAAATTATTTTATTCCTCTTGGATTATATAGAGGAAAAGTGTCTTCAGCATTAATAAGAATTTGACTACATAGCTATTATATAAAATAGCCTTTCCCAACCTTTTTTCACTCAAAGAACTCTAATCTCTTTGGGGAAAATAGTGCAGATAATATTACAGTAATTCTGCTCAGTGGATGAGCTGGAGGATTGGTGGGATGAATAAATAATGCACTTAGCAAAAACACTGAACATTTTCTCAAACTGTCACAAATGCAGTTACCAAAAAACTTAGATAAGCCTCGAAGCCATTAGGACGTCTGGCTCCTGACTAAGCCTGCAGGTACTCAACCAGCCTGATCTGTGGATATAAATGTGTGCTTATAGCACTTGAATTTTTATTGTCTCTTGCTTGTCACTATAAAGACCGCCTTTGGAGGCTTATGGAGCACACTATTGTGAGAAGAATAGGTTAACTAACACTGATGCTGAGCATGGTTTTACAGTTCACTAACACTCTGGATTATAAAAATGAAACAAATTACATCATGCCACTTAGAAGTCGGACTTCACAGAGAAGAAGTGGTCATACTGCCTCAGGACACAAGAGACTGCTCTGGTACAAGGCATGTGTGAGGCATCCTTCAGGCCTGGAAGGTGATGCTTTCAGATCAATGAACTATGCAATGAACACATATCCTAAGGGTAGGGCTCATTATCAGAACAAGGAATGAAACCCAGGTCTAATTTGTCTTGTTCTTTGATCACTTCTTTCTCTCAGAAAGTCAACAGATAAGAAAGGCTGGAGCATTTAGTTGAGTTTAGAACACATGAACGTGTTCTTCAGCCCCTTAGTCATGCTAAATTTGGCCTCATGTAAGTGGATTACATGAGCAAGTACTCATCTCTGAGCTGCCATAAGCTGGTCTGCTTCTGAAACTCTTTCTCGTGTGTATGTCATAGACCAATGCACTGAGGCTGTGAAACTGCAGTAACTGGAGGCATACAGGTAAAATAGACATATTTGGATAATTCTATCAAATTACATTGATAACATTTTTTTCTGAAACTAATATCAGAAAGCCCTCTGGGACCCAAACACTCTTGAAAGCCAATATGTTAAGTTTATTACCTAACTCTGTTGGTCCTTTTAACCATTGTGGCTATCACCACTTTCCATGTGTTACTACCTAGAGCATTGATGGGACAGTAGCTTACTTCCAAACTTGAAAGAGCCTCTTAAACAACCTTACATCAAGTGGAAAAAGTCATTTAAAAACTACGTGGAGAGGTTGTGCATTCAGTTCACATAAGTTACCAGGTTCTAAACCTTTCTTCTCCCTGTCCAAATGTGTAAGGTGTCTAATACAGAGTTAACAACCTGCTGTTCATTGTTGTTAGACTGCTAAAAATGTTGGCAAAAAATCTTCCAGCCTTGATAAACTAGCCAGGTTGCTGGCAAAAGTCCTACCTGCACATTCATTAGTGTGCCCCAACAACTCACATTAATAAAATATGTAGGAGAGGGAAAAAAAAAAAAAAAAAGAAAGAAAAAAAATTCATTTTATATCAAAACAAACCAACAAACAAATCCTCATTACTAACACCTTGAAGGACACACTGTGAAGGGCTCCCATCCATGCAGATTAGACACAAAATTGCTCTCTGCACAAGAAAATTGCCTGGATTTCATACACAGTGGTGTAGATGTACATGAAAGCCACTTGAAAACCATAAAGGAGTTTGAGAACTGTACAGTTTGTCCATATAAACATAGCTGATGTGTAGCTAGAGCTAAGAATGTGCTTTTGGACTGAATCTGTTTTCAAGCATTCAAAGAAATAAAAAAAAAAAAAAAAAAAAGAAGCCGTAAAGAGCTTTGGAAAATTATTATAGTTGTTCTAGGGCCTGAAGCCAACTCATCTTTAAAGTGTCCTAAACCCCAGTCAGCCTCTCACGAGATAACAGTGTTCAGAACTCTTCTGAGGCTCTCTGATGACACAAAATCAACATTTTCAACAGCAAAAGGAATTACCAAGGAGGTATTCTAATCTCTAATTAGCACACAGCACATGCAGGTACAACATGGAATCTACCTCAGTCCCAGAGCAGTCAATTTCACATGTGCTTAACGGAGTCCCAGGGTGCACTAAACTAAAAAGGAACACAGAATTTAGTGGTTGCAGATTATCTGTCCACAAACTTTATATAATAGCCAGAATTAGGCAAAATGATACTAAGGTACTATGTGCATTAAAGCTGCTACAGGCAGATCTTATTTCAGTTCAAGCACTGTTCAAATCTTACATGATCAGGTCTGAATGTTCTGCAGAAAACTGAAGGTGTGGATCCCTGGCCCCACAAATGCACTGGGAAAATTGCCATTGATTTAGTGGAGCCATTATCTCACCCCAGATCTCAGAAACATTTAATAGATACAGTACTTCCCAGTGTGTTCTCTGGGGCCAGGCAGTACAGTAAACATTCAATAGCTTTAGCATGAATAACTCTTTCTGAATAGCTGCCCCTTTAGACATGGAGGAAGACAGTCTACAACTCCACCAGAAATTAGCCATAAATAGCTGTCACATCAATAGGTGGTCTGCTAATGAGCATAAAGATCCATTTTTACCAAGCAGAAGATTACAGAATCATAGAATGCTTTGGGTTGAAAGGGACTTTTAAAGACCTTCTAGTCCATAACCCCTGCAGGCAGCAGGGAGAGCTTCAACTAGATGAGGTTGCTCAGAGTCACGTTCAACCTAGCCTTGAATCTTTCCAGAGATGGGGCTTCTACCACCTCTCTGAACAACCTGTGTCAGTGTTTCACCACTCTCAGTGTAAAAAATCTTCTTTATATCTGGTCTAAATCTACCACCTTTTAGTTTAAACCCATTACCCCTTGTCCTGTTGCAATAGACCCTGCTAAAAAAGTCAGTTCCCATCTTTTTTACAGGCCTCCTTTGAGTACTGAAAGGCTACAATAATGTCTCCCCAGTACCTTCTCTTCTCCAGGCTGAACAATCCCAAGGATGAACCATGTTTTTTCATGATTTTACTGTTGCACAGGAATTGTGAAGAGGACATTCCTAACAATGAAGTAGCTGCACAATTGCAGCTTGAAGAGGAATGAGCGAGGAATGCTATTGTTTCTCTTTCAGTTAAGTCTGTGGAATTACCTTTTTTAACACTGACTGACATGCTTCATTCATCAGCATAGAGTTTTATAACAAACTCCTACACAACATAGGTATCCTTTGATACTTGTGAAAACTCATGATATGCTTGTTACTTCAGTTCTCTAGCATGAGCATAAATATACACAACTCTATGAATGCTCACGGTAGTCAGTCTTAGAGCAGCAGAAATGTGTGCTCTAGCCACCCCACAGTTCTCCATGCCTGTTTTGCTCTTAGGAAATTTTAGAGTTAACTGGAAAATCAGATGCATGGCAAAACAGTCCTGCAAAAGCATCTGTGTAAGAAAATTTAAGTGAACCTTACCTGTCAGTCCTGCAAAGTCTCTCCTGCTCAATTTATGCACTGACCACCTAAGTATTACCCAAGAATCCAACACAAAATCCTATTTTTTCAGGCACCTAGCCTTAACTTAATTTGATTGTCAGAATATATTTTTCCAAGATATTCTTGGACACATACAGGATCAGTGGCTGCAATATGTGTGGTGGGAGGTGGATGTACGAAGTAATTAGAGACGAGGAAATCTACTTTCTCCTCACTCATGCATGTGATAGGGTCAGTGAGGAGAGCAGTAGATGTTTCTTGCTTCTCCCAGTGGTTTAACCTCTCCTTCTGTGCATGGGTGTACACCAAGATATATATATGTATGTGTGTGTGTGTGTGTATAGCTTTGCTTTTCTAGAAGAACATGGAGTAATTTTTTTCTGTCTGCTCACTGTGCCCATTGAGAAAGCTTTACTTTTCTGAGCTGCTAGTTAAGAACATTATTGCATAGACAAATCAAATAATGTTAGGACTTGGGAGAGGAGTTGAGGAAGCACAAACTTGTTCTGCAGGGCCCCCAAGTGCCAGTAGTGGCAGACAGAAGAAAACTATTTGCTGAAATGAAAGGAGAACTTCTTACCTATAATTTATTTTTTTGAAGTCATGTAGCTTTCTAGGTCAAGATCCATGTCCTGAGGAAAGTGAGCAAGTTCCTACCTCTCATGAAGCAGTCCTTCAAAGAGCTTGACAATTCATTTCAGGGGATTTCTGCAAGATTAGTGCGTGTCTTGTGGTGTAGTTTACTAGTCCTTGTCCAGAGACATTTTGAGTTAGAGCGTCTCAAGACAAACTCTCTCATCTTTCTTAATGTGAACACATGCTACTAGTAAATTCTCTGCTGAAGAAAGATATTAACTCAAATTTTAGAATAGGCTCCAAAGGGTGTACTTACTCATGATAACACAAGCGTCCTCTGGGAAGGAGTATCAATTGTAGGATGAAACTCACAGTGTCAGTGGCCAGATGTACTGATTCATCCTTCTCTTATTCACTCGGTTCAGTTATGGTGGGAGAAAGAGAGAGTGTGTATAAGTCTCTCTGTAGCGAGACCTGGGAAAGGCAAGAGATACCAAAGCAGAAGTGCTTGATAATGAGATTTGTTCTCATTGAGATTACAAATTCAATATTTTCCTAAACCACATTACATTCCAAATGAGCCAACTTACTGTTCAGAGTTAAAACAGCAAGCTGGGGAGAACAATTCCTGATTTTTCTTTCAGTATGGCTTAAGCCTATTGTTTCAGTTAAAATTTTCTGATTTGAGCTGGGCTTTCATTTCATAATTTTCAACAGGAAGCTGAGAGTAACCTCCCCTCAACATTGTTCCTTTGACTATCGATAACCCCCCTGATTCACTATCTAGCAAACAAGGGATTTGAATTTCTCCACTATGGTGCTAAAGAATGGGTATAGGCTGTGATGTTAGCACAGGCAACATTTTCAATACTTGCAAGGAAAATGGATCTGGATTTTAGTTGAAACTTGGGTCAATCTGACAAAAGACAGGTAAGCTCTGTGGCTTTAATACGTAACTTTGGCCTAAATTTCAAACGAACCTGGGGCAACTCAGGCTTTGGGTTTAAGTGGTTTCATATGTCTCACAAGTGCACGTCATTTTCCTTAAATTTCAGTTGAGAGTCTGAGTTTGCTCAGTCCTGAAAGTCAGAGTTAAATTTAGGGGTGTGAACCCATCTGGACTAAAACTGAAGGAAATATTGGCACAAACTTCAGCAAAATGAAACTGCCAAAACTTGAAACAGCTCTGATATATACATCTACTCAGAAGGAGAGAGGGAGTTTAATAAAAGTCAGTAATTTGTCATAATCATAATCCATTTAGTCTGTTTCACTCGAAGTTTGAGGGAAAGGAAGTAAATTTAAGTCACCTATGGCTTTCTGAGCACTGTGACTAATTTAAAGAAAGCAGAAAATTAAATATTTAAATTTCTGCTATCATTTTCTACATGCTAATCAAACCTAAATTAGGTTAAGAAAAATTAAGAGGCATTTGGTCTAACACTGCATTGGGAATAGAAATCGCGGAGGGGAGGAAAGACCAAAAGTGGAGAGAAAAGAGAAGCCTAACATTAAACAGAGTTGGAAATCCATTAAAATACAAGCCATGAGCATCTGAACTGGAAGAATTTTAATGGACGTTGTTAAGTTTGAAGGAATTTTATGGCTTGCACAGGTTAATTTGTTCATTATTCAAAGAGTGAACTCACCCTGTGGTAAAATGTGAAGCTGAATTGGGTTATTAATTTCCAGAATTCTTTCAATTTCAAGCTTGTTTTCAAGAGTTAGGGAGTGTTACTCATATTGTAAAAATGCATAAAATGACACTATTTATCAAACATACAGAATATCCCAAGTATTCTAAAAAACTGTTTAAAAGCAAAGCAGATTGCAGGGACTGAATAAACTGTTTGATAAAGCGCAGTAACAAACAGCTCTATCTGAGCTTTTATACTGAAAAAACCCTCCTCCAAAAAACGTCTGTGGTATAATGTGATCATTGTTTCTCTGGCTAATTACTGCTGTCCATGCCAGTGGGAAGCCTTGCTGTAAAGCAGCAGGAGCATACACCTCCCATATGCATGGACTTTTTGGTGATCATATAGGACAAAAAAAATCTAGGGAAAAAACATACAAATGAAAACAAAGATCTAACAGTTTATTTTTCTAGGAATGAAATCAGTGGAGTCCATAATACACTCTCTATATTTGTTGGAGTATGCACTCATACATGAGTTACTAATCACGGATAAGAGTGTCAACGTGATAACCAGCCTTATGTGCACAGTGCCATTCAAAATAGCCCCTTTGAACCTTGGACCATTTCCAAACTGTTCAAAGGAAAATATGTTTTAACTTAGGCCATTTTTATTTTAAATTTTAAAAGTATTGTTCCATCTCATAGTGGAATTAGCTACATAGCCAAAAGCTTACAGATAGCTTGTGTGTTTTGGAAGGTAGAGGAGAAAGTGAGCAACACCTGAAGGAAGTACGAGGAAAAGATACAGATGGAGAAAAAATAAATTCCCATCATTGGAAACAGAAATATTTTCAAGATTTAAATATGTGTATTGGAACTTGGAAAGATGTATGTACACATTAACATCTTGTCCTAGAAGAAGAAGCATAGCTTTCCAATTTCACTTATGTATTTGTAGTGTTTGCTCTCTATTGTATTTCTACAACAATACTGGCAAAACAGCTAAAATAACTCCTTAGAATATGCATTTCCCTGAACAGTCTTGCAGTTCGAGTTTCAGAGAGAGTTTCCATGGAAAATTGTAAAATAGAGGGTAAGACTTAATACTTTAAAAATGTAAATCCCACATTAGTGAAATAAGAAAGCTTTAAAGCCTTTAAAATTAAAATGCCAGAAAAGATGATCATTGAAATATAAAGTCTTGTTTTTAATGTTACTTGTATTAATTGGATTATGTATGAAATATAATCTTGAGGGAAAACTCGGGAAGCTAATAATATTAAAACACCATATATTTTAAAAGCTGCCAATATAAAGATAAACAAATCATCAGCTTTACCAATTTGTTCTGATCACTTCCTGTTGATGTCAGCAGAAATATTGACATAAACTTTGCTGGGGAAAGGGTTAAGACATACATAAAAGCACAGAAGTTTAACAAAATTCCTGAAGACCACAGAATATATTCCTTTTAGAACTTAGCACACATTTCTTGTGCACACATTAAACACATATTCTGTAGTTGATTATTAGTTCAATCATCTCACTAGTTATTTTTTCTACACAAATTCCTGTAGTAATGTTCTTTGTCATAAAACCTAAAATTTTGCTGCTGTTTTATGATCTGGAAACAAAGTTACAGTTGAAAAAAAATATTGCGAACGAATAGTAAGTGAAATTTCTTGTGAAACTTTCAAAAAACTACTTTGAATACACTAAAACATTAATCAAATCAAGGTTATCAACTTAAAACATGACTTTGTAAGACGTTTCTAGCATGTTTTTATTCAACTGTGTTCCTAGAATCATAGAATCATTTAAGTTGGATATGGCCTCTAAGATCATCGAGTCCAACCATTAACACAGCACCTCCAAGTCACCACTAAACCACGTTCACAATTATTGACAACTGAATTGGTAACAGCACCGTTACAGCACATGGCAATGTTTTTTGACGGATACTTTCTCTCCAATGCCAGCACAAATCATTTGAAGAGGAAGGGCTCTGATAGAGATCATGTTGCAGTTTACAGTCTATGTCCACAAATCCTCAAGCATCTGATCTCCAGCTGGGTTTCAGTGGGGTACCTTGGATCAATCTGTGTGCAAAGAGCCACGGGAGAGATTGTATCTCTGTTGTCTGTCGGTGAACTGATCAGGAAGCAAACTGAAGCACAGCATATGTGCACAAAGGTGGTTATGAAACATCTTAACTACAGGGATACCGTGTGCTTTCCTGCTTTGGGGTGGAGGGTTGAGAAGTCATCTTGCTGACTTCTCTGCTGGAAATTGGTCAAATGACATCATCACATGGCAATGTGAGATACGTAGCAAAGAACTGGTTTCTTTGGATTCTTTGCACTGTGGAAAATAAATATGCTAAGGACCACGCTGAGGCCTAGCACATGACAACACTTTCTCCTCTGGCACACTCTAGAATACATCTAAAAGCTCTAATCCAAACAGTCTGACCATGAAGCAAGTGTGGATTTCAAGTCACACTCAAGGAATAGTACAAATCTATCCATTTACTTCAGGAGGCTTTCAAACACTTTTGAGTATCTCCCCTAGCAATTTTGTACCTAAGCCATTGAGCTGTGTTTTACACAGAGAATGCTATGAAAATTTGCTTTTCACAGAAAAAGGACCCAGGCTTGACAGTATGGGAGCCTGTGGCAATTGATGCCTACTGAAAGACGCACGTGAATGAAAGTATGGGATCTTTAATACATCTGATACCCTTAAAAACTAGGTTTGTCTTCCTCCTTATACTTTATTTTCTGCATTTCTTCATTGTGAGTAAAAATTATCTCATCCCTAAATCATTTATTTTATTTCTGTATGGAAATATTAGGTATGTTAGGCCAATTCCAAGAGTAGCTCAGCATACAAAACTGCCCAAAAAATAATGTATACTGTTTAAAATTGATCAATAGTGGGAAAGAGGTGCTTGATGATTTGCTTAAAACCTAAATCAACATATTTTGCCTATCAGAAACGTGCTACTCCGAGAACAACTTCTGCTGGAGATTTGTGTCTTGAGGGTGAACTCCCTGTGTATTCCCTGGTGTCAAATACGTGGTTGCCCATGTGGATTCTTACTCTCTGAAGAGATCCTCTGAACAAAACATCCATCTCCTCTGCTCAGCTGCCCCTGATTATGAAATTTATGGGAACAGAATACCTTTGAGAGGACTATCCATCAAATTTAACCACATTTTGTTACAATTAGGTGATTGGTGACAAGGCAGACAAACAGGAAGCTTCATCCTACAAGCTTCATTTCCCCATGAAATAAGGCTGAAATGAGAATCTCCTCCACCACATGTTTGTTTTTGTGGAAGCCAACAAATGTTAGTGCTCCAGACTAAACAGAAACAGCAATATTGTGTATATCTTGTTAGGCTTTTGCATATTTATCTTAATTATTTTCAAGAATTCTGATCATTTTTCATATGAGAATCGTTTTACTTTCTCTGTAGACCATCAGCTCAGATATATTATCAATTATGCAATTAATTCAAAATCCACTGATATGCTTAGCAAAAGTATACTGATTTGAATTGATTTTGGAGGTTCTTAAGAGTCTGCAAGTGTGTAACTAATACTTGTGCCAGTTTCCGTTGGCTGCTGTTAATACATGTCATCTTTGTCAGTAGATGACGCTGTTATGGATACGAAGTAATGGAAAACAGAAGTTATAGAAAACACATCTTTCTCAAGAAACACAACAAATGAATTTCCCTATTTCTGTTTCATCTTTTAAGGTGTTTCTTTGGTTCTAGAACAAGTTCATTTTCTCATACAACAATAACAAGAGAGGAAGAATATATATATGCTTAAATAGGAATATCTGATTTCTAAGCAAAGTATCAAGTGTTTGTGGTTGACACATAAGATAAAAAAAACCCAAGCCAAACCAAAAGAGTGTCAAATCTCAAATAAGCATGAAGTATAAAGATTAACATGCATTTCTAGGCAAATTATTTCATTGTGTTCTGTCTCCTGAAGTCTTAAGAAAGCTCAAGTTCTGTTTCCAAGAAGCTTTGACACACAAGCGGCTGTGGAGCCCAGGTTTCTGTCCCACTCCAGGGCAGCCCTGCCACACACACTGCCATTAGGAGAGGACCTGCCTGCACTGAGCTGGTCTAATCCTTCTTTGGGTCTGCTTCTACATTTAGCACCTGAAACAGACGTTGGACACTATGCTCTGCATTCCATTCATACAGCATGCAAACCCAGTTTGCAAATGAAAGAAATTTAAAGAGTACTTTTCTCCATGGAAAATAAAATGCCTCTCTTTAGATACAGCAGAAGAGAGAGACAAATGAAAATCATTCACTTTTCCCAATTTTAAACTGAAGGGTTTTTACTGTTGTGACATTTACAGAGCCACTAATCTGCCAGCTTCTATCAAGAGTCTATCAATAAGGCACACAAAGGTTCAAATTGATTCTGATCTTGACCGGTTGACTTACTGCTGCCACATATCTCAAAAAAGTAGAACATATGATACGCATGTTGAAAAGTATCAGCCTAATAGCAATAAAGTAATCTAGAGTTTATAGTTTTTTTTGGTTGGATTTGAACCTGGCAAATCCAGATCAGAAAGTAATTCATTCTGAGTTTTGTTTCATTTGAATGCAAGTGTCAAGAGCTGAAGGTAGGATAAACAGCTTATGTTTTTTGCTCATCCCTACTGAGTAGTAAAAAAACCCTGAAAAACACAAACCTCCAGCCCCCCAATTTTTTTTTGTCAGACTGCATGTTCCAGAATTCTTGGCCTTGTTTGAATTGGTTCAGTATCTTTTTAATGTAGTATATTAAAAACCAAACAAACTGAAACAACAAAACAAACCACAAATCTCCCTGCCTTGTTAGAAATAGAAAGTCACAAAGTCAGAGGCCATTCATATCACTGAAATTTACTGAATTTTATCTCATCAGGTTTCAGTTCTCCTTTCATAATGTCTTCAGATCAACTTCACAAGCTAATCTCTGCTTCTTTTATTCTAAAGCAGGAATAAAGGAAAAATATAGAAGAGGAAAAAATACACCAGCAACAAACAATCCGAACTGTTAATCAGATACGGCTATCTTTGTCAAGCTTTGGTCTGCTGTAAATTTCTGTAAGATAAGGTAAATGATACACAGACATCAATTCATGATCCAAAAGTACAGCAAATATGAAAACTTGGGAAGCTTTGGAAAAAGAAATAATTTATGCTCTGTTAAAGACATTAAAAATCTATTGTTGGATATCATAACTAAAACATGTTATAATTACCAGCAGTTAAAGCCTCAAATGGCATTTTATCCTTCATGGTGAAACATACTCTTTCATTTCATGTTTTTTATTTATGTATTTTATTTAGATTTTTAACCATGATCAAAAGCTCTACATCTGTCAACTTCAAACCGTATCTATGAATTACAGTAAGAGAACAGAAGTCACCACCCCTGGGAGTTTTTCAATGAGAAAGAACAGATCAGAGAATTGAAATGGAAATGGACTCTACACATACTTTCCACAAATTCTGGCTTTGAATCTGCACAATAATTTAAATTTTTGAATGCACAGAGTATTAAATCATTGTGGTTTACTTAGAACTGTTTTTAACTCAGAATATGGGGAAAACAAGACCTGCTACCCACATTTATCTGCAGATGCTGATAATTCTTGAGATGTACAAGGAAAATAGATTCAGCATTTTTACATGTTACATAATGGATGTAGCTGTATAAGTAGAAGGTTACTTTGAGCTGGCTATGGGATTCAAGGCAATGTTACCTATCAAGAGTTACCTAACAAGGTTACCTATAAAAAGGCCTTAAACTATGAGACTTTCAGGGAGGATACAGAAATAAATGTTTGAAACCTCTCTGAACATGAAGAGTTGAGTGAGATCCTAGTCAGGTGTCATTGCTTTTAAATGAGTCTTTACTAGTTTATCCAAGTGAATTCTTCCTGTTCATTAAGAGAGAAAAGACATTACTTGAATTACTTCCCTAAAAGTCCATACCAGCTTGGTTTCACAGAGGGGAGAATATTTTGGTTTTGCTTTGCATACATAAGTAACTCACATCTTTAATACGTGCATTTTTTTGTGGTTAAAACCTTTATTTCTTAAGACTAATTTCATTCCAGACGAGTTGTCCATAGTGTTCTCACTAGAAGCCAAAAAATTATTAGAAATAACAGATAAATTCCTTGATTTTTTTTTTTTACAATTTACTCCTAATGGAAGCTAAGAACAGCTCCCCTGAAAAAAAAACCCTGCTGAATTCTAGCATCTTCTAAATGATTCTACTGACTGATAGATTATTATAAAGTTCCTTGAAACCAGTAGTTTCTCTGAGCAATACGAGTGATTTTTGAATTACTTTTAATGGAAAGCTTGAGAGGTTTAACCACAGATGCATCAAAGCTGGTGGAGGGTTTTTTTCATGAAAAGATAAAAAGTGAAATGGATAAATCTGGGACAGTACTAAAAGTCTCCAACAGCATGAAAGACAGTAATATTATTTTGAAGAAACATCACACAAAGAGGGTTAACAAGCATGTGACCAAGATGTGTTTTATAAAACTTTTATGAAGAAGTTAGGGCAAAATACTCCTGCATTTTGAAAAATTTTAAACCATGCACCTTTACAAATAATTGCAATAAACCATGCCTCCCTAAGGTAAAATATGAAATACTGTTTCATATTTCAGAAAACTCATCTCTAGACTTCCATGTATTATCTGTAGCAGATGTTGAGTGTGTGACTGGCCATGCTGTTCATATTTGTTTAGAGTGAACATTCACAAAAAAGCCTTTGTGTTCTGTCAGCAATGCCATGCACTAATGTAGGTTTGCACGTTTTGAGCTATTCAGACATGTAGATACTGAGGGTAGAAGGCAGAACAAGAAACAGCAGTAGTGACCGAGAGAGAAATGCAAGGAATTAACACATTGTTATCACTGCAGAGGAATCTCAATTGGAAGTGTCAAATGTAGTTAGACAATGGCTTAGATCTTGCATTGGGTTCGTATTTACCACCCTGAGTGAGTTGGTAGCTCATTCAGATCCCTGCCTCACACAACGAGCACATAAATCCTCTTTTCTTGATATCTGACTTAGTGGCAGCAAGATGAGTCTGGAAGCTTAACAAAAAGCCAAGTGATAACAAAATTATCCTAACAACTGTATCAGGACAGAACTAGACTTGAGGTGGTATCTGAATGCTGGACCAAGTAGCACTGGTTCTAAAAAAATTAAATTCCAGAGAAGAAAGCAAGTGCCTTGTTCTGAAACAATGCAGTTGCTTGTAAAATAGTTGCAAGTTTTTCATCATCACACAACCATCATCAAAATATTTGCTTTGACTTGAAACAGCAGCCCACCAGTGATATAAAAAAAATTAAAGGAGAGAAAAGAGCACTTTCCTTTCCTTAAATTCAGCATCTTTGTGGTTGTGTCCCTGGCTGTCACCACTTGCTTTCCCGATTGAAAGATTATTAGAAAAATAGGGTTCTGCCAGTGCCTGTGGCCTCAAGAGCCTCATTATTTCATGAGGATAACCCCAGAGAGAACACAAAATCTAAACATCAGTCAAATGGAGTCCTTTTTAGTCAGGGTACGCATACATGCTGCAGCCAAGTTTACTAGCAGGTGAAGCTTGTATAGCTGCACAGAGCCAGAATTAAGAAAAGACCTTGAGAAACTTGGCAGATTTTATCAGACTTTCTATTGAAAAGAAGAGAGAAAGAGAAGAGGAAAAAGAAAGAGAAGAGGAGAAAGAAAGAGAAGAGGAGAAAGAAAGAGAAGAGGAGAAAGAGGTAAGGGCAGGCAGGGGAAAGAATCTGGACCCAAATTCGCTCCCTGTGTTCCCTTTCTTCCTGGACATGTGCGCTTTTGTCTTCTGGAGTGGGAAAGTGAGATATATGAGAAGAGAGGTGAAAAAAAAGAGGTGTAGGTGGATTCCTTGGAAGCTTTTCTCATGAGATAACTAAAGGTCTTGTAGTCATATCTTAACCCCATCCCTTTGGAAAAGAGCTTACAATGCTTTTTTGGTTTTTTACTCTTGGACTACAAGCCTACAGCTGTTTGAAGGTTGACATAGTTCTATCATATAATTAATACCATTTCCACTTAACTCACCAGTTAGATCTTAAACAGAATGCACAAGCTGTGACATATTACTGAAAAGCAACAGTGCATATTGGACAATTGACTTGGTGGTGGCCTTTAATGCTGTGCCCTGTTGGTGTGGTGTCTGTGGTTACCATTTTTCATTGGGGAAAAGTCAAACAGTTTGTGGGCCTGGCAAACATAACTATTCCAGGCAATTCTGCTGCTTCTTGCTTTCATCTCGTGAAAAAAGTTGCATTTGCTTACAGAGAACACACAGATTTATAGGCATATATGCAACTTACACTCTGCATAGATGCATATCTATTTTTATTGAAATATGCATAGGATACAGAGTAGGTCTGGTTGCAGTCTGATTTAGTTCAGCTCTATTAGATAGCCAAGAAACAGGTAAATCAGCATGCTCCAAAACTAGACGGTTTAAATCTCTCTTGGCTATCTGCAGTACTGCAATTCAGTTCTGTCACTGCAGTGTGGGTAAACCCTTCAAGTGACAGATTCATTGTGAATACTAACTCACAAAGGCAGAAATTGTGTCTTATATGAATTCTTCAGGGTTTGGTGAAATGGTTTCTGTGATCATTTCTGTCTCTAAATTCTTTCTTTGGTGTATTAATGGAAAACAGACATGAAAAGGAAAACAAGCACAATAGAAGTAAGAGGCTGACTAAACATTGCAACATATTTTTCAGTATTTCCATAACTCTAGTCAACCAACTTAACTGTGAGTTGCCTTATATATTGGAGGCACAGGATAAAGTTTCTCCAGTGAAAGCGTCTCCCATCAGAAATCCTGGCTAGTGCAGATTAGAAACACCACTTAATGTCATTTAAATAACCAGTTCTCACTCATAGTAACCAATCAGTTGGCATAGTCTATATTGCTGGTAGACAAATTTGTCATATCTTTGCTAAAAGCACCAACAAAACAGAGAAGCCCACTCAATAGGGATGAAAAATACACCAGCAACAGCCTCAAAGGGAGGCTATTCCCACAGAGAAAAATGTTAAGAAGTGTACCAAGTAAAGATTATTGCTTCCCACTTTTCCTCGTGGCATTTTTTTTGTTAGGAATGTACTGTTTGGGTGAATTTTTGCTCTTTGTAAATCTTTGGTGGGGATATGTCGGTGGCTGGGGCTTGCCCAGAATGCAATCAGTGTGGGCAAGTACTGCCCTGAGCTGTTGTAATCACATTATGCTCCCCTTATGTTCTTTCCATCAACTGACTGTAACATGGCTGGCTGGCTTTGAATTGGGATCATTAGTTCTGAAGCCTTTAAGGTGTTGGGCCTGGCTGAATGTTAGACACACAGTAACGTAACACCTGCTCTTTCAAGAATCTGCTATCACTTCAGAAATTGGCAGGTGACGTGTTTTTATCTGCGGGGGGCACTACAATCCCCCTAAAAACCGATTTTTTTTATCCCCTCCTAACTTTTAAACCCTACCTTTGTATCTTTTCTTTAATTTTCAAAGGTGTTCTCAGATTGACTACTGTTGGCTCTATATTATTACTCCCCTATCCAGTTGTTTCTGTTATTTTTCTTACTAAATCCTTTACACTGTTTTTCATGTTTATATTTTGAGAACCTGGCATTATATTTTCCTTCTACTGTTTATAAATGTGAACAATGTTCTGTTGCACATGATCATGTAGACAGAACAAATGTGGTATGCAGAAAACAGTATTGGGATTACAGAATTGGGGATTTTTCAATATTGCCTTCTCTCTTGGGTTCCAATATAAACCTATGTATTATTTCAAACATGAATATATCTACTTGTGTGAGACTCAAGAAGAAACCTTCTTTGCCTCTTTGCTGGCACAATCAGAAAATGCCTTCCTGAATAACGCAGCCTGCATGACTGTATTACTTTAAAAGTTTATTGGTCTTTAGTATGAGGCCAATACTGAAAGAATGACAAATGTCTTTCAAACTTTTTATACACGTCTGTTGCACACAAAAGAGCTGGCATTGCTTACTTCATTTTTTAAAGTGGTCTAACTCTTCAGCTCCAAATGGATATTTTTGGTTGGTCCTGGGTGCAAGCTGGAGTAGAATTTGAAACAAATGGTTTCCCACAAAGAAATTAATTGGGAAAGGCAGTGATTGTGAAGGCAGCCTCACCAACATCTGGGAAAATGCACACTGGTTAGCTGGTTTTACTTGAAACAGGGAACACTTTTTTTTCTTTTTTCCCCTGAGGCAGAAGGTCTGACTGCAATTTTTGTATCGAGAAGTTTCTTATGACTTGATACATATTTTCAAATTTAGCACAGAATTCATGAATCACAGAAATGTTGGTTGGAAGGGACTCCTGGCCATCATCTACTCCAACCTCCTGTCTGAGACAGGACTAAAACCAACCTTAAATCAAGTCAGCTGTGGCTTTGTCCAAGCAAGCCTTGTAAACCTCAGAGTTCAAGGCCTGTCTGAGCAACCAAGTGGGGACAGTAGCTATCACCCGCAACATTTTAAAAAACAAAGCAAAACACAAAGCCACTCAACAACTTAAAGAGCACTTTCAGGAAATGATAAGACCTTTGCTACTGCACTGTTGTCTCCACCCCCTTAACCCTTGGGAAATGTTTTTTCTACTTAAGACCGCAGCTTTTCTGGTGTGCCACCATTTTGTGACTGAGGAAAGAATGCAGCAGCAGCACAAAGTGGTTACTACTGTTTTATTAAATAGAGATCCTCATAAATTCCAGCTGCTGACCATGTGTTCCAACTTTTTATGTGCAAACTCACTCTCATTTTAAGAAATGCTGAGCACATATGCGAATACATGCTCTTGCAAGTCCCCAGGCTTTATATTTGCATGGTGCATAAACCCTCAGCATGTGACTTTAGCATGAAAGGTCTGTTGAACGTGCCCCTGTCACCTCATAATCACTGCATCTTTCTTTCTAAAAATGAATCTGACTTTAAAAACTCATCAGGTGTTCATTAGACTATTTTACTTGAGCATTATCTAGCACAGATAATCTCTGGAGATAAATGAGGAGATCAAGTTTTCTGCCTGTAATCATCGTAATTTGAAGGGGAAAGGATTTTGCCCTAACATCTGTAGCAATGCAGGATCGGAATACAGAGCAAATGGCAGAGGGCAAGCAGGGCTTTGTTCAGGAAAGCCACTAAGTTTTTCACAGGGTATTTGTAGTGATGGTTAAAACCCATCAGTCATGACATCAAAACTAATATCTAGCTTGTGAATGCTAGCAGCTGCTATCCTCAGGAGACATGTGGTCATTTTCTTCCTGGTTAACTGCACTGGAATTTGTAGGAGATATTTTAGAAGGGGATTTGATCTATTTAGTAGTTTAACTTTTCTGAATCCACCCAAAGTCACAGAAACCCTTGCTTGGCTACTGCCTCCCCAAAGAGCTTAGGGAAAGGGCTTTGGAAGTTATGTTGTTTTGACTTTTGTATTAATATTATTCTGTAGATAACTGTGGTATCTTCAAGGCCAAAGTATAAACTCTCCACCTCAAGGATGCTGGCAACTAACCACTGAGATATGAGAACCTCAATAAGACGAGAAGAATTGCAATTCAGCAGAACATCAGCCATAATCACAGAAGAAGTTCTTTTAATTCCTTCACCTACTGCTTAATCAGGAGAGCCTATTTAAATCTTATCATTATATGTACTCAAGGAAGTCACACATATTAAAGAACATCAAAGAAACAGAAGTGAGCCACTAAGATAGGGAGTCATCTGCAGCCCTCGATGACTGGAGTAAATGCAGCCCCAGGCAACTTTAGTGCCAAAAGGAGTCGTTGCTTTTAGTATCCCTAAGAATATGTAAGGAAGAGAAATATATATAAATAAGGCAAGGAAAACACATGTTGCAACAACTCGTTGTAATCCATTAAATTATTACCTGCCAGCTTTCCAAGGCAGTAACAAGCAACCAGAATGATCTGAATATATCTAAACCTGACACTCAGTAGTATTAGGGCTTCAAAAAGAGGGGAGATGAAAGTTGATTCTCCAGGCAAGAATTGAGGAAGCAAGCTACATTTACATAAGCAATGATTGGGCAAGGAGAAGTTGTGGTTTGTCTCACATGAAATTGTTAAAAAGCAAAGGTAATATTCTGCTTGCAAGTTGCAACAGTGGCCTTGAGAAAGGTCTGGTTAATAAAGTATCACAAAATTATTTGGAAAGTTATTTAAAGATCTGTTTCCATATTACTGATATTATGTTTATATACCAAAGACTAAGGCATTATGGTCAAATGTCTACTTCAAAAGATATATTGAAATACTTCATACTACATTATTTTCAACAGGATTTATTTAGGATAAAGTTGAGTGTTGGTTCTTATAAGGAAAATTTATTTTAAGAAGAAAAAAGTGGGAGAGACACCCCTTTGATTAATGCTAGTAGAAATAAAACTAGGCCAAAATTCTGCCATTCCGAGATAGTAGCAGGGTTAGAAAGAACTGAAATACAATATTTTCTGAGGGGAAAAATGAAGCACTTATACAAATGACTGTTTTTGATTTCAGAGTGAGGTTTCAAACAAGAGCCCAGGATTTTTTTTTTGCAGCATGATCCTGTTGCTGGAGCTCTTGGGGGCTGGGACAGTGCTGTAGGACCCAGGGTATTTCTCAGCTCTTGTGCAAAAGTGTATCCATTGACCACTTTCTTACTCTGTGGTGGGACAAGGTGGCAAGCACATGTGGCAAGGGAGAGGTATGAGAGCCTGAAGGGAGTTAGGGCATGCACCAGCCATTCCCTGGGGGCCAGCTGCACTAGGGAGGGACTCACCAATCCTGCTCAGCTAGTCTAAAAGCCTGAGCAAATGGGTCACAACAACTCTAGAGTATAAATTAGCATTTGAAGGAATAGCTAAAATCGCTCACAGGGACCAGTCTAGGTGAGGTCAGTTTTGGAATATGGATAATAAAGATCAACCGTTTAAAACAGCTCCTTCTACTCCAACCTGAATTACTGCTACATTGTGGAAGGGGAAGTTATGTTCTGGCTCTTCAGAGTGATGAGGTCAGAAGTACACAGCAGAGAAATAATGTCTAAATGCAGTGTAAACTTTTGGCGTGTAAAAGAGAACTGAAATAATTTAATGCGGATGCAATGTGAGGACTTCTCATTATTTGCCAAACAGATTTGTATAATACGTGACTATTCATCTGCCAAAACCATATGCATCTCTGACAGAAATCACGTTATGTTTTGTTTCTGTTTTCACATGGACTGACAAATTCAGTCTTTCTCTTTGCTTTTTCAGTAGTGGGAAAATGTAATTTGGTCAATATTTTTTAAAACCTGAGACTGTTTCACATCTGTTTTCATCTTTTCAAAAAATTGAAGACAGGGTTTTTTTTAATAGAGATCGCCTTTTTCTCAGCAATTGTGTGCCATTTCACTAATTATCTGTTATTTCTTAAGAGAAATGCAAAGGAAACCTCACCAACTTCTATACCTCTGCTAACTTTCCAGTTATTTCTCTACTTGAATTTAACTTAAACTGAGGTAAAGATTTTTTATAATGTTTGCTAAGGAGGACAAGAACCTTAGACACTTTCTTGAATTTTAAGTGCCAATTGCCTAGAGAAATATACCTCTAAAAAATATGTAGTTCAACCAACTAGTTATGGTCTTTAAAGAAAAAGCCCCTAGTTTATGGGGATTCCCTTTTCCACACCTTCTCATTTCAAAGATGGCTGGACAATGAAGCATCGCTGTCTTACTTTGCTCATGTTAAAACCACCTCAGATTTCAGTCTTGTTATCCATTTGCCTCTCTTTCTCTTGAAGACATGAAAAATTTTTGCAACTTGCTTTTGAGACTGATGTTTCTTTCATACTAGTTTTTCATTTTTGAAACTTTATGAGCGTGTGCAGGGCTGGCTTTTGTTAGTAACACTGGCCTCCCCTTGTAAATTTGTGCAAGTCCTTTAGTCTCAAAACGGGACAGAGGAGTGCTAATTTCTTCTGCTTTTCTGATGTACCCTGAAGAAGGGTCAGATTAATGAACAGCTCTTCAGATCTCTAGAAGTGAAATCCCCCTAAACTAGATCTTATCTGAAAACACAGCTAGGGCTGTTGTTAACCCCCAGCAAGTTCCCTGAGACTTGGCCGACATCCTCGCATTCCAAAAATCTTTAAGAAATTTGCTACCTCTTCCCCTGCAGAGCAATCACATGTTCGGGAGACCAGTCGCATGAACCAGATTAAAAGCAGCAATGGGCAGATCTCTATTTATTGGAGAAATTGAAAAATGCAGGAAAAAAAGGTGCCAATAAGAAAGCGAGCTTAGAAAATATGCAAAGAAAAATGAAAAGAAATGTGTGTTCTGTTAACCCTCCCTTGTCCTAAAACAACAGGATTTCCCTCTGTAGGAGTTTTGCTGAGAAAGAAAAGGTCAATATAGCACAACTGGGCACCACCTAGGGATGCAAAGGCTGAGTACACAGAATTTTTCTATCTGAACTTAGCATAGTGAATTTCTAAGCAGCTATTAATAAAAAAACGTAGCGTGCAACTGTTTGTTGCTACCAAGACAGCTCATAAAAGTTGTTTGCCTTTTTTATTTTTGCAAAGTATCAGGTAGTCACAGTGCAATAATTTTGTCTCTCTTTCAAGTACGCAGTGAATATATTCTGATTAGAAAAACAGACCCATCAAAACCACGTATCTTTTTGTGACAAATGTCCCCCAAGTGCCAAAAAGGGTAGTTTTTTTGTCAAAGCTGCATTTCTGTATTGCCATCAATAACAGTACAACTGTCTTCAGAATTTCAGGAGACTAAAAAAGGTGAGAATCATAGAATGGTAGGGGTTGGAAGGGACCTCTGGAGATCATCAAGTCCAACCCCCCTGCCGGAGCAGGATCACCCAGGGCAGGCCACACAGAAACAGATCCAGGCAGGTCTTGAAAGCCTCTAGAGAAGGAGACTCCACAAAGTCTCTGGACAGCCTGTTCTAGGCTCTGTTATCCTCACAGTAAAGAAGCTTTTCTTCATGTTGAGGTGGAACTTCCTGTGTTCCAGTTTGTGACTGTTGTCCCTTGTCCTATTGCAGGGCATCACTGAAAAGAGACTGACCCCTTCTACTTGACATCCATCCTTCAGATATTTGTAAACATTAATAAGATCCCCTCAGCCTTCTCCAGACTAAACAGCCCTAGGGCTTTCAGCCTTTACTCATGAGAGAGATGTTCCAGTCCCTTAATCATTCTCATGGCCTCCATTGGACTATCTCCAATATTTTCCCAATGCCTCTTGAACTGGGAAGCCCAGAACTGGATAACAATACTCCAGATGTGGTCTCACTACGGCAGAGTAGAGAGAGAGGAGAACCTCCCTGGACCTGCTGGACACACTCTTCCTATCTTGCCTCATAAAATTCAAATTCCACTTAAAATTACCATGATCCAGTTGAAGGTTTTGGGATGAACTGTTGGACATCCAAACAATGCAACAAAATGTGATTTAAGAAAGAGGGAGGGTGTACAAATACATGTATGTGTAATTTACATTGTCAGAGGAACTATTGCTGTAATGTGCATCAAAGACAGCTTTTTGCATCTTTCAAAACTATTGTATCCTCTTAATTTTCAAACTTCCAACTTGAAGACAACGGTAAAGATATCATCATCTTTTTTTATTATTTCTTTAATTGGGAAACAGTTTTCTGCTTCTTTTTAAGTGATTTAGAGCTCAAATGACAGCAAAGACTATAAGTTCAGTCTTGAAGAGAAAAACAGTGAATATCAGTTGTTGTTGGCTTCATTTTTTCCTGCTGTACAGGAGTTAAGCTAATGAATACAGTTCTTCTGCTCTTGGAATAACAAATTCAACATGAGAAAATTGCTCAGGGAACTTACAAGCCAGAGTTACAAAGTACAAGGCAAAAGAGTAACAGTAATCTAAATGAAGATGGTAATTATTAGATGATCCCTTCTTTGAGGGTTTACATTGGAAAGTTTTAGCTGGCTTAGATATTAACGCCAATTCCCTTTAGCATGAAACCCTTGGGTAAGTGTAAGGAAGCTTCTGGTTTACTGTGGAGTCCCTTGAGAGAAGGTAGGATGTAAAGGCAAGTGTTTTTTCAAATATTACTGAAGTAAGTTTCATAACAGACCTGAAGAGGTAGCAAAGTTATTGTTCCCACTTGACAAATTTGGAACCAAAACCACTGAGCAATGAGGTAATTTCTGTGAGATCAGGCTGCAAGCAATAGCCCTTGCCACCTTACCTTAGCCCTAGCAAACAACTTCATCCCCACAATTATTCTTCAAGGCAAGATGATATTACCCCCCACTTTATAGCTGGAGAAGTGATCCTCAGAAGCAACTTGTTGGAGATTGTGCAAAAAGCATTTGGCAGGTCTGGAAACTGAAACCAGATCTTCTGAGCCTCAGTCTGATACCTTAAACACATGCCCACCCTGGTTCCTGTCCTTTTGTCTGTTCCTTAAGCCAATTTTACCCAATTTGACTTTAAATTATTGACATACAGAACACAGTCTGCTCATTGCATTTGTTTTGAGGTAATGAGCACAAGCAAAGGTGTTTGGCTGGATAGCAGCAGCAAAGGCTGTGACAGCCCACAGCACAGACATACACCACAGAATCAGAATTTCAGCAGCAATTTGGAGAAGAGGTATGTCCCACACTACACGGTTCCTCACCTAATCCATACTAAAGGCACTATATACATGTTCTCTGATAAAACGTGCCGAATCACTGCTTAAAAGATAAAAAGTGCATTTGATGACAAAGAGAATTTCTGTAAAGTCTCTTGTGAATGACATCTTACTAAAAAAATCCCTCAAAAAAACCCAAACCAAACCCCAAAAAAACCATCACAACAAACCCAGCATGCTGAAGGAAATGTATTCTTGCTTTCTCCCTTCCACATGAACTAAAAGACCCTCTGGGAAGTTGCCTTCATATGTCAGTTAACAAATGTAAAAAATCATAAGATATCTTAATTGAAAAAATAAATGACTCACAGCAAGTCTGGGCTATCTCAATCCAAACAACAAAGCAGCTCAGTTTATTTAGGGAAGACAGATTAGCGGAGAAAATAGTTATCAAACCACAAAATGACTAACCAGGGACATCCCCACTAAGAGATTTACTTTCTTAACACAATGGCCCAGATTGTTTGTTCTGGTCTTTATACTTGCAGAGCAGCACAAGAGAGGGTGTGCAAAATTAGGATAAGGCACTTAACTTCCCCTGTAATTCTGGTGACAGTCACATGGTCAGAGAACTCTCTATATATTCCCTGGGACATTGCAGCAACCAGGGTGACCGAGGAGCAGAAATTCTCTGGCCACATTACCTTCTTTCCTGGTCGCATTCCTGGTGCCGTAGCAGTGATGAAAAACATCTGTTGTTTCCCTAAGACTAGAAAAGACCCATTTAACCACGGTTGAGCTGTGGATCTGGATGAATAAACAGTGTTTGTGCAATTGTTTAATAAACTTTCAAAAGTAGTAGAAAAAACCCTATTTATTGTCTTAAAAACTGCAGGGGGAAAAAAAAAAAAAAAAAAAAAAGAGAAGTGGATAAGTGGATATAACCAGAAGTCCTGATTTTTGATATGTACCTTCTCATGGTATTCTTCTAGACAGTGACTTCACATGCTTTCTGAGATGAGTGAATAGCTATTCCTCTCAAGAATTAAAAAAAAAACTTTCAGTCCTTGGAGGAGTATTTTTGGAGCTTTCTCTCTTCTTGTAAGGTTTGACATCTGGAATTTGGTGGCCAGCATTTCTTACCAATAAATGAAATACAACTAATTTTATGAAATGATGTGGAATTATCATTCTTATTTAATGAAAAAGCTCGGTTAAATACTGTAGGTAATAAAAGAAAATCTGGGCAAAAATTATGTAATTTGAATACATCTTATATTGTGATCTGCAATAAATTCACATCAAATCATAATCTACCTTTTAGATTCATTACGTGCTCACAAAAAGACCATACAAAGATACACTGACCTTTTACTGCACTTCAGAAAAAATGTGAAGGAAAGCACAGGGTGGAAATATGTTTACGAAACTACTCCACATAATCCACATAAGTGACTAATACAAGTATACATAAAAATGAAGGTCAGAAGAGAATTGTTTCCCAGAGTAATTTGTCTGACATGAACTGACCCAGTACAACAGATGACTATTCAGTGTGCTGCCTCATATAAAATTCAACTATTTCCCAAAACATAAGAGGAAAAAAAACAAAAATAAAACAATGTGAGGAAGCAATTGATATTATCATTCCCCCATTGTTCTCTACCCTGCAAACCAAAATAACTCGAAGGACACTACGAAATCCCCTGTTAATATATCAAGGAGACATAAGCCTCCAAAAAGTTTTTTTGCTAAAAAAACCTAAAAAAAAGAAGACATCAAGATTATCACACAGTTTATTTTCCCAGGAACATTTTTGGTGCTTAGGAAATTTTCTTTGGTGCTGAGCTTCAGGCACAGGTTATGTCAAAAACATACAGGCTGGAAGCAGTTCCACTAAGCCCAGCTGGGCTCTGAACCTACGTCAGGATGAGATTTGTGCACAAATATTTCTCCTTTGCTCATGCCTTTTTTTGCCCCAGGAGGAAAACCCAGGCACATGGGAGGGAGCAGCAGAGTTGGAGTGGATCTCCATCAGCAGGCAGGGCCAAAGGGCACAACAGAACACACATCCACCACATCCCACATTCTGGGATAGACATCAGCCTCTCAAAGATATCTACTGTTAACAATAACGGACAACTAGACCATCTCACTAGAGCACTACTTTTGGCCCCCAGTTTACCCCTGAAAATTAAGCTTCAAATGATGCAGGGTATAGTTTATGGTCTCTAAAGAGAAAATTAGAAAAGTTCCCAAGCACTGAGAGAGAGCCAAACCCAAACCTTGCATGGGTACATGTGATGCCCTCAGCATAGAGAAGAGCGTGGATGCTTTATAGCCAAAACCACAGATCCCATGTATTGCCAGGGCAAGCAGGATTTCTGACAAGATTTATCATTTCTCTGTTGTGATCTAGCCCTGGAGGCATTTCATTTTAATACAAAGTAAGCACTTGTGATGATTAAGAGAAATGTACGGTTGGATCACTTTGTTGTTCGGTGGCCAGTCATAACATAAAATTTGCTGGTTAGTGCAGAAATGCAGTGTTTCTGACGATGTGTGGTTACCGTCTGCTCCAGCATCTGGGTCCCTGCAGTGAGTTCTTTGACATGGACCAACTGTGCTGCTTTATGCCCCCTCCTTAGCTCCCCTCCCGGCTACCCTCATGCTGCTGCCACCAACACACCAGCACCACGTGTTTCTCTCCATAGGAAGAGTTTTCACACTTAAGGGAAATGCTAGCAGCTATCAAAAAGGTTTACACAAGCAACTGTTGTCTAATATCATCAAGCCCCAGAGCACATGACTGCTCCTGGGAGTTTGGCTCAGCAGCGGAGGGAGGTCCTGATGCACCATGGAGTGGTTGCCCTGGGGCTTGCTCCCACCCTAGCTGTCCCAGGGCTTTGTCTTACACCAGTTCCCCCTATACTGCTTCCTTGCCCATAGGCTGAAATCCTGACCTCAGCCTGTCCCCAGGGAAGTCCCTAAAAACTTGGGGCCAGGACTGCCTGAAGGACCCCTCTGGGGAGCCCCTGCATCCCCAGGGAGCCCTGTCTCCTGCCACCTATGCTCCATATGCAGTCAATAAGAGAGTGATGTGGTTTTCATTTTTTTTACTGGCACTGGAAGAGTAGTATTTGCTGACTTTCATAACTAAACTGCCCCCTGGGAAGCCCCTTTGGGAGTCGTTTGGAAGCAAAACCCTCTGCTGAGGAATACATGGGGACCCTCACAGGCTGGCCAGCAAACGGGTGTGGGGTAAACTGAGAGCATCTCTCAGAGAGACAGTGAAGCACCCAGCCTCACACTTAGGGAGCATTTTGAACAAACTGTGTGCCTATATAAACGAGCTGTGATGGAGCAGAGCAGTTGCCTGAGTTGTGGTGTGCACAGCCCTGCAATCACCAGCAGCACAGCTCCCTTCCAACTGACCACCAGCACGGCAGAGGCGAGTGACACAGGAGAGGAGAAATGGTTGCTTTGAGGCAAGAGCCTCCTAAGCTGCCACAGCAGGATTTCCCACCCGGGCCCTCCCCAGTCTGAACACCAAAATCCCTGCTTTGTCTGTCTCCCACTTCCTTCCCAAATCCGCTGCCCTTCCGAGGGGGGTTTCTGCACAGGTATGCCTCTGTGCTGTTTGTTCACACCTCTCCCAGTGGCAGCCAGCTGCAGGACCTACAGTACAGACATCTGATTTAAATATGCATCCAGAAAGGAGGCTGAGAAGCTGGCACGTTCATTCGCACAAGAACGAGCTCCTAGGCAAAAGACAGGCGACATCGACGAGTTTCATCCTGGGACATTGCTGTCTACTCAAAACCAGCCTCAGCAAACACCACTCCTCACACTGTCTTCTGCACAGTCCTCCCCTGGCTTTTGAGCTGGTTTGAGCAATGCCGAAACCCTCCTGTCCGTGGGCACTGCCCTAAGCAGTGTCATCATGACTTCTTTAGAGAAGGAGGCAGTTGTCAGACTTATTTCACAACCTCCTAAGTGGCTCCTCTGTCTGTTTCCACTGGCAATACACATTTCCCCTTAGGAATGTAATTAATAACTCTGAATACAAATATGGATTAATTACATTTGTACACATGTATACATGCAAACATAAAAGACTTGGAAGCCTATAGGTAGAGAAGGGGTATAGGAGAAATATGAGATGTACTTAAAAGTAAATTTTAACACTTCCACTAATTCAAGCTGAAAAAACAATAGAAGAGATTCCTACTACTCACAGTTGACAAATGGATTTTTTAGATGGGATTAATGGTCTGCTTACCTATTCACTGTCTGCACAACCTCCAGGAAAAACAAAGAAGGGACAGAACTTCAGATTCTGCTGTGATAATCCCAATGTGATTCTTGTGTTTTCCTTCTTGCTTTTCCTTTTATTTATTTTTTTATTTTCCCCTCTAACTGCTTTTTCATTATCATTGCTCTGCCCTTTACTGCACTCAGCTGGGACCTCATTCTGATTTTCTTCCTCTATTTCTTCTCCTGGCACCTTCAATATAAACACACTTGTTTCTCTGTTGCCATTTTGAAATTGAGATCAGGACAGTTAGATGGAGTTTCCCTGAAATACAGGTGCTCTTCTAAGTACATAATTAATTCCCCCTGATGTGTTTCAGTCCTGAATTATCTTCCTGCCTTCTGTTATCATGTGCTAACAGATATTCCTGGGTATAACAAAAGACTTCTCCATTGGCTGATAACAGTGTAATACAAAAAGACAACTTGTTGGGTGTTGTGTGTAGCCTTCCTTGGCTGGGTTAGGTGCTACCCATGTATAATACCACTCCAATGAGTAGTTGGGGTAGATCACACATACATGTATTGATTTTCCTCCTTGCTGGCCAGGGAAGTGATTTAGGCCTTATGTAACACCTTGTTTCAATGAAACAGGAGCTAACACTTTGAGATGGTGATAGATGATAACCTTTTACATGTAAATGTATACTTAAACCCCCCCCCCCCCCCCCCCCCGAAATCGGTCTGATTTTATCCCACTGCCCCAGGGGGAAAGTTTTTTCTCAGTAAAAGGTTGGAAAATATTGGGTAGCTACTCATTTATACTTTAGAAATACCTAGCCGGTGTAGGTGTTGATGGTGCCCAGGAGTTAAGAGGTATGTGTCAATATCACTGAACTTGCAAGGTTCTGGAAGTTATTTTTGCAAGAAGGAGAGGAGTTCAGATTTAGGAAGGCAGATAGACTCCGTGTGATCGTGTACAGGGCAGCACAGTGCTCTGGTAGGCACTTCACAGCTATACATAATGACATTGCAGTACCAAGGGAATTTGTTTTCTTCCCTAAGTCTGTTCAAATAAACAGCAGGGCTTCAGTTCTTCTCTGACACTGTTAGAAATAGATTTATTCTTCATTCTCATTCTTGGAAGCCAAGTTAACCCAGAGAGCCTGAATAGATTTCCAGGTTCGCTAATGACCTCACAGGAATAGAATAATGAAATCATATCTGCTTTTTTACTGAATAAAGACAGCCCAAGCTTACACAGATCTAATTATTGCATTTCTTGAAGATAAATTGCAGCCTTGAAGGCGTCTTGCAATCAGTTATCAGGCATAGCTCCATGGGCACCAACTTTCATTTTTCTCCAGTACAGTGATGTACTGCCAATATTTAACAAGGGGCTCCCACTAAAATTTCCTTATTAATCTGGTCTATACCCTTGTGTCCCTGAGGCACATATTCTTGCAGGGAAAGAAAATAGTAATGAAGAAAATGTATTCATTTATTTTTACATTACTGTTTAAACATTTTCTGAGAATCACAGCCAAAAAGGGAAATAAAACCACTTGGCAAACAAACCACTATTATATGTACTTTTGCAGGAAATGTTTATACTTCAACTTCATTCCTGTAAAAAAAAAAAAGAAGCTGGAGCACACATAGACTGGTGTTAGACTTGTGATATTAGAGTCCATAGCAGCAAAGATGTGGAGTTACCTGTCTGTGAAAAATTGGCAAATCGAGGAAATGTATCCTTTTAAAAACTATGAGAAGTGATAAAACTGATATTCTTAAGTATGACAAGTTCAATTAGCCAAGTGAAGGGGAAGAGATTTGTCCGGAAATGAAATGATCACAACATTACTGCATTGGAGTAATTCTGGTGACTTCAGTTGAGTGGAGGAACATGCTACTAAGAAGGAATAAAAGTCATAGGACCACTCCATATTTTTAGATAGAAATAATTCTGCTTTTGATTTTGTACAAGGACTGGTCACTAGATAATACAGTTACAAGAGGATGAAAAGAAATAATGAGATTTAACAAGTATGCGAGGGGGGCCACAGTTCCATTAGTGGTAGGAAATCATCCCAATATTCCTCTCAATGTGGTTGCAAAACCTTAACAAGACTCTCAAACAACACCAGGGATTTACTCCAGTGATGTTCACTTTTTCCCTTTTTAACATCCAAATCTGATTGTGTTTTGAAATTGGCTAATCTTTGACCTGTATTTGCCTTAACAAGTAACCAGAGATATGCTTTTAAGTTTTTATAGGTTGATTCCAAATGTAAAACAATTGCTACTTTATTTTTATTATTTGTATAACTGGTAGGAATATTAATGTCCTTATATGGATTAAAAGGAAACAGAACTTATTTTTCCTTTTTTTTTTTTCTTTAAAGATCAACCTTTTTTTTACTCTGATGTGAAAAACAATATGTATTTCACTTGAAAGCTCAGAGCTTGCCTGAAGTTTTCTATTATTGCTTATGTCTTATTTGACTTTTTAAAAGAACTGATGTGAAAAATATTAGGATGACGTGACTACTCATCCTGTTAATGAGCCCTGCTTCCACACCCTGATAATTAACATGTAGCCACCCGTTATTAAGCAGACCAAATATTTTAATAAAAGGTCCTGCTGAGTTGTCTCTGTTCTGAAACAGATTTCACTTGAAAATTGAAATAATGAGGTGCCCCTAAACTGATAAGCCGCTCAATCAAGCCCACTACACTGGATCCATAAATCTTAAGCAGAGTTTAATTGCAAGCAGAGTTTTCTTGACAGAGCCAATAGAGGGGCCTTTTCCTCTTGCCTGCTGACTAGTTGTGGTTCCCATGATTCAAGTAAACCTCTGTAGATCTGCCTGCAAGGAAAGCAGTTTGAAGTTGAGACATCGTTTATACGGGAATTTGAAGGAGCTGTAAAAACAATGCCCCAGTGATGCTGCCGAACGTTGCAGACAGACAGATGAAAACGAAACACCCAAGCAAGTAATTAGCAAGGGCAAATGACTTCCAATTAGGCATCTGAACAGCAACCATATATGGTCTCAGGGAGCCATTCCCTTTGAAAGACGATGATCACCT
The DNA here is from genome assembly GCA_025345505.1 of Todiramphus chloris collaris. Lineage (NCBI taxonomy): Eukaryota > Metazoa > Chordata > Aves > Coraciiformes > Alcedinidae > Todiramphus > Todiramphus chloris. The sequence continues at coordinate 6,895,136 of JANVCC010000062.1, read as the reverse complement.
CTACAAATATACTCTCCCCCCTACAGAGATGAAGCTTTTTTGGCATGTGGGAGAAAGTAGGAAGAGCAGACCACAATCAGGTGGGATCCCATGCTGCTTTCTGCGGTGCTCAGTGTATCTCTTCTACTGCTATGAGAACAATCACAAGCACTTAGAACACATCTACCCTGATTCTGTCTGGGGATACTAAGCACAAGATTCAGTGTGCGAGAGAAAAAGTCATGCTGAAATAAATGGGATTAGCCAGTATTTCTTAGCAAAATCATAACTGAGTTGGCACTTCCGTATAGCTGTTCAAACACAGTAGTAAATTGGCTTTAAAAATGTTTGGACTAAAAAAAGACTGGTAACTGCAGCATTTTTTGGATCAAAGAAAGGTCAGAACTTTAGAAGTTCAAGTCAGTCAACGAGTCAAAGCAGAGATCCTTGCCTCTGTGTGTTTTTCGTTCATTAGGAAATAATGTTGGATATTGCTGAAAGAATGGCGTCTAACTGAAAAATCCTACTGACACTATCAGAAACAAACCATTAAGTCCTCCCACGCTTTTCAAAACCCCCAAAATGAAAGAGGTTTAAATAAAAGAAGAACAGAGACTCATCAAAAATCTTCAAATACAGTTTACAGCAAAAAGATAGAGTGGAGATATCAGTCCCTTCTGTACTGTCACCATGGCTTTGGAGCTACCAAAGGCTGGAAAACAAAGCTCAGCAAAATCAACAGAAATACAGCTTAACATATCTGAAGACTTTTGTAAGTTTTAGTATGTATTCAGTTTAAGACTTAAGACTAATGTGTATATTTGAGAAAACAAACATGGCACATTCAGTCTTTGCATACAGTGTATTAGATTTTAACTGATTTATTGTTCTGCTCTGTGGACTTGAGGGAAATCACTGTGCTGTGGTGTTTCACAGATTATGCAGAACACAAGCTGAAATATTTGTTATGAAAGCAATTATTTGTTATAGTTGCAAATCTTTATAAGTCCTGTTGGTGAAAAGCAAATTCAATAGTACTGGAAACATTCCCATCATACACCGAGGAGCTGGAATGCAAAGATATTCACAGTAACAGATGAGTCTTGTACCACATACCTTCAGCACTCAAAGCTGTTTTACGTCTAACACATATCAAACTCATTAATGGAACTTTTTTTTTTTTTTAATTGGGTGGGATTTCAGGGAGTTCAAATGAGACATGAAAAAAACCAAATGTGGAAAAGCTTCTAGTTTCACTAAGAATGTGATTTGTTTACATCTTCCCTTTCAGATCTCCTGACTAACCTATTTGTTTAATAACTAAATCCCACATTTCAGCCTGTTTGTAGTCTCAAAATATCAAAAGCTCTTCCAAAAATTGTTAGGACTCTTGTAAGTAATTTGAGAATGAACAAGAACAGAGAGTGTATGTATAGTGAGGATGCTAGAAAAATCTTCTTTATAAAAGTGTGTTCTTTATTTTTCACCACAAAAGGGGATGGCAGCAGTTTTGTCTCCCGTGTGCCAGTACTGAGGTCTGTATTGAATCACTTGTATTACACAAGGAGGAAACATCATGCAGTACTAATACCTGTACAGTCTAGCACCTGCTATTTGAATTGCAGGAGTACTTTGGTTAAGTGATCATATATACACTGTCTTAGGAATTGACATGATTTTCCCTAGTACTCATCAGCATGTTAGGTAGGGGAAATTCTACAACCATGAAGCCAGCCACTGTTACTGACTTCTACATGGGCCAGTCCTTAATGTCTTTGAAGATGCTCCCCTGGATTTACAGTCAGCTTGCCCCAGAGATGTTTCCACTTTGTGATGTTCACAATGCACTTCAGTTTCCAGAAGCCATTTCTAGGAATTTGCTGCCTGTGAGGAAAAAGTTATTTTGTGTGTCTATTTCAAGATTCCAAAATGCCTCTGAAGTGCTTAATGGTGTGTGTATGTGCTTGTGTAATCTTTCTACCTCTCATTTTCATTTTGAGAGAAGGTCTGTACAGATTCCTAGACTCCCCTATAAAATGTCTCCAAGATTTTTTCCTAGAATAAACATGAAGTCTAAAAGCCAGACATTTTCTTTAATAGTTCTTCACATTTTGCTAGAGGGGAAGCATATGGTGCATCCACTTACATACCTTTCCTCTCCAATGACCCAAACAGAAATTTTCCAAGCAACACCATGCCTTGTAAAGATTTCTCCTGACCTTTTATTGATGACAGAATTAAAAAGGTAGATTTAAACTTAGTGAGTGTCCTCTCAGCAGTGGAAAAGTCCTACTGTCTGTGAATTCACTGTCATGGCTGTGAAAGAGCAGGAACATCTTTGCACTTCCTAGAGAACAAATGTACCTTTAATTTGAGGATTGTACTCAAATCTCAAACTATATGACTTTTGGTGAAAGATGAACATGTAAGGAAGTGGAACGGAGCATAAGGGCACCACTTTTGCACAGTGGGGAAAAAAGGGGGTTGTATTGGGTATGTGGGGAGAACATCCACAGCAAAATCGTTCTCAACTTTGTATTTAAATACTTGCCAATACATATGAATGCAAACGTTAACTGATCTACTTTCTTTGATGTTTAACATGAAAATTAAGCATGAAAAAGTGCCAAAACCTATTTGTGATTGTCACTTTAGATCACAAGCCAGAACATCAAGCAGAAGGAGCACGTTCCATTACTCCAGAATGACTCTTTTGACTTTGCCTTCTTCAGGAACAGGTTATCACAGCTCCACTCAGTCACACACCCTGACATCCCTGCTGTTTGCACACACATGCACTACTGCCTCTCTGAGTGAAAGGCAGATTTAGGTGGTTAATACCATAAGATAACTTTTCTTTCATTATTTTGATGTAGTGTTCCAAGTTGCAGAAAGTTCATTGTCACTAACTACATCAGAAAGACATTTACGAAGCCAAATGAACTTAATCACTTGATCCATACAACCAAAAAATTAAGACTTCATACTAAGCAAACCTGTTTTTTTAATATATAAAAAGTAATTTTTGCTGTAGCTGTAAGTATTGGAAAAAAGAAAACAAACAACAAACCAAAAAATCTAGCCAAAAAAGAGGACAAGAAGTAAAGCTGGTGTGTAATTTTCCAAAGATTCACGGAATAGAAACTTCATGATTTTTAAAATTCATCTATCATGATATTTGCATGAAAGCAGAGCCACCTTAAACCATATCTGAGTTAACACTTGCACTTCATACAAAGTATAAAGTGAGTATACAGAAAGTACACTTGAGTATACGGAAAAGATTTCCTCATCTTTACTTAATTCTGGCCAACTAGTGATGTTTTCTTCCAAAATGAAACTGTCTAATCTGTCACAGAGACATCCAGTTGCATTATAAATGTTTTCTTAAATGGCAGTTCCATCTATTTCTTGCTACTTTGCAAACCACAAACATTTGTAATGTGTTTCAGAAGCTTAATTTTTTGTTCAGGCTCTGTTATAGTCTTTAAATGTAGCCTTGCCATTTTCTTTTCAAACACTGTGCCATTATCAGCAGGTATTGGAATGTAAAGTCTCACTGCCATCCTAGCATTCATTGCAGATAAAGAACGGACAGACTGATCAATCAAGCCTAAATCTTCTGCAGATTGCAGAAAACAGTGGTGCCATAGCTAGCACAAATGGACAACAGTCTCAGAAGATATCCCTGCGATGCAGTACATCACATAACACAAAGGGACCCGAGACACAGATGCCAGGGGAAAGCTTAGACTAGCACTTTCTTGACCCCATAGCAGAGAAGAAAGACCCTGAGACTTTCACAGCAGTGCCTGAGCTCACCTTATAAAGCAAACTCCTTTGCAGCATCCAGAGGCAGCAGTAACTGAGCCTGGAAATTGATACCGGCATTCACAGGAGCTTTCCCAGAGCACAAGAAAGTGGTAATAAATTAAAGATGTAACATTGTTTTAAAAGAGAGCAAGAGAGAGTTTGAGCTGAGAAAGCACAGCATTTTTACCATACGCTTTGCCTACTGTCACTCAGCGCAGCACTAACGTGAGGCAGCTCGACATTTCATTAAACGTAAATGACACACTTGCTCAACACAGAGCTCACATAAAAGAGCAAGGGGACAGAGCTACCACTGCACTTCTGTGTGCCTGGATGATGCTAATTATTTATATATTCTTTTGTAGAAGCTGTCATCCTCAGCCTACAAACAGCACACTTAACTGGCTTGATTTGTTGAAACAGTGAGTGCTAGCTGGGTATTACATAAATATGAAGTAAGTAGCTCTCCTAAACTTAGCATGTCTTGAAAGAGAGTATTAAACTGATGATTGCCAATTCCCAGCTGAACTGTGAACCATTTCTCACTCGAGCTGATGAAGTTCAGTTCCATTCCTTGCTGTTTCAACCCAGCAGGAAAGAAATGTAACTTCAGAAGATAGGAACAAATTCACAGTTGAGAAAAAGAAGCCCACAGTTCTATGGTTGCTCTGCCTCTCTATGTATTCACTAAGATTTGTTGTTCCAAATACAGTCCAACAAATAAACAACTCTTTTTGCTTTCTGCCTTCTGCACAGGGGAAGATCTGGCTTCCACATGTTCCCGTATCACAGTCAACTGGGAAAAGTTGTAAGTTGCTTTGTTTGGTTTTACCTTTATGGGACAAAATTTGCGTTCCAGAAAAGTGTTTTAGAAACAGAGGCATAGCAAGCCCTGTTATAAGATCTGCCTGTTTCAGGAAGGTCCTGAAGAAGAAATAAAATTTCAATACAGGGCCTAGAAGGTGAGGATACCTTCCTTTCTTCTTCTTTGTCTCTTCCAACCTGACTTTCTGTTTCAAACCTGAGAACTACAGACCCTTCCTAAACTGCAACCTCACAGCAAGTGCGTTCTCTGCAGCTCACTGATAAGTTGGGGTCCATACAGTTGAAAGTGCTGTGCATCCTCAAATAGGCATTTCACTGGACGTTTACTGAGCATGTTGAAAACAACTCCATGGAGGGAACTCTCTTCCCATTGTGCAGGTCTAAGCCTTCTCACTTTTTTCTCTTCCTTTCAGTATACCTTTATGGATCTATATTCCTTCTCCAGCCCTACAAGCCACTGTTCATTACTAAAAGTACTTCTCCGATCCTCAGTGATCTCTGTCATTACGAAATCAATCTTCCTAATCCAAAATAGATTTTCCAAGCTCATTTTGTATATCCACAGGATACTTCCTGATCTCTAAAGGGCTGATTTAAAGAGCACAGAAAAAAAGTCATTTTCCATGAGCAAATTAGGCTGTATTTCAAAACCTAAGAAATATGTTGCCTGATATTAACCAATAACCATTTCACTACTCACACACATACAGATTAGTTTAACAAACCCCAACGCTCGCCATAACTTTGTCAGTGAAAATTATTCTGTTTCACAGTAGCTGAGGCCTTTGGTGTCCAGTAGCATAGTCTTTCAATCTTTACTAGATCACCTTAGTCTTATTAGGAATTCTGAAGAAATCCTATATTTCATAACTTTTTAGACAGCACTTTTCTTTTTAGTACTTCTTAAACTTTAGTTGCACCTGAGGTAGCTTTATTTCAAGTTCTGGACAATTATTGATGTCATTGAAATTTATTTGAGCCTTTAGAACTCATCCCTAAATCAACTAAAAATAGAAACAGTCCAATAAACTAATGCTGTATAATGCTGCCTCCTTATTAAAAAAAAAAAAAAGAAAAGAAGAAGAAGGTATTACAAGAAATATTAATTTTTCAGATGCAAATTTAGGTGTTTTAAGAGCATGATGTAAGAAGTGCAGTGTTCCTAACTGCAGGAAGAATAACTTTAGTTTTATCTCTCCGTTCTTTCCAAACAAAATTGAGTTAGATTTTAATTTTAAAATCTGGGATGTTGCCAAGCATTGGTGCCCATTCATTTTGCTGAACTTCCTTTATGCAGTGTATTCTTTCAGTGGTGACTATGTCAACAGATTTGTGTTCTTATTTTGTTCAACAGGAAGCATTAATTTTTTTTTCTTTTGTATTGTATTTTGAAGGTTTCAGTGTTGTAAGCACAGTTTCAATATTCAATGTGCTAAACAAGTAACAAAGGATAGATGTTAACATTCAAAATACCGCAGATACAGTACAAGAAGATAAAAAGGCTATCAGGCTTGCAATGCCTGGTGGACTAAGAATAATGACTACAACAACAAAAGATAGATTGAGTTCCTCTGTAAACGGCCTTGATATCTGGGGCCATATACAACTGGTCAAAAGTAATTTCAAGGGGTTAGTGGTTTAAATGCATTAGCAGAATATTTACTGATGGTTATTTTCTTTATAATATTTACTGTTCAGTACAGTTAATGCAAAACACTGCTAGAGTCACAGTGGGGGATTTGGCAGCCAGAGAAACTTGGAAAGTCCAGCAATTACAGTTCAGGAATGTGCCATGCACACAAAAAGAAAAATGCTATTGTGTGTACACAAATAATAGCATGAACCCGATCAAGAATTAGTATTGCATCACCTCCATCTACTCTGAATTAAAGCATTATTTTTCTGAAGATAACAGCACTCAGAGTCAGAGGTATTCTAATTCAGGTATCCTAATAATATTTCCATCAGACTATCAATACAAAAAGGAACTCTGTTCTCTTCATTTCCCAGTTTAATTTATTTTCCATACACACAATTCTTTCATTCACACTGACCTTATTTTCTGTATCAGCTGAAGACCATCCACTTGCAGAATTTGCTAGAGTTAGTCCATATATCTATTCAATGTGCAGCCCTTCTCTTTGCCTCAGATGGAAGGTGTGAGATGGCACAAAGCCAGCAGTCTTCCACAATAAAAGTCATCCTTGATGTGGCACTGAGAACCCAGTTTCTTTTGGATATCATATATCATTGAAGCTTCCCTGGGCTTTGGAGTTGGAAATTTCCTAACACAAAATTGCTCACCCTTGAGTGACCACATGGTGTTAGGGGGAGCCTGCTATTAACCCCATTCTGTGACACAGACAAAGCCCACCCAGGTAATAGAAAGAACATTAATATGGGCAACGCTTTGTTTAAATAGTCTCGAAAGTTACTTTTCTCTTTTCCCGTGCAGAGCTTTATCCCAAGTACATGAACATTGATGACTCGTTTGATTCTGAAGAGTAACTTTGCCACACTCAGAAGTGTGAGCAGTGGTAAGAAATGGAAGACCAAGTTTAATTCTTACTGGAAATACACCCTTTGTATAGTCAGGGTAGTCATTGATCAAATGATCACAAAGTCTTATAAGGGAAAAAAAAACCCAAAACACAACAACCTGTTGCTTTAATTTTTTCATTGCAGTCAGAAAGCTATTTCAAGTTTTAGTTGTATCCTGAGTTTTTCAGCTAAGTTTTGTACCCCCTAAGTGGAGCATTGACCATCCCTTTAATTACAGGAGGGAAGGTCCATTATATAACAGAATAACTAAGTTGTCCCTTCTCCTCAGGGAAGATGGGGGATGAGCCTATTCTTGCTGTTTATAAAGTAAGCACAACACACTGATCGGTCTGTGAACAACCACTGATTTGTTTGAGAAAGACAGAGAGAATCAAGTAATGTTTTAGATCAAGATCTCAGACACTTTGAAAAGGTAAAAGGAGGGTTTATTCATTCGGAGAAATCTATGGTTATTCAAGTAACTGAAAGCATTTAAGGAAGAAATGGCATACAAAAGAGAAACATTAATTGGGCCGATCATAGCACTGGAGATCTATTTTTACAAAACCCAAACACATTTATACGCAGTGCTGCTTTGAAGCATGTTAAGGCACCATTTCTTTCTTCCTTATCTGCGTAATTGACATCTTCATTCAACTTCAACCTGCTGGTGTGTGAATTTGTAATCATTTTATTTCTTTCGGGGGAAGGCTTAGTCTTTTGAACTCAAGCAATAATTATTATTGCAAAGCGGTTTTCCTTTTCCAAAGGGACTGCTTTGGGGTCACCGTTGCTTCCAGCCTCTCTGGGCAAGAGAACAATGAAGACGTTGTTGGTGCTGGAAGCCGCCCCTTCCAAGGGGGCTGCTGCTTTCTCTTTCTGCACTTGCCTCTGCATATTGAAGTGAATTGTGCCACATCAAAAGGCTTTAAATTAGCACTTCACTGCTTGCAAGTGTCTGGAAGCTAATTTTAAATCCTGTGGGGCTAAGAACTTTTTCTACATCCTTATGTGCAGGTATACTTCTCAGAGTATAAGGTGGCTTACAAACATCAGCAACACATTTATGGTTATTTCCTCTCCTCAATAAACACAATTATTAAAATGTATATTTCACAATTTTCAGCTAATCACGAAATAGAATACGTATTATGGAATTTACAAGAGGTGAGCAGCTATTATTCTATTTGGGAGAAGGCTCGTTTTCAGTGACAGGAACAGGGATTATCATGAAGCATGGATGGAAGCTGCAGAAAAACCAGTGAGTACTGGTGCCAGTAGTAATCATACCCATAAATGTCCCTCCTGATGGTTAGACATGCAGATTGACTTAGTAAATCCAAATGACTCTATAAGCCTGACAATTAGCATGAAAAGTAGATTTTTAACATTGCATCTTCTTTGCATGTTCCAAAGCATGACATGTAATCTTGAGCCATGTAGAATCTCTCTTCAATTACTTAATAGAAACTGCAAGTAACTATAAGTTTAAAATACTCTTCTTGACTCAGTAAATAAGCAAAAATGTTTAAAAAAGTTAGAGGAATTGCATCTTCATGCAGGGAAAGATCATGATTTAACTTCACAACAACATTGTCTTTGTGCAATACTTTTATACAAAGTGAGGCAGAATTTATGCTTGCCAGAGACCAGAATTTACAGGTGCTGTTTTGTGCTTCTTATTGGTGCACATTGCAGAACAAATACAGACTAGAGCAGCCTTGAAGTTCACCTTTATTTTTGTACCATACCTACAATTACCAGTGGATGAACCTCAGCATAGTAGCTCAAAACACAATAGCTGTCTTCTCCAACACAGCCTGTGAACATCTCTGAACTCAGGGCACAATTATATCTGGCTTTTTACAGTACCTCAAACATTAGGACATCCCTGAGAAATAAATGACTAACAGTAAAGGCTGCTTTGTAGACCAAAAGGAAATGAAGAACAAGGACCACAGGGTCACCACCAACTAGACAGTCAACATCTGAATAACAAGACGGATGCTCAGAGCACGTCATAAACACATGTGAAAGGCAAAGGTTGCATTTAACACAGTTTCTTTATAATAAGGGTTTTATTTCTGGAATATGGCTGATCACTTGAAAGAAAGCTTTATTTGATTCTTGACCCTTGTTATGTGGCAATAGTGTTCTGCCTGAAGTTTCATGTGCTGTAAGTAATAAAGATGGTAATTTTTCCTTAACTGGTCAGAATGAGTGCCAGGTAAGTACTAAACAGAAGAAAATGAAATATGAGCAAAGTAGTTCTATAGGAATTTTAACAATCTGTTCTGTCACACCAATTTTTTTAGGCCCAAAGCTCACCAAGTACACTTCTAGTATTCTGGCCTCTGCCCAGGAGAATGACCTCAGTGACTGTATTCTGACCCCTAAGCCTTAGACTTCTGCCTGAACAACTTACCTCTCCTCTGGGCTTCCTGGCACGGGGCTTATGAGGGAGGGCAACGGTCACCATTTCTGCATCTCTAACAGCTGAATTAATTCTGTAGCTTTTTTCTTTTTTTCCTTCAAATGTAAAGAAATTAATGATAAATCTTGTGTTAGATAGCTGTTATTGGTTAGTAAGCAATTGCATGATATCTATTTCTTGTCTGAAGATGAAAAAATACTGAAGTAAGACAATAATTTGAAGGATTAATTCTGGCCCTGGATGTCTCAGCAAGTTGTTGTTAAGTAAAATTACAGGATTTAAAGTAACAAAGAACTGCAAAGTATTCTTAAGGAGCTGAAACACGTATTGGTTTATCACAAAACTGCAATGCTTATGGTCTTGAAGCGTTCTGCTGCGCCCGATGTGCCGTGGCTATGGATACAGCCGCTGACGGTAATAATGCACCAGCATTCAGCTCTGGGTACTCAAGTGCAGCGAAAAGGAACCTGGACTACCTAGTTGTATCTTTGAGTGAACATTAAAAAGGATGAAAATGCCTAAGTAAAATCAAACAATCTCTTATGGAAAAAGTGTTTGCAGTATTCTCTGGGCAGTGCTGTCAGTGGAGCCTCACAGCCCAGACTGGCTGGAGGGCAGAGGTGTCCCTGTGGAGTGTGGCAGTAGATTTGTGTTATTTCTAACAGCTTCCATAAACAAATGCTGCTGGCCACTATTAGAGAGGGTTTGGTGTGTTCTGTTCTGAGTGGACTTTTACCTTGACTTTCTTAGGCTTTCCTCCCCAGTAAGTCAGATTTAGAGCTTCTTTCGTGAGGGGTGGCCAGGTTAGCACCAACTGTCAGCATCAAAGAAAGGTCCCTCCCTCTCACTCTGCAAGGGACCATCAGCTTCAGCAAGCTTTAAGCACACAGCTCCAGACAGCATCATACAGACAGACTGGACTGCTGCAGGGCTGAAGGGTTCACCTCATCCAGTGATTGTTTTAGAATATTTTAGGAGCAGGGTCTACAGGGTGTGTGATGTTCTCTGGTCTATCAATGCCCAAGTTGAAAGCTGTTTAAAAAGGGTCTATGTAAAGAATGAACACTGCCAACAACTCTGAGAGTCAACAGGGATTTCCATGCTCTGGAGAACACCAGCTACATCCCACTCAGCAACACTGGAAAGTAGTTTTATGATTTTGTTATTTGTACAGAAGATACAGAAGATCTTGTAAAACTTGTATATCATGTCTCTATCCCAAACTACATCTTTAAGGGATGTGAATAGTGCACGTGATAACATGATGGGGAAAAAGGAATGGCTGAAAGGCTGCATCAGAGAAAACAGTGCAAGGAGAAACAAGAGGTCACAGAAACCACATGATTCCTTGTGCTCCACAGCTGTATACAGAATACATAAACAGACTTCTAAAAACTAATTAAATTCAGAAGTGTATTTTGAAGAACATCATGTCAAGCCAGAGACTGAGACATTGCTCTTATTCATTAGCACTCAGCACAGACCAGTATATACGGTGAGTTTATAGGCCAGGGAAACTTTTCTATTTCTAGGCACAGATGGTTCTATTTTCCCCCTCAGTCTGTCTGTTTACCTGACAATCAGAGTTGGTGAAAGGAAGCCTAGTCATATGCTAATTCCACACAGGCCAAAGAGAATATGAAGTTGCCTGGGGCCTGATCCTGCAAATGAGTCCCCTTGCGCTTGAAGCGCTTCTCTCTGTCTGGTTGCAGTGTGGAGGACAGCTCACGTGTTTACATGAATGAAGATCCTGTTGGCAGGACTAAGTGCTTTCATTTGTGCATAGAGGAAGGTTACTATTCTTGGGATTCATCTTCCATCTCAAAGCACTTTTTTGGTTGGTTGTTTTTCTAAAAAGGCTGACCCGGTCTTGTCCTCAACAGCTTCTTGAAGAGCATTATAAAGCCCCAGTTACACATCTCCTCGGTCTAGGAATGTTAACAACTGCAATTCAGTTTTCCTGTACAAAACATACCAACCCTGATGAATTACAGACATAAAAATAACTTTCACCATCTCAGAACCATACGTAAGTGAAAGAAGAAAATGAGATTTTAAAGTGTGTAAGACTTTCCTTGCCTTAGACTGTGGATTTGTTAAAGGTCAAAGCCCATGGGATGCTGAGCAGTGGTCAGTGGCAAAATGCCACATCCATTTTAATAGTGCAGGACTGAGCTTTCTGTGGCCATATTGCTAATTCATTTGATACTCCTAGATAGAGCTATGTATAAATTGCCAACATCAAATTTGACTCCAGATTCATATTTTCCAGTGTCTGGTTTACCAAGACAAGAATGTTAGCCTTGAAATACAGAGTGAATTCAGTTTCAAATGTTTCATAATATTAAGCATATTTAAGATCAAGGAGTAAAGTTAGAATTCATTCAATCTTTTATAACAAGAAAGAAGGAAAAATATATAGTGTATGACTGAGAAACACTACAGGGAATGACCTAAAAATTCTTCCATAGAAAAATAGTAATTTAGGGAGATCAGAGTTTTTTTGCACACAGGTAGAAGAGAAAGGTTTACATTAAAAATTACAGTTATTTTAAGTCCAATAAAGTCCAGGGCTGAGACACAAATGTAGCAGCACACTAGTTTATCTCAGAAGCAAGTCTCTATGCCTGCTTCCCCTGTTCCATCAGACCTTTCTGTCACTCAGCTGATTTCTAGGTGCCTTTAAAACAGGAAGTTAAAATGGGAGCATCCAGATTTTCTTATCAACTCAGCAGTGACTGACAAAATAAGCTGAAGTTGCACAGCTCAGTACTGTGATATTTGATTCGTTTTGGGGTGGTTTGAATCCTAGTACAGGAGTTACTTCCCTCACTAACTAGGTCCTTGGTCTCTACCCCTGAAATTGGGTTCAGTCTACACAATCCAAATCTTTGTTAAAACCCCTGCTTTCAGGTAGGTGAAATGTGGAAAGGAAGGGCTAAGTACAAATTAAGTCTAATACATCACAAGCTATCTAAAGTCCTGTTGCTGTACATGTACATGATATATTCTGAGAAAAAAAATTAAAGAAGAGCAAAGAGGGTCACCCGCTAAGGTACCTTTTTATAACCATTGGATAAGATTTCTATTTGAGACTGCAAGTACATTAAACAGTCATGGTCTGTCAGTGACCTTATATTTAAGAGCAGAGAGGTAATATGGGATTATTGGTAACACACTATTTTACAGGGCATCAATAACCATGTGTAAGAAATTACCATAGAATTACAAAGTTATTACATGGTTATTTGTGGCTTTGCCAAATACAATGTTACTTGATCATCCTTAGATTAATGGGGTGTTGATCGGGTTTGGCCATTTACCTCCATTCTAGGTCGTAAACCTGATGTTAGCTGAACCGAGTTCCCAGCCTAGCAGTCATAGCATTTAACATTTCTTTCCCTCCTCAAAAAGAAATTGCTGTTGGGAGGTATGATAGGCTTTGTCCCAAGGAAGCAAATCACAAAGTGCTCTCGTTCTTAAATGCAGAGACTATTTCAGGCACAGGCTTTCAAAAGGAGTCCATCAAGACCTTTCCAATAAACGCATGTTATTTTATATTCCCCACAGTCTGTAAACAGATTCTCAAAGTTTGCAAATGCGTATTTTCCCAACTCATTTGGATTTTTCCATCAAGACAACACTGCTTGCCACCACCCTTCTCCACACTGTAAATGGAAACAAAATTATCGAGCTAAATTTCATTTAACACATGACTTTTGTGAAGGCAGTATCTTGCAAAGCACAGAGCTATTCTTCATTAAATATTGCGGCAAAGAGACACTAAGTTTGGACATGAAAGACTGTAGAAAATCCTTATACACATGTCTCTGTGCATACCTTTATTTATATGCAACTATACACACAGATATATATATATATTTTTTTTTTTCCTACACGATAATTAACCTCATGGATGTTATCAGAAACTAGAGGTGAGCTAGAAATTTAGACCAATGCACTGCCCTTCTCTGTTCAGAATTTTTTAACAGAAATGTCAAGTTGTGAACCAGAGGCTTTGTCAGAGAGGTGAGAAGTAATTTTCTGCAGTATAAATGCAGATGACAACTGTCTGTTCCCTACCCGGCTTTCTGTTTTACTACTCTTTCTCCAAACACCAAGGCAGGTTGAGCCCAGTCCTGACACTGGCTATTTTCCTTACTTTATACTGAGAGATCAATCACAGGGCCCTCAGCTGACCAGGTCTGAGACAAGCATAATAGTACCCTACAACAGTCTAGGAAGTTCACCACAGTGTAGGCTTTTGTTCCTTAGGAGTGAGAGTTTAAAGCAAATTGAAAGATTTTAGGGCAGACACAGAGTTGAAATTCCTATGTGCTTAGGTTGGCTTTATTGGTGTACCTCACAGCAGCAATAAAAAATAAAACAATTTCTAAAAAATGACTGCAATTCTAGAAGAGCTTGACCTTGCTTTCCACCTCGTTGAGTAATAAGTGAAAATGCTGAGGTTACAGGGCCTGATACTCATTTTATACTCGCTTCACAAAGTTGTGAAAGACTATAATGCACAGTCCTGGTCATACATAGAAAAAAAACCCCTCATCTGATGGCCATCAGGAGTCATCCTATACTTCACATGACCCTTATTACAGACTGATACGTGAGAAAGTAATCATTTTATTTATTTATTTATTTAATCAAACATGGGCCATGAAAGAATGGCCAAAAGGCCTGAAAACCCTTTCCAGAGAAGCAGCACAGATTCGGCAAGGGACACACCGTCCTCTCAGCTTTTATTCCACTCTGCCACTGACTCCCCCTGCCAGCTCAAACAAACTAATTTCTTGGTATCTCGATCTTCCCCAAGTCCCAAATGCAATAATGATGCTTCCTGTCTGTATCAGTGAGGGAGGTAATTTGTTAATATCTGCAAGCCGCTCCAGCTTCTCGGATGAAAAGTGCTATTCACGCTCAGATTATTATATTTGGAGCTGAGAATAAAGGTTGATATTCAGCTGTGCACGCTGTCTATAAGTCAGCTGCTTTTTTTTTCCTTGCTTGAAATGTAAACCTCTGAGTTAATTGAACACTTTCCCCCCACCCCATCAAAGTCACTGTCATTTTTCATATTGAGGCAGCTGTGATGCATAATTTCTTTTCCCTAAACCTATGAGGAAACAGAAGAGGTAGAGGAATGCCTGCAGCCCCTTACACCTCTGTGGAAGTTGCTGTCTTCTCTGCTGGGAGGCGGCTTCCTGACACCAGCAGAGGCAAGGGGGAGGCTGCGGGAGGGCAGGGGCTCTGGCAGGACTGGCAGTGAAAGTTCTCATCACCATCTTTTAATCAAACACACCAGCCCTCCTTTAAGAGGGAGCGTCTGTCAGCAGCACTGGCAATTCGCTGCCGAAAGTCCTGCTCACACCGTAGTCTAATTCAGGAAACAACTCTTCTTGAAGAGTGTTAATATTGGCATCCAGTACCTGATTCCGGCTTATATTTTAGCAAATCATTTCTCATTCCTTTCACCAAATTCATCCTCAGTGGAAATTAGAACTATGTATTGCCATATTCTTGAAAATTCCTGAATAAATCAAGGGCTGGGTGATTTGAATTTATAACAGCACCATCCATCACTCCTCCCGAGCTCCACAACACTAATTCTCTGTTTCTCTTCCACCTGAAAGTAACCCTGGGGATTAAGTACTGAGTACAAAACCACCCCACATTTGTTACCAAAAATATTAGGAACACGGCAATCTCACCTATGTAAATTTGTCACACCATGCTGTTTGAAAAGTACCATTTCCAAATGCAGAATTTTTCTATCAATTATTTGTTTTGTACAGAATTATAGAGTATAACAGCAAAAAATGGTATACTGTTTCCACACCCTCTCAGTCTCCTCAAAATTCCTTATTTAAAGATTTTGGTTTAGAAATCGCAAACTTTGAAACGTTCAAGGCCCTGTTACTGGAGTCACCTGAGTAGAAGGCACAGAGATTTCAGCATGGCCTAAGGATGTTTAAAACCTAAATGCAAAAAACACTTGATGTTTGTATCTCAATAATAAAGGAATAAATTTTGTAGTAGAGTTCTAGCTTGATAGCTAACTGTCAAATACAGGATTTATTTTTTTTAAAAAAAGAGATCCAAAAGAATAAGAAAAGACTAATCAGATAAAACAACAACTTTTTTTTTTGAGATTGGATTAAATAACTTTTAGAAGTTGAGCTTTAAGTTGTTTTTATATTACACTAAGCAGTAGAATGTTGTTTGGTCTGTTAGTTGTCCTTATAACTTATTGAATTTAAAGAAGCATAGGAGGAAAAGAACATTTGAGTATTCTACAGCAAAAATACAACATATTAAAGATCTCGCTACATAAGGTTGAGCATACTGAATATGAGGATAAGAGCAGGACAGGAGACAGAAATGAAAGCATGGAAATAGAAATTGTTACATCCAACACAGATTAAAACTTGGTGAGCTTTAAATTACAAATGCCTCAAGTGTCAAAACCTGCAGCTTTTTGAGGACTGTAAACACCGCTGCTCACCTGTGTCAAAAAATTATGTGTTCGGGCATAGAAAATAGCTTGGGAGGCTGATTACATGGGCCAGCTTCTTAGAGGAAGAGGTTAGGCTTGTTTTTCTGATGCTTGGTTTGCCATGATTGAGCTCTGCTCATGATTTGCCTTACAGAGCAACTTGAAAACAAATGTGTCCGTACCCAGCAACTACTACAGGGCAGAAGAAACCTGTTTAGTGTTGCAGAAGAGGACTCCTTTTCCTATCGAGGGAGGACCACCTGCTTGTAGTCTTTGCCATGGTCTTTTCTGACTCAGTGAAGACTCCCAAATAGCCTTAAAATGGCTTGACAGACCCTAAGTTATATTCAACAATAGTGTGATAGCCATGCATTAAGTGCCATATGCACTGACATTAATGTTGATAAAACTATGTCCAGAATTGTATGCAGGTCTCCAACCTCCATGAAGTCTGTTGTAGTCTCTGTTCATGTCATTTTCCATTTTGGGGGATAATCTTCATCTGGAAAATGAATTTAAAATTGCATGTCTTATAATGTAATAAATGTCAAAAGACATTGGGAAATTAAATGAGAGAAATGGACAGAACTTTGAGTGCAGTCTTTCATCAAATTCCTCATGATTTCGTATAACAATAATTATGATATATTTTATAATTTTGTATAGCAATAATAAATATTTTTCCCAGAAAAAAAAAAAAAACTATTTCTTGAACCCTATGCAAAAGAAAGCGGAAAATATCTAAAATGAAAGCCAAGCGTATTTTATGTAGATTACAGTAATAAAATCTCAACCTCTGCAACCATCAGAATCAATGTTACTGTAGGGGTCTGACCCAAAATTCACTGTAGTCTAGGGAGAGATTCATCCTGACTTCAATGGGCTTTGGATTAGGTCCTGCAAGAACAGCCAAACCCTGCAAAAATTTGTTCTGCCAAGTTCAAAACCAGATCTTTGAATACAAATAAAACTGAACCTCAATATCATCTCTTCTTGCAATAAATTCTTTTGAGTTCATTGGGTAGAAGGAGCTGAGATTTCACAATACCTAAAAGCTCCAGTTCCCACATTCCGACAGAAATTAAGAAACCTGGTGGGGCTTTACTGGTTCCATCTATTCTCATCTCAAGGGAATACTGAGGACAAGACTCCTCACTCTTGGTGGAACTCTCTTTCCGTTCCCATGTGAAAGTGGGTAGGAACCCCTACCACAATTACAGTTCACAGGGCGGGAGAGAGATGAAAAATGCATCCTTCTTTTATTTGGTTTCCTCAGAGATCATGGATATAAATCCTATGCCCAAATGGAAAGGAGGCTTTCTAGTTGTTTTTTTTTGTTACCCTCTCCACAACTTCTTGGCTCCCACCTCTTACTTGGAATTCAGTTTTATTTATTTGGGGAAAGGTGCAGGCTGGACAGTTGCAGCCATATTTCATCTATTTGCAGTCCTATGACTTTAATTGCTCTGTTTTTTTCCGCTTATCCTTTCCCTACTGCATTCACTCATCCCTGCAAAAACAATAAATCCCAAGATTAATCCCCTGGCTCTGTAGCATATTGAATGCAGTTAGTGTTCTCCAGAGAGCCGCAGCAGCCATCGCACCTCCCTGACTGCTCGCTGTGTGCGCTCCCTGTCTGCTTCATTCCCGTCTGGCACGTGCGGCTCCAGGGCTGAACCGATAACACCATATAGATGGTCTCCTAAATTAGCTGGCCAGTGTTCAAATGTGGGTTTATTTGGATATTACAGCCCTGTTTGGTAATGTGGGTCAAGGGATTCGGTGGGGATGGCTGGTGTCTCCACTGCTGCCAGCCCGCACGGGTGTAGGGTTTGGGGCTGTGCTGGAAAAACAGTCATCTTTGGCAGCTTGTTCATTAATTGAAAAGTAACATGTATCAGCAAATCTTGCATTATGTGGGGCAGATTTTTCTAAACAGCTCTTCCTGTGGTATTCCTCTGTCAATAATACTTTAATCTAAACTAAGCAGCATCATGAGAATGCAGTAACCTGGCTCACCATGCTCCACAACCACTTCTGTTTATGGGAGACAAAGGGATGGTGCTTCTACTTTCATTAGTCACCATTAAGTCTGAGTATCATCTGTCTTCTGTATATATATGAAAACAAAAAAAAAATAGGATAATGCTTAATTACATTTCTCTCACTTCTTTTTGTTTTTTTTAAGCCTGTTGCATATTTAAGATATTTTATCCTGCAAAGTATTAAACTGAAAGGAAATCAGTAACAATTTCAGAAGAATCCGATATTGTGTTTTCTCTTCTTTACCTGTATCTGACAGGACAATTATTTAATTTTAGTTAAAAATTTAAATATGGGAAAAAATTATGGGAAAACAAAACTTGGTTTCTTCCCCTCTCCACTTCATTCATTACCTATAGCTAAAATTCATGGCTCAAGTACATTCAGAATTAAGTATTGTTTGGGGGAAAAAAAATAAAAAGAAAAAAAAAAGAAAAGAAAAGATTAAACATGAGTGAGCTGGAGATGCTATATATAAGGCTCATGTGTCCTTTGGTAACACAAATATCTCAGGGGGATGGCAAGTCAGATTTTTGAGAAAATCCACTGTCATTATTATTAAAATTATTTTAGTTGACTTAAGAAACATCCTTAAAAATAATTCCCATATAGGCTCTCTTAAACGTATGTAATACTGTAGCTCCATAAGCCCCTATAATACCCGGGTTTAACATTTATAATCCCTACATTTTTCCTTTGCAATACATGCATAAAAATACACACATATAGTTTTGTTGTTTTAAATACAGGCCATATTTAAGTTTACTTTCTGTGGTTCAGGATACATGGATTTAAGTTAAAGCAATAGTGGATGTAATGTTTCTCTCTGGTTAACATGAACAAACATCTCTGTGTGCAGCATTCACAAGTCAACTTCAACAGGCTCAGCAGAACTGCTTGACGATTTTACCAGATCTGATGTAACATAAATTTAAAATATATAGTCACTGGTTAAAGAACTACAGAGCAGATGACTCACCCCGACAAATGGATTAATTGTTGACTTCCTCCAGTTGTAGCTGCCAGCTAGTTTATCCTGTCCTTCAAAGATGTTTTAAACTGTTGATTAGCTGCAGAACATAAAAGAGTGAAAGGCAGCACTGATGATTTTTGTTCTAAAATTACCTTCCCCCCCCAAATATAATTGATTTCACCCACATTTATTTATTTCCATTTGAAAAGAAGAACCCAATCAAAAGAAGTGAAAATAGAGAAAAATTCTGATGATGATCACATACCCTTACTTTTTCAAACCAGCCGCAGTACATTTCTGTTACTTCCAAATCCTAATTAAGAACTTTTTCTCCCAAGACCTACATACCTTTATTACCTAGCATCACAACCATTTGACAAACTTTTTTTTTTTTCCTCCCTTGGTTAAGCCAAATCATACTCGGGGACAAGTATAACCAGCGGTTTGAAGACAGCCTTCAGCTAACGACAGAAGAGCACTGTGGTACCCAGGGCAGCTCTCTGCTCCTGCTGCCAGTGTTTACTGCCTGACAGACCCCCTGGTTCTCTCCCCATTGACTTGCAGATTACTCCTGCAAAAAGGCAGTTTCTATGGAAAAGGCACTTATTAGGTTAAATGATACTATTCGGGAGAGGGTGGGAAGCATGTACTTTTCAGGAACTTGGGATTTTTTGAGCAGAGAGGCAGAGAAGACCATCCTCTTGACAGCAACCTGCTTCTTCCCCAGCTACATTAGCATGTACAGTACCACAGAGCAGGGCTTTCCTCTGGTGTATCCTTACTACATCTGCTATGCAATGCTGGCTCTAACACGTGGAAGTAGCTCCCTGAAATAATTTGCTCTGAACTAGAAAAAGGAAACTCAAAAAGACACAGCAGACAGAGCTGATGTCCGAATGTTTGAAGAAAGAGACCTTACATAGACTGAACTTTCTGTAGCCAAAACTACTTGGTTTGCTGTGAAGACTGTTGATTTGCTGACTTTTATGATTTTAATATGTCTCTGTTAAACTAACAATGTATCAGGAGTGAAATCCTCAGATGGGATAAATCATCTGATTTATCAGCCTACCTTCATGACACCCTTTTTACTCTGGCCTGCAGTGTTAAATCCTGCTTCAGCTTCATCAGTAAAAGCCTTTTCCAAGTTAAAATGCTGGAGGTAAACAGAGGAAAAGCCTTTTCCTGTTGTTGCTGATACTGCTCAGAGGCTTAATATGGATTTCTCAGGCTAAGAATTTAATTGCAATGTCTAATCTGAGATGTCTTTAAGTCTTGGATGCTGTTCATTAGACAGATATTTTCTGCTGCTTTTTACAAAATATAAGCATCACAAAAACAAGAATGTATAATGCTGGAGCCTCAAAACCCGCTCTAGGCAGCTCAGCGAGACAATGGTGTTCCTAGATGAGACTTCTACAATCTGAAAGCAGAGTTTCTAGGAATCTTTGCCAAAGCATTTTGGAACCTCTTTCTACCAATACGACATGCAATAGACTGTAGCTAAAAGAATTCAAAAAACAAAAGATTCAGAACAGGAAATGCTTTTACCCCAAAAAGCCTGACTAACAAAATAATTATTCAACATTTGTTTTCCATAATATCCACAGTGTTGTATATGCTTCCCTGAGGCAGAAACATGCAGCTCCTGCCTAGAGACCTACCCTGTCTGACTGAGGAGCTTTCACTGCAGTCTGCATGGATAGGGGTGATAAAATTTCCTTCTAACACATACCTCAGGAAAAAAAACCCAAACAAACAAACAAACAAAAAAAAAAAACATCTGGTTAAAACACTTCTGATATAATTTTGTTCCTGTTTATACTCTGAAAAACACTCATGAAACAATGGGACCAAAATATATGGACATGAAGAAATGTTGCCTGACACTGAGCATTGGTGGGCAATTACGTTTTCCTGTAATAGAATGTATTCAGAATCTCCTCCAGTTACTTTACTGAGGGGTATATGTAATAAAATGTATGAAAACATTCATTTATTTTCAATTCTTCCATTTTTAATAACATAAGCAAAAATCAACTTGATAATCCCATTTCTCTAATTGGATTATGAAATGCTACATACATTCAAGGAGCATTTGGCAGCCAATCAAATCACTAGCAAAAGATCCTTTATCTTTCTAATTTGCTGCAAAAGTATGAATTCAAGTTCTTTCTATATTTGCTTTATGTGGTGAAGCATATCATTAATTCCCAGAGGAGTCTCACAGGTATTTGGGTCTTGCTGAGTGTACTACTGCTTTTAATCATTGTGTAAAAGCTAAGGTATTTGATATTTCAAATAATCCAACACGTAGTTTTTATTTCGTAACTTTTTTCTTCCATATAAAACCCTTCACACCTCTTTTTTGGTTCCCTTACCTGTCCTGACATTTCCCCCCACACACACTTTTTCATGGTTATTTTGAGGATAATGGATCTCTCTGCCTTTGATAGAGAATCAATATCAGTACCATTCCTGTGGATTTACACTGGTATAAATGGTGGGAGAATTTTTTTCCCAAGCTACTGGTTTTTGTCCTCCTTTATACTTAGGAAATTATACTCTTTTCTGGTTTTAAATCTTATCTGCATTCTCATTCTGTGTACAAACAAACAAAATGCAGTTATCTCTGTTCTGCAGTTTTGCAGAAGTTCTGCAAATTATAACCTTCCAACCCAAAATGATAGCTTAATTTTCCAGGAAACAGCACAGACAGAGAGTATTCAAACTTTGGAGGATAGTAGTTCACTGTGGCATGTGAAGCTGGACCAAAAGACATGCAAAAGGATGCAAGTACTGCATAATTTTTGTTCTGATTTTTTACATTGATTCACAGAGAAGAGTCTTAATGCAACTGGCTTCAGGTGTCCGCTCCTGAAGACTTCTCTATAATAAAGGTGGGCTTTGTTTTCCACTTGTAGTAAAATAAGTACATTTTCTAATATTTAATAGCATTCAGACAATGCTGTAAGCGTAAAAAAGTACTGAGTTTTAGATCTACACAAATCCACTGGTTAATTTGTATTAAGTGTAAGAGCTGTGGCTGTACAGGCTGTGGTTGGGTGTGTCAGGACAGCAAGGCGAGGAGGTGTGCATCTAATCTGTCTCTGCCTCCTTGTCCACCCAAAGCAGTCTGCTGGCAAGCACTTGACACAAATGGGCCACAGGCTGGGCGAAGCCAACAATCTCCTCCATCACTAACTGAAGCAGACATTGGCACCAGCCCACCATGACCCGCAAGCTCAGGGATGCTGCAGCTGGTGATGCTGGGGCCAGCTGGTCCCATAGCTCAGTGCTTGCTCCTATGCTGTGAAGGAGCAACTTTCTGTTCCTGTTGCTCCAGCTGTTTAAAAATGACGCATCCCAGAGCCGAAGGAGGGAAATTGCAGGCCCTGGGACGCAAGTGCTTGACAGGCCCTTCCTGGTGCACAATGGCAGGAAGACAGTGCTATGGTTTCTCCGGGACCTGGGTTGCCTGATACAACGCTGCAAAAGACATACAGCGAGTGTGCATGGCTAATCCATATCCAGTATGTGAGCTCTATGTTAAAGGACAAATAACGCTAGGTACTTTATCAGCTATATCATGAAAACGTCTTGTCTGCTGGCTGTAAATGCCAATTAACCCTGTGGCATCCTGAAGCTGCTCATGCTTTGTTTCCTGCCTCACGTGTCCTCATACTGAGCTACTATTCCTACTACTGAGAGGAAACACACCATCTGTATCCAAACAATTCCAAACAGGTGGAGAGCGGTGTTGGCTTTACCCCAGAACGTCACTAATGAATTGAGAGAAAAAAACCTGAAGAGAAACCAGAAGGCAATCTGTACCTGGGATAGGTGTATGTTACACAGACATGTTTCGGCACCAAAATAAAGCTATCCTGTAACATTACTGTGATGGTGAGATCCAAACACTGTGTTTGTGTGAGTTTCCCAGCCTCTCGTTTAGTTAGCATTTTGGACACCACCAGTGTCCTGTTGAACTGGTCACAGGCTCCTGTTTCAAGCCCTGCCAAGCTCTCACCTCAGTGCCACCTTGGTGAGATTCCTTGATTTTTCCCACCTTGACACCTCGATACATTCCACAGATTAATCATACAAGATATAAATTAACAAGTTTAAGTTATTCTGTTTTAAAATCTGTTATGTTACTCTCTTGATGTGAAGACTGCATATAGGAGCCCAATTTTGCCCCTTAAATTGTCTGAAAGTGTTGTCTAGGTACTCATCACTGCTCATTTTAGCTGTATGCTCTCCCTGCACTCCCTGATGCAGATGATGAGCCTGTATCAGCTCTCAGCATAACTACAAGTAACTTGTTGGTTAGATACACGCATGGATTTGGTAAGCAGAGGATCACTAGAGTGGGTCGGTTTCACCAAGGCAAAGCTTGTAATAGCCTCAGTTTCTCCAGTCATGGTATGAAGCAGCAGAAAGGAGCTGTATCATACAGAAAAAATAGAGTCCGCATTCCATTACTGTTAAATTTGCTGCCTGTCTGAGAGCTTATAACATTTCAGATCACAGAGGTAATTGACTTTTTTTTTTTTGGGGGGGGGGGGGGGGTTCAAAAGCCATCACTAAGACACCCAAAAGGGGGCAAGTTATTCCAAATCCTACCAAGTCTCAGCCTCAGGTTCATTCTGAAACACTCAGGGACATAAAATATGTGGATCTGTAATTAAAGTTACTACATAGGGAAGGCAAACAAACCCCGAAGCCTATTAGAAACATCTAATCATGACAGAAAAATTGCACTACAAAAGCAAGATAAACAACACACTTATTATGAGTACCTTAAAAACCAGTGACAAATGCAAGATTGTAAAGGTCAACAATAAAAATCAAATGTAAAAAAAAAAAAACCCCAAACAAATGTCTCCTAAATTAATGACAATATTTATAGAATAGATCTAAGCACAGACCTAATATTTAGCTTTATTTAAATTTTGGCTCCCAAGAGAATTAAAAAAGCAGCTGGTATTGTTGATCTAATAGCGCCATGTCGGCCCAAGCAGACAGCACAAGAACTGTGTGAGGTTCAATGTCAGAAAGTAATAGACTCGGAAAGACTGAGTTTACTACTTTATTTTATGTTTAAATGCTGTGCTGTGATGAGAGTGGAATTAGATGAAATTCTAGAGCAAATATACAGTTGAAACCCCAATTCATTTACTTAGTTTAAGCAAAGGGAGAAATATATATTGACCCGCTTTACCACCAGCTGAACTGTGTATTGCAACATCCACAGAGAGCATCGGCTGCCTTGGCTTCTGGAGCCTGGAACTTTGTTCTTTGTAGCTCACTTTGGTTTTCAGAAGGTAGGACTAAGTCATAAACAACAATCCTAATTCACTTCTTTGTTAGTCACCTATTCTGAGGAGATACTTTACTATCTGATTTTTTAAAGTCTTCCAAAATTAAGCTGTCTGTCTACGTGCTTATTTGTGGATTATAATGTCTAACTTTTGGCAATGTAAGTAGTGTTTAGGATCCTTTCAGTTCTAAATAAACATAATAAAAAATAACAACAACAAAAAATAAACTCAGGAAAGGATTTTGTCCTGATGTAGTTAGCCAAAATAGTAATTATCTCCAGTAGGACAGTGTGGTCTATGAACTACACTGATCAGTCACAGCTCTCTACTGCCTTTCTACATACTATATATTTATTCTGTATTACTGAGAAAATATCTGGGATTTGTTCAGCATGGAAGCACATATATGAGAATCAAGAAGTATAGATAGTGACATTGACTTATCAACAATAGAAAAAAAATCATATTTCTGGCCAACAAACAAAACATGAACTCCAGTTTAGAAAGATTTCTTCCTTTGTGACCCTGCATTCAGATCGGAATAGCTCTGGATGTTGGTTCTGTCTGACTGCAATTCCTAGACCTTTTCTGATTTGCATCTTACAAATAATGGACTGGTGAGTCACTACTAGAAAACTAAAGTAAAATCTTATAGCTTTTTAGACCTAGCCAGGATTATAAGTAACATACATCTCCAGAGAAGCCTATGCCACTAAAATTTGCAGTCTGATATCTAGAAGATATTTTGATAAATTCAGACAGAGCAAGCTGTGGGCCATGGTAGGAAAATTAAACACAGAACTACACACTAACTATGCTGTTCTCCAATGCATTAATCTTTTCTCTCCAAACCTGTATGACACTGGCCCATGCTCTGTCACTGGAATCTTAGTCTGGTGGATCATGGGGGTAATAACAAAACCCAAAGAGCAGAGGAATATTAGAATAGACAAAGAAGACAGATACCATTATGTGCATACGAGTCTGTAGTCAGAGCAAGAGGACAGCTAGAGAGCAAGTCAGCATCTCCATATATCTGTCACAACTAACATGGACTTTGCAATCACCTTAAACAGCTCCATAGCTTGCCAATAGATATATTTATATTTCTAAATTTACACACACATATTAGCATGAGGCTGCCGACAAAATAAAATCTGGCTTGTTGTTGCCAAAATTGCCTCCAGATTGCATGTATAGAGTTATATAAACAATTTACGTGTCCAGTGGTTGTGGAATGTGTAGGAGGGCAGGAGAGCAGCCAGCTCTGCTCCCCAACCCAGGACACATGTGAAAAAAAAAAGAGAAGGGATTATTTGAGTTGCAGTGTGCTCAGGTAACAAATATTTAGAAAGACAAATAGGATAAATGGATCTGAGCTGTCTCCCCTCCTTCTTATATGAAGGGAACAAAGTGAAACACTAGGAGGGAAGCCTGGAAGGATGTTTCTTTGTTTCTTCCCCTCCAGCTTTTCCAGCTTGGCTCTTGTCCATCTCATGTGGAACAAATGTCAGAATAATCCTGACATGGAAATCTCTTAACCATGCTCTAAAGTCTGTCCACACATGGTGGGGCGGGGGGGAATATCCAGTGCATGCCTAACTGACAAAAACCTGTAGATAAATACGTTTGTGTGTCAGGATTGTCTTCCCAGGTACAGCCCAAGGCTACTGATGTGACATACTGCATGGCACCATAACCTACCTAATATGCCCCTTTTCCTTCTTTATATTTGTTCATACTGAGAGACCATAATGTTTTACTAAGATGCATTTTCAAAGAAATAACAGAAAAGTTCTTTTAAAGCCAGTTTTATAGGGTTTGTTGGTTTTGGGGTTTTTTTTTTTTTCTTTTCCCCCATTGTTGCATATCTTCATCCCCTCTGGAATGATTACTCAGGGATATATAGTGCTAGATGCTCTTTACCATCAGTTTCTTGGCATTCAGTTGCACCTGGTTTAGTTTCTGACACATCCGGTTGAACAGTAAAGTTTCTGGAAAAAATTGAGCCCTGACACACAGGAGCTGTACATAATTTTTCTTTAAAATTCCTAAAGGCATCTTTTACATTCAGGAGACCATTTAATAGCACCAGACTTTTCTCTTTTTTTAACTGCTCTACCTTCTCCCTTTTTTGGATCAGGCCAGTGAGAGCAGTAGAAACCATGGAAAATCTCTGGGTTAAATTTCTCAGAATATCCTTGCAAACCAAAACTATATAATTTTTGTCATCTGAAGATGGACATGGCCTCTAAAATAACTAGCTGTCTTACAAACCTGGGTTTGACCTTCAATTTTCATCCTAAATGTCAAGGATTCAGTCCTATTTCAGCAACAACCACCAATTTATATAATCTTGGGAATGTCCTGAATCACAGAACCATTTAGGTTGGAAAAGACCTTTAAGATCATCAACTCCAACCACTAACCCAGCACTGTGAAGTCCACCACTAAACCATATCAATAAACACGACATCTACATGCTTTTTAAATACCGCCAGATCTCAAAGTATTTTTTTTCAGATCTGATAGCAATATCTGTAAATATCTCTATCTAGAACCTTCCATATTTGTTATAATTCTTAGACATAGACAGAGAAATTAATTAACCCTAATTCAGCACTAGCAGTTGACTTCACAAGCACAGGGCAAGGCTCTGAACTACAGTCAAAGCTGGACACAGGTCCAGGCTGAGAGTGCTGGGGTCAGTATTCACTTGGGGAGAGCAGTAGCACCAGGAGTCACCCTTTGTGCTCTCAATCCCAGGTGCATACCTTGTGTCATGAAATACGTTGCCACACAGCATTTTTCTCTTCTTTGGACAGCTGGGAAGGAGGACTTTGGGTCACTCCATGGCACACATCTAACGTGCAGCCTAGGGGCAAACACTGACCGACCAAACCCCATTTCTTCACCTAGATGGGCATAGCCAAAGCAATGCTATGTATTTCTACTGTGCAGAGTCCTCATAAAATGATATAATCCCTCTCCTTATGCTATTGGTAGTGTCACCAAACAACTTTTTTTTTTTTTCAAGTCTTTTAGTTTCTTGTTTTGTGAATATCAGGCCAAAAAAATACTGGGTTAATACATTCTGCATTATGTTGTACAGTGGCCAGCATGCTGTATGCAGCCGAAATTTTTTTAATATCAAAGGAATTCTCCTCCTCCTCATTACACATTGAGCCACACAAAAGTCTACATTTCCTACACAGAATTCTAATGCATCATTTATAAAAGATAAGCTAACATGTTGCCTATGAGCTGTAATTAAATCAATAATTCCCTGTGGAGTTCTCATTAGCTAGTACAGTAGGAACAGCCATAGCCTAAGGTACTCCTTCCTGCCTGCAGTTTTATTTTGTTTTTCTGCACATCTGCTTCCCATCGTGCCTTTTAACACTAACACCTTGTGTGAATGATTCCCTTAGGCTTTCTGGCTGGCCACCTTGCTATTGTTTTTTTTGTTTAAAAAATAATAGTCAAAAAAACCCTGACTTAAATGATTCGGTTCTTCATAAAGCACTATTATCTTCACTGAATCTTTGGGATAGATCAGATTTACATGATTGATCTTTAATGAAGGGGCTTCAGTATTTCCTCATGTTTAATGTTACACATCAAACAAGAAATAAAAACGTGAAATTTTTTCTTTCTTTGGTGTAAACCAAATAATTTTCTTGTTTAAGACCATCCTTTACACCCATATGTATACAGGCAGGATGGTTCAGTCTTATAACCTGATTTCCAGAAATCTAGGCTCAGTTCTCTACCCCAACACGGATTTTGTGCAATTCACTCTTAGCTAAACCATGCAGAGTTTGCCTTTCCTGTATGTCTAGGTCCCTATTCCCCAGAAAGGGATGGTTAACCTGCAGCTTGGCACTCCTCCTCTGCAGTGAGAGGATGGAGGGGGTGGTACTTCGCATTGTAACCGCACAGGAAACAGACCTCACAACCTGACTAAAAGGAACAGGTAAGCAAGGACACACCTCAGATAACAGCTTCTCCTAATAGTAGTATCTTTGGGCTGCAGAGAGGTGTTCAATATATTGAATTAATTTCTGCCAAAGATTCACAGACTATTTGACCATCTATTCACTTCCGCAGTGGATAAAAAGATAGTTTTGGATTTAGGTGGGTACATTTCAAAGCAAAGGCTGTAACAATTGCACAGCATATGGAAGATCCTCTGCCTGCTGCTATTCAAACTCATATCAGACCTCCAGATGCTTTTCCTAACACCAAGAATTGGCTGCTGCCAAATTGGAGGTTTCTTCACCTTCCTATTGAGCAGTTTTTCATTGCAAGAAAGACGGCTTTGCTGAGCTAGAAAAAGAGAGCAAGAGCTAATATGGCCTCACAGCACACTCAACAAGGAGACCAAAGTCGTGGATTGTAGTTCTTATCCTAAAAAGTGTTTACACTTTAACTGATGAGAGTTTAATGGAAAGAGCATGGACCTAGTCTAAGCGTTCCTTGCTAGGAAAAAACACCCGCAACTCTGTAGGTGCTTTCCCCTTTCAAAGGCATTGCTTGCTTGCTTGTTAATCGAGCAAACAAAATTTAAGTAATTTCAGTCCCCCTGCACACTTTTACTTTCGATGGCATTTGGACAGTAGAGGCAGAGAATGTTCAGAAGATACATTTCATATCAACAATCTATCATTCCATCCACTTTGAATTCTTATCCTCTTCCTTGTGCTCCCAGCATGTGTTGCTGGAGACGGGATACAGAACTTAACAGCCATTTATCCTCACTCTTTTATGTTTCACACCTTGCAGTATTCACCATTTGCAAGAGAGGAAGAAAAAGTAGGGTGGAGGAAGACTAAGTAGAAAAGAGCCTTGCCAGGTTTCTGGTTAGCATGGGAGCCAAAAATGCATAGAATTGTTCAGAAGCTATTTACATTTTATAGATATATTTTTCTCACACTTACTACTTAATTGCATTGTAAAAGAATTCCTTCTCTGTCATGGCTGGTTCAAAAGCAGGCAGTGCCCAGATGTTATGCTCTTCACAAGACTGTGACCCTTATGTGAGTGAAGCAGGGAAGCTCTTCACTTCCAGACAGGCACAAATTGTATCTGCCTTTCCTTTCATTTTATGAGGTCCAGTACATCAAACAGGATGTGTTGGAGGCCCCAATTCAAGTACACAATTCACTTTATGCAAATGTTTATGACCTTTACAGAGCAGGAATGGCTTTGCCATATTAGGAACTAGGATAAAGAAATAGTTTGAATAGTGCATGTCCAAAATCATGAAGATTCAACCACAGATGTTTGAGCAAAACTCTTGAAACGAAAACAAAAGTCCAGATAGGAGCAATCTTGTTTATCAATGAAGTTCACGAACTCATTTATCCCTTAAAGGGAGGGGAAAAAGAACATGACCACAAAAGAAACCAGGAAGATATATTCACAAGAAGGAGAAAAGGGAAAATGTTTCATTTTAATATCCCAGTGGTCAGATTGTGGGCAGTTTAATAGATTATTCTCATACAAAACCATTTTTGATAGAAGAATGGAGTCTTTCTGAAAATGTTTCCTACAGTAGGTTTTTTTTTTTGTTATAAATTCCTGGTGAAGTTAAGGCAAGATCCTATAAACAGTGTAGCTGCTCAACAGTCAGCCCTTCAAAATTACACCAAGCTTGCAGAGCTTTCCAGGGTCCATTTCCCCTTCATTTGTTGCTTCATGAACCACGTTTTGCTTTGTTCTACAAGAGACTTTATGCATCACATGCCAGCAAGGCTGCGAGGAGATGGATGGTAAGATAAAGCCACCCTGTGCCCAGCCCCATGAAAGCAGCTCTCTCAGCAGAGCACAGTTTTGCAGGTGCTAGGTCAGCACTACATCTGGTGCACTCATGCTGGGTTTGCACTCTTTCCCAAGGCGAGGAGAGCCACCCCATATGATGGAGTCGGTGCTGACAGAACAAAACACATATTGTAGCCTGCGTGTAATGCATTGAGCTTGGTAAAGCATCAGCTCTACTCTTTCCATAGTAACCCTAAGATTTTAAAGATTTTAGGTTATTTTTGTGAGACATTAATTGATCAAGAGGAGACTCTTCCTTGGCCAAACAGGGCAGGAAGACAGACTATAAAATAGAATTTTAAATATACCTTTCTTTTTAAAAGAGTCTCTTCTATTCCTCCCTCCCCTCTGTAAAAGTAACATACAAAGCGTCAAGGTCATGAAACCTTTGTGCAGAACTCTTTGGGTCAGGCTGGTTACTATTTATAAATCACAGTAATAGAAAGACTGCAAAAAGAAAAGGACAACACGCTGAAAATTAGACCTGGAATCTGCCAGAAGTATGACTGGGAGTTCTGGGCCCAGTGATTTGTGAGCAATGACTTCACAGTTCTTCTTTTTTTTCCCCTCCTTCCCCATTGCTTACTGCTTCCTCTGGTATGTTTAGTTTTGCAAACGAAACATCAGCCATGAGCTCTAGCATTTTAGCCCGTGACAGTTTCTACATAACAGGCCAGTCCTTAAATTTTCCATGTCTCTTTTCTGGTGCATTTTTATTCCCCTTAACTTCTTTATCTGGCCAACTATTCTAGATGCTTGCAAAATATCTTATAAGAGACATTTGGTCTCTTATGTGCTGCCAACTCTTGTTTTTCTGAAGCTATTGCATTTGGTTTTGTTTCCAATGCACTTTTTGGGAGCTTTTAGTTAGAAAAACTTCATAACTTTTCCCATTGTGTTTGGCATTCATGCCCTCAGGTCTGCAAGAACAGCAATAAATGAAGACATATTCAGACATTTTCAGACTCAAATTCTTGTATAATTTTCTTCAGTTCAGAGCAAAAATTATTTTACATAACTCTCTTTGCTAATTGCTTGTATCAACAGCCTGGCTACACTGGGTTTCCCAGCAGTCTAGTTTGCTTTGTCGTTTCAGCTGGGTGAGTTATTCATAGACACTGTGAAACAGAGTAAAAGAAAGCTACTCCATGAGTATGGCCCATAATGCATACTTTGTTCTTCAGGAGGCTCACAAACATTAATTATTCTGCATTGACCATACCACAGTGCAGAAATGAAAACATTTGTTCTAAGATTTTATCCCTAAGGTTTTCTGACTCTTTTGGCAGCCACAAATCACTAGTGACAACTCCAAAGTCCTTCAAAGTCTCTCAAGAAGACATGTCAAAAGGACTGTAAAAAGTAAGGCTTCAGAAAATGTCTGATTCAATGTCTTTTCATTTCACTGCTTATTCTTCAACTGGCTATGACATATTTAAAGAATAAAAGTTGAAGAGCAGACCTCTTTGTTCCTCGAGCTCTTTCCTAAAGGCAGTACTGTAAGTAATGTGGGGATGTTGCACATGCTTATCTCAAATTTTCTACCAGAAAATAAATTTAGAAGCCATAAATAGCACACATTCATATAGAAGGGAGTTTACCCTATAGGCTTAATTTTAGGTATAATTCCCATTGTTTTCTGTGTACATTAGAAAGCAAGATCTATACAGTGTATTGTTGGATTCTAAGTTCCAGTATAAGTATACGGAACTAGCGTTAAGTCGTTTTTATTTGCTGAAATTTCAAAAGGGTTTCAGCTGACATAACCCTGTGGAAGACTCTGCTGTGACTCCCACCAGGTTAGAAGGTACCGTTTTCATGTAAGGATGGCAGAAATGAGAAACTGTGCCGTGGTGCCTTCCTCACACTGCTTTCATTTTCCTCAGTTGCCTGACAAGCCATTTTTGTTCAACTAAATGTGGGCGGAGAAAACTTACAGACTTGCAAGCTTTCAGTAGGTAATCAAGAAGCTGCGAGCGCTTGGCAGCACACACGACTGGATACTGACCTTAATAAAGCTGCCTCTTCACAGGCAGGCCCCAGAATTTGGCAAGCTGTGCTTCCAGTTGCTAATTAAAAAGCTGCCGCGCCAAACATGTTTGCACGAGTGTCATGGTCACACTTCTGTCTTCATGCTAGTTATGTGATCAGCATCAGAACTGCCCATTAGAAACGCTTCTAGAAATGCTCTAGGAGCCCAGTTTTTGTATTTTGGGTGACAGCTACTTTATCTGCACGTGCAATTAGGGGCTGCATAAATGAGTAGGCAGCTGCTTAATTTTCTCCATGTCTCTGAAAACAAGGTTAACCAAGCACATAATGGATGCTGAAAAAACCCGACAGTCACTGTTTGTGTATTTCTGTCAGGATGAAAGATAACGTTTCACAACTGCCATGACATATCTCATTTTGAAAAATCAGTCCTTAATTACCTTCCTGATGCTACAAGCAACCTCAGGCAGTCAACATGCTATATGAGAAAAGATTCTCAAAGATTTGCTGCTCTGATACCTGTCCCCTGAAGCTTTTGAGGCTTTGTAGGGAATACAGAACAGCGGGAAGGGCCCTGGCTGTACTGGATGTGCACACTAGTAAAAGAAATTGCCTCTCCATATAGTTTAGAGTTTCATTTTGGAAGAGTGGCAGATTCAGGCTGTAGGAAAGGCTTTTTGGGTTCTCCTGCCTGTCCCAGGTAATTTTCAATAGGTCTAGCAGAACCTGTGCAAGGTGAAGAATACCTAAATTATGAATGACATTACAAAATGGTGGGTAATATTACTTTCAGAGGCAGCATAACTAGCCTTGGATTTTAGTCGCAATTATAATGAATTTCACTGATGTTTCCTTGCTAGTGTCTCTAACTGTTGCTTCTATGTGGGGCATGTTGGGCAATTTAATTAAAAAGGTACTTCTGTGAATTACAAAATCAACCCTTCATCTTTGTGACAGGCTTTTAAAGAGCTGACACTAACCTGTGTGAGGAGACATGAAAGAAGCTCACTTCTGAAAAGTGGAAAGGTGGATGAAGGACTGGTTATCCCTTCCAGTCTGACACCTCTTACACTAAAGCCTATTGCAAGTAAAAAACGTCTTTGACACCAGGGTTTAAGAGCTGAATGTAAATGTAATATGCTTTAATCAGTGGAAGATCAGGTCTCAGTTATTCATTATTTAAAGAATGTGTAACATGTGACCAAAAATGTGAAGACATGTATAAGGAAAGAAGTTAAACCTCAGTAGTATATAAAAAAAAAGGTACATGATAAATGGTCTTTTTTGCATGACTATCAGGGCAGACAGTTTCCTGATAATCCTTTCAGGGGTGAAAATACAAATACAACTTCTACAATTCATCAAATATAATCAAGAAATAATTATGATAATGGTCACAGGACAGTTTTGGCAAGAACAAGTACACCTTCTTCCATCCATTCATTTTTACTGTCAGAACTGCTAATTGCTACAGCATTGGGGATACATGACAGTAGAAAGTAATGGGGGAGAGCATAAGGATACGATTCTATGATTGATGAAAACAGCTCAGGGTTTTTTATTCCTAGAAGTGCGTTTTGTAAGGCTGTGAAACTCATGGGTAAATCATAATTTTTACTGTGCCCATCCCCTGAACCCTGTATTTTTAAGAGATGAATTTTCTAAAGGTTTTCGAGAGAACATTTCCGTTTCACTCTTTATTCTCAAGAGTGTAACCTCAAAACCATACTAAGTGGGTACTTTACACATCCTAGACTGTGAGAACAACCTAGAAACACTCATTGGCAGAAACAGTAACGTTATTCTGAAAAGTAGACATCTACAAGGAAATCGTACAAGTCGACCTAAACAACTGACAGTAAAACTGGATACTGAATGAGATCGCTTTGTGTTCTGTATATGTCATTTATTTTACAGAAGCCATATTTGGACGTTCTTTAGTGAACTCCAGATACATTTTATAGGCTTTTGTTCTCCATGCCTCTTTTGTAAAGTCCTGTACCACAAAAACCATACGAACAGGCTTCAGAAACAGAAAAACATGTACAACTGACATAAATGCTGCTTCTTTTCCAGATAGTACCCTGGTATTAAGAGCACTGCTGTACAGACCTTTAGAAGAATGATTGAGATTGCAAGGAAAATCATGGAAAGACTATGTGGACAAAGAACCAGATCAGGATACAACAAATTCCTAACACTGAAAGCAAAGGCTTGTTGGATATCAAACCTGTAATAAACCCATTGCCAGTTATTGCAGCAGACTTAAATTTGAAGCAATATGTTTATCTTAAATAGACCTTGTGTGAGAGGAGACAATATATATGTTTTGGTTATTTTTGAAAGGCAGCTGTTGTTAGAGGCTCCTTAGTGTGAGTGCCCCAGGAAGTGTCTTAGCACAAAAATATTTTGTAGGTGAAGAGGTCAAAAGTGAGTGCCCTCTAACACAGGAGGGCTCCGTTTATCAAATGACTCTAAGATTTGTCATGCAGACATCATGATCACAACACATCTGCTACAAACGTTGACATACAGTATAACATGTATATGCAGCAAATTTTTTCTTCCCCATATTTTGTACTGTACATGCATGTTTATAAACTTTAAGACTTACATGGAGGACTCTGATCTTTCTCTGTTTTATTCTCACAACAGGTACTGGAAGTGTCTCTGTATATATCCAGTCTTGACATCAAGAAATTACTATTTTACAGCATTATCTTAGATTGTCTGTGGACATGCATGTTATTTCCAGTTTGCATTTAAGAATTTGTGTCCACAAGCAAAACTGGAAATAAGATTCTCCTTTTGGCTCTGAATTAGCAGGGTCAATTTTCTCAATAAAACATCTCTGCGATATGGAGGATACCAGCCTATCCCATCAACCTATCAAGAGAGTGAACTTTGATAGGAAAATGGGTTTCTGCGTTTGATCATTTTGCCCACTTGCTCAATGTGCTTTTCTTTTGCAGCGCAATTGGACAATAATGATAAGAAATGACCAGTTGCCACTGAT
Organism: Todiramphus chloris collaris; assembly: GCA_025345505.1. Lineage (NCBI taxonomy): Eukaryota > Metazoa > Chordata > Aves > Coraciiformes > Alcedinidae > Todiramphus > Todiramphus chloris. Next base: position 6,859,865 of record JANVCC010000062.1, on the reverse strand, counting down.
TGCATAAAACCCACTAACCCAGAGAAACATTGGAGGACATTATTCTCATTTCATTTGATTACAGGGTGAACTTTAAAGTGTGATCTATGCAGAGAAAAGCCATGGTTACCCAGTGATCACAGATGGACAAGAATGTTTGCTTCAAAAACCTGAACCAAACCACTCTCTAAAAGGACTTTTTGGCCTTTAAAAACAAAGTAATTTGTGGATTGATGATAACTAGGCACAGTACTGACATTAGCTCCCAGACACTGCTAGACAATAGGAAAGTACAGGAAATCCATAAGTCGAATCATTCTCCTTGGGGGATACACTTTGTCTGACCTGGAAACCACACACTCAGCCCTGTCCAAAAGAAAAATATTAGTCACTGAGGTAGGTGGGCTCTCAGTACTACCTTGCATGAGCCTGATGACAGCCTGTTAAGGATGAGTCCTTGTGAAAAGTGAGTTGGCCTGAAAACAAAATATTATAGGGAAAATATTACCATTCGAGCTCCTTTATACTTTCTGTCGAAAAACAAAGACTACATACTTGGTCAGGATGCAGAATTGGCATCAGTGGAGGCTGGGTTCCCCTCCTTAGCCATTAATATGCGACTGAGAATTTTATGATGCTGCTAGCACTTTATATCTTGCAGAAGTCTCATCAAATTCTCATTAACATTGAATCTGAACAAAGACGGAAAAGTAACTGTCCATGAAATTTCTGTGAGCTCCTAAGCACTGTGTATTTGTAGAGAATAGTCTCTTCTAAGTTACCCATTAATGGGAAAGAATATCTGCCAATACATTAACTGCCTTAACACAGTTCCCAGATTTTTCCACTTTGACTGTATTTAAATAATATGGTTTTAGATTAATAAAAATAAAGAATTATTCTCTGCATTTCTAGTTGTCTCTTTATGCTGGGTTCACATCAACGGCCTCAGAAACTTCCAGTATCACTGCTTCAGCTTAATTGTATAAGGAAAGTAACCACTGTCAAACTATTTTTAAGCATGTTTTCACTATGCAGGGCTTCTCTACTCCTTACCCATGCTTTGCACCCATTCCATCTGCTCATACATTTTCTCCAGCCTGTAACAGACTAGTTCTAATTCTCCGTAGCCAAGCAAACAGGCGTTTGAGGTCAGGGTAAGAAGCAAGAGAAATCAACGCACTGCAAGAACAACAGGAGAAGCTTCAGTGTAAAGGAGCCCTGTTAAGTAAAGCTGTCTCCTGTGGCCACCCTAATTCTGACATCCCCCACCCATGACCCAGTACCAGAGCTGCACCCAGAGGCAGGCAGTGTTAATCATCACCCCATGTCCTCATGCATGTGACTTTTTATACAAAACACCCTCATCTATGAGGGCTAAGAAGACTGGTGAGACTGGCACATATTAAAATGTCAACTTAGGTTTCTCCTTTGAGATGTTTATAGACTTTTATAGAAGTTTTCTGCCACCATTTCTCCTTTACCGGGGCTTTCCTGTTTCTCACTGCTGGCTTTCACACTTTCTCCTATGCTTTGGCCCACGAGCTCTTTAAAAGGGACTGAATAACTTTTCCCACATGACAAATTGGCGGCACTGGAATCGTTATTATTCTTTAGGTTAAACAAACAGTTTGGGTAGGGAGCAGTTCTAGGTTAACTGAGGTAACAAGAGGAATAGAGCTGCTGCTGAGTCCAAACCCTTGGTGGGTGGCATTTGCTTGATTCCCTATTGCTGCTCTGAAATACACAGAAAGGGCAAACCAAGCATCTTGCAATCACGAATCAGGACCGAAAAACTGTACATTTTCGCAGTGAGGTCACAAATTAAGAGTTTTGAGTTTTCCTGGCTTTGCTTTTTTAGATAGGAGAGCTAGCAATTTATTGTTGTATTTTGTTTTTCTTTCTTAAGTAGATCTGCTTTTCTCACAAACATTTCACTTAGCAAGTCAAGACTTGAAGAGAGCCACACAGTGCAAAAGTGCAATGCCACCAAAAGTCTCAATCTGCTCCAAAGGGGACTTTCCACTTGTAGCTTGGATGGATCTCTGTGGAAAGATGAAGCATTGCCTCCTTTTAAGGACTGCTCTGGTCTCAGCAACTGCTTATTTGGGGAAATCTCACAGGATTTATCCCGGTCATTGCTTTGCCCAGGGACAAGCTAATAAAAGTTGCAGCTTTCATTTTAAGCAAATCTTTGTGTGTGGTATGAGACTTGCTGCAGTGCCTGGACCAGATGGAGGATTTTCATATGAGTCAGACTTTTTCAAAAGACAGGTAAGTCCCTTGGCAACTGCAAGGATGAATGGTTGAATTTCATTGTTTGTACAGAAGCCTATACCACACTTTTAAAGTAAACCAATCTAGATTCCCACAGGGTCTCTCAGCTTGTTTACTTTTAGACTCCTGGAGATTTGGGGTAGTTGTTTAATTGACTTGTTACTTCACTGTCCTGACAGCTCCTCCAGCATCTTTTGCTCAGTATATCCTTGCAAACAGGAAAAAAAGGGGGGGAAAAAAACACCAAAATTCAGTCCCATAAAGTTGTTACATCAGCATTTTTCTAAAAGGACTTTTGTTATCAAAACTGGTAGATATTAGACAGAGTCTCAGAATAATTGATATGGGCAAGAGGGTAGGCATTTAGTCTCCCAGTAGGCTAGCCACCTGTGCAAACAGCACTTCCAACTTCTATTTCAGTTGCTGGCTCCTGAACAGTCAATTATTTAGGGCTTTCCAGAGATTTCACTGGTGGAGAAAAAAAAAATAAAAATCCAGGCCTGTTTTTGAAAGGTAGTTTTATCAGCATAGCTCAGCTGTGCAATTACAGCCTTTGTCTTGGTTCCTCTGTAGGTGATTGCAGGTTTTCAAGTGGGACAACTCTCCTTTGTTTAACTTTTGGGGAGTAGCAATAGTACTATTCATCATGTGCCCATATTCCTCATAGCCTGCACGATGCCTTCTACCTGTAGTCTCTCTGCATGTACTGTGAAAGGGCAGGATGGCTTCAGAGAGCCACAGATCATTTTATCCCTCCCTTTCATTCCAAGACAGGAAAACAATTCCTGAATAAATCCTAAGGGGTAATTTCAGTAATGACTAAATACCAGTGAAAATAAACTACTTAGAAAGACCTTGTCCTGATGTTGAAGCTTCAGAGGTACGAGGTATTGTTCAAAAATAAAGAATGCACAATTAAATAAATAAGTCGTGAATTCAGGGAGAACACAGACATGTTTGTTCATCTCACTCGTCTGGATTAGACTTTGGTGTACAGGATAAGAATATCCATATTATTTTAGGTAAGGCTAGGGATAACAATAATAAACAAGCAACAACTAAAAAGAGCTGTATGTATTCTGGTTCTAGAGAGAAACAGAACCACTAACTGTTAAATAATATATTGGTCATCCTGATTTATAAATGCCCATCCTGATTTTATAAATGCCCATTGCAAGGTTTCTTGTACCTGTGGGCCAAGGAGGATATTTGATTTCAGAAACCTTTGATAATCTATATTACATCTTTTTCTGCACTCCCATGGGGATTTTGGAAGAAACTGTGCTTTTTTTTTTTTAAATTAAATGAATCACTTTACAGAAACATAAAATAATTCATGTGGGTAAATAAATTCCCAAACTGATGTATTAAATGTTTGGCTCTGATCTGCTCATTAGCACCCAGGAACAACGCTGAACAGTGAAGCCCTGACAGCTCAGTTTTCAGTAGCAGTCAGATGAAATATTGAATCAACAAATATGCTCATACAGACAAATATTTGCCCTGTGCACTCTCCTTCAAGGATTGTTTATGAGTTGCATACTCATAACGAACTGTACCTTCACTTGGCATTTGGTGTCTCTCAGAATGAAATGCTCAAATTTCTTCAAGTTGCTCAAAACACTGAAGTCCAGGACCCACATTGCTTGTTTCCTTTCTGATTTCTTTGCCCAGAAAGAAACATGTCCAGCACCTTTATGTCCTAACAGTTAATGTTTTCTTACAAAGTTTTCAACGTAATCCCGTAGTTGCTACTTACAGAGTAGGTCACGATCAAAACTGACGTTACTTTCGATTGTTAACATTACACCGTTGGTGTCATTTGACTGTCACTGCTGAGTTGGGTTTTAAGGATTATTGGTGTCAAAGGATTATTGGTGTCAAAAGATCTAGGGACAAGGGTTATTGGCACAGCTGGAAGCATTGCCATTACACCAGAGCAGCTGCTGACCTGACCCTGTGCCTTCTGGCCATCCTTATGGGAGACCTCTCCCTCCCTTGCTCTCACCAGAAGGACCTGGCCCCTCTCCCTTCATCACTCACCAAAAGGAGGAAATCACTTTTTAAACATCTTTTCTGGTAATCCCAGAGACAATACAAAGCACGTTTTCTAGCCCAGATCATGGTATTGCATGGTATTTTCTTGTGGGAGAACTGTTGCTTACTGCTTCAGTAAACAAGGTGACAGATCTCCTGTAAGCAGTCAAACCTGTGCATCATCTCTCAACGGCCACAACCTGCACAGGGCTCTGTGCACTGTCTTGGCTGCAAGCTCCCCCCAAAACAGCCCACTTTCATAGCAGCAGCTACTTCAGAACTTAATATTCAAACTAAGATAAGTATCCAAGTAAAAAGAAAGAAATATGAAACAGTATTTCCAATTTTAGAGCTGAAACACTTTTTCTGACCTGAAGAAAGACTACAGCCAGAAAATTACTGGCAAGTCATTTCATGCCAGCATGGTGATGCTTCCCCAAAAACACATTGAAAAGCTTTATATAGCTCTAGTGACTCAAGGGATAAAATTTCCAATATATTCCTCAGCAGATTATTCACAGTTCACTTAAAACAGATTTATTATTTTTCCTTCTGTGAGCCTAGATATCCTTTTGTTCAGTTTCATCCTACTATTCCTAGCAATACTTCTTTTGAAGGGTTACATTCTCCTGGCATATGACATTCATGACATGAGGCTTAAAAAACGCCCTGCTATCACCAAGGAAAGACGGCACACTGCATTATGCAAACAAGGTTTAACCGCCTTTTATCTGCTTAAAATGTACTAATTTTGTTCATTTGAAATATTTTTTCCCCTCAAACCACTGAACCCCTCCCAGCTGAGGTACATTTCTGTGTGCACAGAGCTCTGGATGCATTTCCCAGTCTCTAAAGGTCCTACCAAAACTTCTGCTGTGATGCCTGCACATGTTATCTCCTTGCTTGTGGAGAACTCTATACTCTACATATGAAAACAAGACACACACACAAAAAAAAAAAAGCAAGCAAACCCATGTGCAGGTCTCTAACTTTCCAACCAGTTCCCTCTCAACAGGGGTCTTAAAAAATCTTCTATGATTTTCATTGTGTCTGCTCTTCTGGGGGCTGTCAAGCCCAACCAAAGTGCTGCTGATCATACAGCTATGACTGCAGACCAAGAGGTATGAAACAGCATGAGGGAGTTAAACTGATTTTCTTCTTGAATTTGGCACAGTTGTTTTCAATAAACATGGAAAGCTTTTACTAAAAAAAAGTCTGCTTTCTAAGAGAGTAAGCTAAGATAAAACTTTTTCTGTGAACGTAAAGGGAGGACAAAGTGCATCAGTCTTGTTTGCTTCAAGGGTCTTTTTTGTGGGATCCATCAGGCAAATGCTAACCTAAAGTATTCACTGAGCATGATACTAACATTTGGCATCCATCCTGCCTCAGCTGAACTTGTAATCATTAAAGAGATTTACATTGTCCAATCTGCCTTGTTTTGACTGGTCAAAATCAGTCTTAACACAGGGTGCTGTTTTTTGCTAGATGTCATTCATTCCTAAAGTGTATGGTTCTAGAACAAGTCAAGTGAAGATTACACATGCTGTTTTACAAAGACAGCAGTAATGAGATTCAGTCTCACTGCAATTCTTCGTCTTGACACTGATACCCCCCCTTCCTGAATGACAGTTATTTTAATGACTTTATTGCTAACATTTCTATCATGCTTCGGTTTTTGTGATGGATAAACAAGTACTCCCCTATTCACTCCCAGCAGTATTTTTAAGTGCCTTTTTATGTGTCAATACATGCTGTAAACTAAACATAGCCCAGATCATTTTAAACTACATCGTGAAAATACCATCGGTTCATTTCAGAGGCTATCAAATGGGATGTACAGTTTTATAGTAGATTTTATCTTATACACTTCTTTTCTTTCACAAATTTTTAATTAGACTTCGTGTCCATTTATTAACCTTAGAAGACGTGTCCTCATCTTCTTGCTCACTCCCACAAAGATCACAAGTTATGACCTGCATCATACAGTTCTTTTTTCCGTTCATCACCGAAACAATTTAAAAAACCAGAAAGCATTTGCTTTACATTGTTTTCTAAACACATTGTCAGTGAACAGCAAGTCTTTTGTAGCCTGATCAAACAGCTTTGTATCCGTCTTTTCAACAGCTAAACTGTGAAATTCACATCAGTGATTCATACAGTTTTCCAATTACTGGAAAATAAAATGGTTAAAAGAAAACATGTTTATATGTGGAAAGATTACTTGCCAATGTACCATAGTGTTTCATTATACACAGTCACAGATACGATGTTCCATATAATACTGGCAGATGAAATAAACTTTGTGTTTGTTGTAGTAAATGAGACCCTTAAATCTCAGGTGTATATGACTTCTAGATATTTTTTTTCTAAAATGGAATGGAAGACCTTGAAAGACCTTGCAGAATATTTCCACTCTCTAGCTTTTCATATCTCACGCAACCCCTTACTGGGAACTGATGTTTCCCGTTCAATCAAAAAGTCCTCCTCAGAGGACTCTGAGTGCATATGCAGAAATCTTTCTGTCTTCAATAACTATACAGAAAGACTAGGCATTTGAATGAGACTAACAATTAAACTTCATGGAAACCCTTGGCTCCCAGATAAATATCACAAAACAAACAGTCTTACCCTCCCCCACAGTCACAAAATATGTTACTTCATGTCCTTCTATTTGTGAGGTGGGACTCATTCCTCCACCTTTACACACAGGCTTCCTTCACAACAACCACTTCAAGAGGAAAAGACATGAGAAGCATCATTCTGTCATGATTTCTTGGGAAAGATATTTTAATTGGATTTAATTGTCATAGTATATTCTCTGTGTCCTCAATCTGAAATGGTGGGCTTATCCCCTCTCCCCAGGTAGCTAAAGTTAATAAAATAAGCAATCCTTTTCTGCATCCTTATCTGCCATCTGGGGCATTGCTAGGGTCAGTAATTCTCTGTACTCATGGAAGAACAGATGGATTTGGGGAATTAGAGCTTCACACAGATTGTGCTGTAGATTCCCTCAGAATATGAGCTTTTGTTTTCAAACAAATTAAGTACCTCCTTCTCTACTTGGTTGCAAAGACCCTTTTCCAATATCCAATCATATACCCATGTAATCCTTTCATTACTGCAGCCTCAGTAGCTGCCTCACTGCATGAAATGAAAGCAAACCTCTTCCTAGACGTGGTGAGCAGGGAGGCAGCTTTGTCCAGCTGACAGAGGCACTGAGCTGAAAGACTTTTGTGTAGTATCTGGCTTGACATATGACTCACAAGTACCACAGATGCAATATTTGACTGCTCTTTTTTTTGCCCTTTTCCTGGCATCCGTGTCTCCCCCCCCCCGCATCATGCTCTTTGGGGCTTCCATCTCTGAGTCTCTGGGAAGAGCTTGAACCTGGGAAGGAGCTTTCGGAGTGAGATAACTAAAGCAGAAAATGGATCCTTTGCCAAATGGTCACCTGACAGCTGTTAGTCATCTATTCAGCTTGGATACCAAACTACTTCCAAAGGGCTTTTCCTGCACATCTCCTCACTATTAAGATACTGCATCCAACAAATATCACTGCAGACATGTTTTTAAGGCGCTAATTTCAACTGATGTGTGATATCTGCACGGTTTCCAGAAAACACATAAAACAGACAATTAGCCATACTTTATCTGGTGATTTAGATGTGCTGATAATTTCTACTTCCATTTAGAACAAGTGAACTAAAAAACCCCACCTTTTTTTTTGAATTGTTATTTATAATGTCCATGGAACAGAAAGTAAGCCTGCTAGATCAGAAAATCTTATACCCTTCACGTAAGTTACAATTTAAATAGTCAAAATGTATAAAAGTCAGCAGAAAGTCCAGTAAACTGGGCATTTTTACAGTAAGCTAAAAAAGGTTTCAGTCCTAAAAGTTTCCCTCATTTAAACTACATTCATCACCAGTTTGAAGGCAAACATGCATTTAGACACTTTGGCTGCAGAAGTATTTTCCAGCATCTACTGTCAGCTAACAGCACCAAATCTTCCAAGTGTTGAATTTAATGCTCAAGTAGGAACACTATTCCTTCTTTCCCTCGCTGACCCAATGCACCTTCCAGGCTCCAGCCATGGTGCTAATCCTGGGCTGGAATTCCCATCAGTGCTGGGGCCCTGCTGGGGCCCCAGGGTCAGAGCTGATGGGAAGCTGGCCACCCTAGATGATTATAGCATCATCGAATGGTTCGGATTGGAAAGGACCTTAAAAATCATTTAGGTCCAACCCCCCCACCATGATCAGGGACACTTTCCACTATAACAAGCTACTCAAAGCCCCATCCAACCTGGCCTTGAAAACTCCAGGGTGCCCTGCACCCTTCCTTTTCCAAGTTACCAGGGGTTCCTCCCCTAGCTGGTTCCTCACCTGCCCAGGGAAACTCTTGAGCCCTCTCTGATGTATTTTTGATCCTTCAGGCTTTATTGCATATATGGCTCCATCAGTCAATAGACCACCCACATGTTCAGCTGGGAGACTGCTGAAGCTGCCTCCTGCCACGCGCAGCATCAGGCAGCAAAAGGCAGGCAAGCATCCCTGGGCAAATCACAGCAACAAAAGCTGAAACAATTGATGGAAGAGTCATTTTAGTTTTCACCAGGAAAGGAAGCAAGCTGCGAGTTGATGCGTGATGTTTTGGCCTTGAACTCTGCAGATACTCAGATCTCGGTGCACATTATCAGTCACCCTGTTGCAACTGATTAATTATTTAACTCTTCTATTTAGTCCATTCAAAGAACTCTTATTTTTGTATTCTCTATAAAAATACTTAGGAATAAGAATACATAAAAATACTATTTACAGGTGTTAAGGGACCAGCCTCTTTCAAGTGGTGCCCAGGGCAAGGGGCACAGACTGGAACACAGGAAGTTCCACCTTAACGTACAGGAAAACTTCTCTCCTATGAGAGTGATGAAGCCCTGAAACAGGTTACACAGATTGGTTGTGGAGTTGCATCTCTGGAGAATTTCAAAACCTGCCTGGATGCATTCCTGTGCAACCTACTCTAGGTGACCTTGCTTTAGCGAAGGGGTGAACTCGATCAACCTCAGAGGTCCCTTCCAACCCCTACCATTCCATGACTCTGGGAAGCAGATCGCCTCCACCCAATACTTCACATTCTATTACCTGAATAAGAAAAGGATTAAAATAATGTCACATTCCTCTCATTCTTTCTATTGTAGAAAGTAAACTCATCACAGGAAAAATATTTGTACAGCAAGACTGCAGACTTGACCATAGGAGCTGAGAAACTAAGTTTGTTTTGCTCTGCTTGGAAGCTTTCTACCCTTGATTGAATATGCAAGGCAGTAAATGAATTATCCTGATAGTCATCCACTTTAAGATGTGGGGAAGTACACCTATACAGTCAGCTGCACCAGTGCTCGACACCCACAAAGAAGGCTGCTTAAGGTGGTGGTAAACTAGAATTCTAAAGGATGATTCCTCTCTGTAGACACAGAAAAGACAATATGACTAATGCTCTTTGCACATTCACTTTTCCTACCTTTGATTCGGTTTTGAATAGGCAAAAGTAATTTCCTCCAGAGAAGATGCGTGAATATGAATATACACATACAAATACTGTTGTCTTCCTCTCCTTCCTGTTAATTCGGGGCTCCTAATTGGAAGACTTGGCCCTGTTTCACACAGGTATTTCACCCACAGTCTTTCTGTGGAAGCCTGGGTCCTTAACTTACCTTGTACATTACTGGCAGGAAGATGTACACATCAGAAGATACCACAACAGATTAAATAAAGATACTAATTTCTTTTAGGGGCTTGTCTGAACCTAATTGCTGTTGTCTCTTACTCAAGACATCTTATAAAAGGAGATGAACCACGTTCTAAAGTAATTTCTGGTAAAACTTTCAACTAATAAAAAAGATTAGCGGAGTAGCAAAAGAAAAGTATGGATTACCAGTCGGAACAGCTTAGCTCACTGGGTTATATGATCACATATTAAAAACACAACCTATTGAATCAACCAAATGCAATGTAAGACACTTGGGAAATGGGGAGACAGACTGTACTTATGGAACAGTGGGCTCTCTTGGGAAGCTATGACTCAGAAGAGGATTTACAGGTCATCGTGGATAATTACCTCCACATGAGCTCCTGGTCCAAATCTTCAGCAAATGTGGCTTTTTTTCCTTAAAAACACATTTTTAAAGGAATATTAATGCTAATGTCAGTGATAGGGTATCTTGCAAAATCTTATGATCAGGTTTGGTATTGCCTATCAGGAAGACGTAGGCATGATCAGTGAGAATTGAGAGATGTCAGAACTGAAACAGAGTTTTTTCTAGAGGTCAAGCTAAAGGAGCCCATCTCACTCTAAGCAATGAAAGGAAGGCAAAAAATGCCTTGCCAACATAGTATGTATGGACAAGAGGTTTGGTGGTGAAGGCTGTTAAGATTTTGCTATTAAAACCCTACAGTGGCTGAGAGCTAAAGTTAGACTAGTGCAACCTTGGAAAGGTAGATACCTTCAGAATTTTGAAGGTTAGACTTTGATTCCACTTACTGAGGAGATGGGTGAGGTTTGATGTAATATCAGATGACTTACTTGGATCGGTTTTCAGGAGAATTTCTTAAGCTATGTACCTGTTAAGGGTGGGACAAGACCATTCCATTTATCACCTTCATTCACTTTCCCTCTGGAAAAAAATCTTTGCTTGCTATGTGCTATCTCATTTAACAGCTACACATTTGTGCCACAACTGTAATTGAATCCTGTCCATGAAGGCTCTTAACAAGACCCAGTAAAATTGTTTTTGCTTAAGGAATAAGTCTGCTTTGTTCTTCCTTCCTCTGCATCAGAGACTGCCTGCAGCAATAGAGAAGGTGCTGAGCCTGAGAGTCAGGGCTTTCTGACAGTGCAGAGAAATAATCTCAGCTTTTTGAATGCTTATTACATCATTCTTGGGCTCTACCTCTTTGGGAACAGAAGAAATTTTCCCACCAGTCAGAGCTGGGGAGACATCTCTGGCTTTCAGCTTTCTCTACAGCACAAGGGTGAGAAGAAACCCTCTATGGGATCCACCTAGCCATCCAGTCATCCTCCCAGTGGAGTCTGTCTGCAGACTCATGTTTTATGCTTTAGGCACTAGTATACAGACTAACTGAAGACTTTGCTTTTGACATAGAATACTTGACAGATGTATAATGGTGTGTTTTACAAGTCTGTACTAGCTGATCTTGTGATCTCTTGGCCTAAGGAACAAATATTTAGGTATGAAAACCATTGACTCCCTGACACACACCTCCTCTAGTGACCTATGTGCTGTGAGCAGAAATGCCCCAGACACTTATTCTTTGTGAGCCTTCAGGCAATTTGAAAACATCACCTACACAATTTTCCAATCTTCAAAAGAGTTTGAACCCAGAAAAAAAGAAGCATAGGGATCATTACTGAAAAGTAAAACAGGCAGTGCTTTATGTAACTGCAAGGTATACAGTACCTCTGTTCTTCAGTTGCACAGTAATTGCTGACTGTGCAAGCTCACAGAAAATGCCATATGTTTAAAGCAAAGTTACATGAACTTCTCATATTCTTTAACTCGGTGCTGATTAGATGGCCCCTCCATTAACTTCAGGCTTTACTAAGTGCAGTCACCAAAGTAGGGGCAGCAGATGACAGGAGGAGCAGAGCTGTGAAAGCTTTTGCAGGATGCAGGACAAATTCTGTGATCAAACAGGTCAAGTCAAACTCACTGCAACTGCAAATCACAACTACAGTGCATTTATTGCAATGAAACACAAGGAAGCTATACTAACATAAGCAAATAAGACTCAAATTAAATACCTTGGGAAAAAACCCCAACACTCTTTTGTTGGGTTTTTTTAATAAGTAAAATAATTACGACAAAACCTTTGCTTCTTCCTTTTCACATGTTGGTTGTTTTTTTTCAAAAGACATACATGTAGTACTTTTGTTTGTACTATAACAATGTAGATATTTTAGGATTAACTCCTCTGCTCCAGTTGGAAGCCCGATGGAGAAGCACTGCATGTTTAAAATTGACCCTAAATGTGTAAGGCTGGCAAACAAGCATATTCATATGGAACCAGTTTCAAAGACTGAAATAGTATGCTCTTTATACTTATTTGAGTTTAAGGGGTTTTGATTTCAAGGGTTTTGGGTGCAGCAACTACATTAATCAACTCAACTATTTGATGGTGTTCCCTGTGAAGAGCACAAAACATGCATTCTGTGTGTATAACAAGAGAAAATTGCTTTTAAAGTGAGCTGCGTGTCTAGTATAAGACCTCAAGAACTAAACTTTATTTTCCCAGTCCAAAGTTTCTCTTTTTTTTTTTTTGGAAATTCTTTAATTCTTTTCTCTGCACCCCCCCCCCCCCCCAAGTAGCACTTGGTAATTCAAGGTGAAAAACCTTAATATCTTTTCCTTTTTCACAGAGATGTCCTTGAAGTTACAAGAGTTATTTCTACCTTAATTGCCTCAAACAATTTGCTTGATTTAAGCTATAAGCTCCCATGTGAAAATATGCACCTTTTCAGTCAGACCAGAGGAAGAATATTGCAAGCAGAAATGATACTTGAGGAATGTATTATTTTCTACTACCTAAGCAAGCAAAGAGAAACAAGAACTGCAATATTTTTATGCTTATCAGTTATTCAAATGCTCCAATACTTTGTTGCAGAGGAGCTTTTTTACTATCTGCTGATGCAGTCCAATAGTGACAGAATGAACTGGAAGGAGGAAGTTTCTTAATTATTTACTTTTTCCAGCTTCATAAACTGTTTAGTTTAATCTGAAAATCTCCACAGGTCCATGCTTTCAGAAACAACATCTAATTTTAGATTTACATGGCTATAGGTCACCAGATTTTAATCACCAAGGATTACAGCAATTAAAAATGCCAAATCACAACTCGCTTACCTACACTACACCCACAAACACTGCTTGTGCCTTATAAACAATTTTCTATGCAAATGTAGAGATAGGAAAGACTTTATAAGACGGACTGATGAGTTTTTCAGTTTTCTACCCAGCTGAAGATTACACAGATGACCTCTTCAGTGAACTGAAGAAAGTTTATTTCAGGTTCGGTTTCTGGTATTGCACAAAATTCTGGTGTCAAGCCACTTTCTTTATCTGACACGGCTCAAGCCTGTGCAGAAAGGTCAAGTAACTCGCCCTAAGTGACAAAGTGACTGAGTGGCTCCTAGACCTCTGATCCCAGCTACTAGACCTCCCACGTTCCTCAGCCACCTCACACAGAAACTCAATAGCCTGTGTCTTTAGGAACGTGCCTCAAGCCACATCTTGCTGAAACTGTTGAGCTAACGTTTGGGGAGAAAATATCTAAAGGTGTAGAAATGCATGTCTTTTGGCCTTTTTAAGAAGCTTGCAAATGCCTGTTTCCCATCTTATTTTTCCCCCTGCCCCCACCCATCTGGTTCAATAGCAATCAGTACATCTCCTGACTCTGGCAGTCTGACCCTGCATCAGCACCTTTCCAAAGAGAGCAGATTGCAAAATACAGTTCTGCTGTGGGGCTTATTTCTTTTCAGCTGTAACCTCCTGACTCTTTTAATAGACTAAGTATCTGGGATGGAGACCAAAACTTTGTAGCTGGATTCTGTTTTCTGTCCCCCAGGGCAATTAAGTCCTTCAAGCAGTGTGAGCTTGAGACCCCTCTAGTGTTGCATGCTTGATCCAGGCAGAATCATTGAAAGAGAAAGAAAAAGCCTAGTGTGTTGAAACTCTCATGTTCCACAGTACGTTATTATTGCTTTGTTTTAAAAAATGCTCTTAAAACACCTACACATATAATAATAAGCAGTTACCTGTTCAGCTCCAGACTTCTAAGTGCATTATATGGACAGGTTAGCCACAGGACTCCCATTGACTTTAATGGGAGTTTTGATACAAGACTTTTTTGGTCATCTGTACATTCACTCACACTAGAAAAAGTTTTCAGTAAAATATCTTGAGGGGTTCAAGTTAATGGAAAAACTTTGTGATGTCATGACAGCATGGCTCAGATCTTATATTACTCTTGAGTGTCTGAGTGGGTTGGTGATGCCGTCAGTCCAGAGCTTTTGTAGGAGATTTTACATGCTGTCTTATTTCCACATTTGAAGCGTCCTGGAAATTCTCCTGCAGTACTTCACAAGTCTTTATGATAGCAAATACATGAACACGAGAGAAAAATATTTTTCAGGCTGTTTCTGAAGGTAAAAATGCAGCATTACTTGTAAAAATCAAAGCTTTCTTTGAAGGAATTTAAACTTATTAATATCAGTTTGCCACATATAGATAGAGGCTATTATTTTCCTAACCCCTCTGAATATTTTGCATACCACCAGAGGTATTTTTTTATTGGCTTGTGTCATAAATCTCAGCATCATGGGTCTTTTGTGTATACTAAAAAATTAAAAAGGTTCACCAACTCAGCAAAAATACACACAACTGCAAAACTACAAAAGCAGATTGTTTCTGAAATTCTTTGAAGAAAACAGAATTGTGACTTGATGAAATTAGTCTGCAAAAAAACAACTGTCATTAGCAGTAGACATTTATAAGTGAGTAGGTATGCTGCTTAGAATGATCCTTTGGAAACCAAACATCTCTCACTTCCAAATATGATGCAATACCTCTCTCTCTCAAAGGATTTATATCTCCATTTTAGTCTTGACATTTTATGAGTGTAATGGAGCAGCTCAAAGAACAGATCAATTTGCTCGTTGAGAACGTGAACATTTTAGCAGCACCACTATACTTCCTAGTGTCCTTATTGCCTCTGCTTTTTAAGTTACTACAAAAGAAATAAGATGTCTGTCAAAGCTCTTAGAGAGGGGAAACACTGGATGTACTGGATTTAGAAATCATTTCAAGCAGACTGCCACCTGCAGAGAATTATGAAGAGGTTACTGTACTGTACAAGGAATGCGGTCTGCTATACAATGTCAACCTAGATTGCATACTACGCAACAGAAGTAGCTGAAATTTGACAGCGTGTGAAGAAAGCTGGTAGACCTATACAAAATGTGGAGCACACCGGTTACACAAAAGCACAAAGAATAATTTCAGCAAACGGTTCTTCAGGAAGTCTTAGAGAAAGAGAAAGTCACAATCGTCAGAGCAGCAGATGCCTCAGAAATAAATATATTAAATGGAGGGAAAAAGACAGTTTTTTGCTGCTCTGTAGAAAAAGCAATGACAAAATATTTTTATGTCACGCAGGTGTAGTGAGAGGAAAAAAAGTAGATGTCAAATAGGATCAGCTCAGAAGAATGGAGGCTGTTCTAAACACCTGAGGACAAAAGTATATATAAAGAAAAGCTATGGTATATATGGCTGTGTCTAAACAACTGATATAAGCTGCAGCATTTTCCAAGATCCTGTTCACCGATTATCTAGACAGGAGACTTGGCCAAAATGTACTGTACTGAGGCTCTCTTTTGGCCAGCATTTCTGCATTTAGTTCCATGGAAACTAGGGTATGAACAGGTAGGAGGAGAAGGCCTCAAGTGCACATCCAGATCCCATCCCAGCACAGCACTGGGACGTGTCCAGGACCTGCACTTGGACCCAGAAGCCAGGAAGCACTGCCAAATCCCACAATATTCACATCGTCTTAGCAGAGCGCAGGAGGATCATGAAACCATCACTGTGATGCAGCTGTGAAAAAGGCGAAACGTTCTCCAGGGATGTAACAGGGGAGGGATTTCCAGCAGAGATAAGGAAGCATTAATGCCTAAGAGGGGCCCCGTCTGGCATGATGTACTTAACATCCTCCATGTTGGAGGAAAACTGGCTCGCACGGGAATAAGTAAAGTCAAGAACTACCTGGGTACATGAAAGACTTTCACTGAAGAAAGTCGGTGAAAGACTGGGCTGGGAATTTTAGCCTCTTAGAGGGGAAATGATCACTACAGTTCAACATTTAGAGATATAAATACCAGCAAGTTCCCATCCACTCCCCAGAGCTTTCCAGCATCCCCTGCTTTGCTTAGCTGGAGGATGACACCATCATGATCAGCTACAGCTTTGTCACCTCACTGCTGTTCTCCCCACCATGGCTTAGCAACTATTAGGGTTGAGGGAGACTTTAAGGTTTCCCCAAGTGGAGGCATTGCTGTTTTTCCAAAGTAGCTGCATTGTTCAAGGCCCATGTTGCTTGCTCTCTCCATAAATTCAGCTACTTGACCATGGTTTTGGTTTTAATTTTTTTTCTGGCACATCGCATTCAGTCCCACAACACACCCAGTGTCTCAAGCCAAGAACGACACTTAATTTTCAAGCAGACTTATTGATGGTATTATAGCTAATATAAATTATACTGAAATATTTAAAATAGCAGCAAGGTCATTTTGTTGCCCAAAAATAGTATACGAAGAACTTTATATTTTCTTTTAATCATTCTCACTCAATAGATAAACACGTTGCAAGCAATTGTTTCTAATGCAAAGCCAAGTCAGGTATTAGATAGCAGAGGTTATTAAATATTTGTGTTTGGGAATGTTGATAATACACCGAGAAATGCTATGTTTTCACTCAAAAAAAGGCAAACCAGCCAAACCCACTCCTTTCTAACGTGTCTGACAAGAGCTAGACACGTTTTAGGAGGAGACACATCTGGGGCAAGATTATCGATTTGGGCCTCCAGCCCAAAGCCTCACTTATGGGCCCCCCAACTTTGCTCATCTGTGCATACACTTTGTGAAAACCTTGCCCTATGCAGGGAGCCCTCAACACAGAAAGCACCATTCGAATTCCACTTAAATCCTCAAACTGCAGCCTGAGACAGGCTTAAGTGACATGGGCTTTTCTGCAAATGCTTTATAGAGGAGTAAGCTGGATCATTTTTCAAGCATCGACACCTGCGTGCACAGCTGATAGATTCTCACACCTGGCTAAACAGATGATTGAATTTGCACCTGGAAAATCCATTTTAGAAATGATTTTTACATGTCTAAGTTGTACAACATTACAGTCTTTATAGGATTCATGCTTGGAAAAGACCATGTGCATGGCTGGTAATTTTACATAAAAGTTGCCTCTCAGTGCACAGCAGAAGAGACCAAAATTGGAGATAAAAGAAGCAGAACTCTTGTCCTGTGCTTCTCAGATATTTTAAAGAAGACTGGAAGAATGTTTTTCCTCCCTTAATTCAATCAATACTTGAAAACTACTTGAGGCTACAGCCTATTGCTGTCACTTATTGGCCTCTCTGTCTTCCTGGTTTTGCCAAACTCTAAGTCTTTACACCCCACAGTTTTGTATCTCAGATTTCCCCATCTGGCTGGAGCAGAAAAAAAATGACAGCGTTCTGGCCCATTGTCTCCTTCCTCTAACTGATCAGCCCTGTGTCTTGTCCCCAGATCAATGAGCAAAATCTGAGGGGATAGCATGGTGGTCATCCTGAAACATGCCTTCCCTGCTGCTAGTGCAGCATGAAGCTCCAATGGCATACACAGGTGTGTCCCCAGGATGGCTGAGCTGCTGGGATGGAAAATTAATTTCACAAACACCAACCCCAGAGATTCTAATTTAACAATCTACTACTGTATGCTATACCCACGAATAACCAGTGAAGAACCGTGCCTACTTCAGACCATACCACTTAGCACTGCAAAAACAAACCAGAGTGGATGGAGTATCCTCCTTTTCCTTTGGAGCCTTTCTTTTCCTCAGCTCCATCACAGTAATGGATTTATATTTTCATCTGTCAGCAATAAGGCACCTCAACTGCAGGCAATATCAGATGCCTCCAGAATTTACATTGTTTAATTTTTATCATGAAAACATTATCCAAAATGCTTTGCTGGCAACAGTGCCTGAAAATAACCCAGGCAGGAGATCCCAATAAGGGTGGAGACATCTCACAAGAGGGAATCTATGTTTCTTTGCCATTGCTGTCACTATAAGAATTGTAGGAACTAAATGTAGACAAAACATGGCAATCAGAAGGCTATGACAGTCAAGGAGGACTGGGACTGCTCAGAAAGACTAAGAGAAGCACATCCAAGAATAATTGGCAAACAAGACTGTGGCACAAGGGATCTCCTTCACCTTCCAGTACCTTGCCCAGCAATCTCGGAAATGACTGGGTGCAAGCATCAGTTTGGAAATGTCAGTGGAATTTTGCTCAAGCAAGACAAAATAGAAAGACTCACCCGTTAGGTGTGAGAATTGGCAACCCAGATGCGTGGAAAATGTAGAGCTGGTGGAGGATGTGGATGAAATAGAAGTTACTCTGCTGCGCCAATCAATCAGTTAACACCTTTGTCAGTTTCTGCTACCCATATAACTTAAGCGTGATATTCAAATACAGAGGCTAAATATAAATTTATAGGAAAATGTGAAGTTACGTTCAATGATGTGTCACTTGCGTCTGAATAGGTCCCTCATTTCTAAGCTCTTCCATCTAGTTACTTCCCAAAATAAATGTGAACATGACAAAGGAAGAAATGGGGGAAGGAATAGGAAGAGGGATGACAAGAATTACTCTTTGTCTTTCATTGGTTGCAACCAAAGAGGACACAGCTCCTTTACCTACCTATGAGTCCCATGGCCCAGGAGGCAGCAACAGATACAACTTTCTGCAAGAGAGAGATGGAAACGGGTCGCATTCCTTTTGTTTCATTACATGAAATGGACATAGATATCAGTGGTTTGAGGAAAATCAAAAGATCCACCACACCCAGGCCTGTTTAAAAAAAAAGTATATAAAATATAATTCTGCTCTTCAAAAGTGACTGCACATGTGGTGCCTTGGGAGTAAGCACCACGCACAAAACTATTCCTATCTGCAGTTCATTATCATGTCAAAATTGCTGATTTCTGGAGCATTACTTTCTGTCAGTCCTCAGAATCCAACCAGAAATTTCAGAGTAAAGCTGAATTTATTTTCCCTGGCGAATGCATCAGACTAAATTAAGTCTCCAGTGGATTTGCAAAAGAATAGCTTATTCAACATTTGTAAACATCTCTATTGGTATTCAGAAGAATTTAAATCATCTCTCTTTTTCAGCAAAATCTGCAAAGCTATAGAGGAATAAGTTACACCCCCTTCCCCAAAAAGCCAGCAGCTATGATTCTGAACAAAACCCAGGAATAGGTCTGCAGAAACAAGTTCTTAATAAAGTTCAGGATGTTTACATGTGTGACTAGATTTGTGTCTGAAAACAGTAGCTACATTTAATGGAGAGGCACACTCTCCATCCACAGCACAAGCGTGGCCAGTGAGTGTACAGCCCCTGGCATGCAGGGTGGATGTATCTCCAGTACCTCTGCTCCATCCCCTGCCCCATGGGTCAATGTTTCTCACACATGGGACTATGCCCCAGCTACATGGACCTGAAGCTTGACCCCTCTCCAGGGGCAGGGCACAGTCTTGCCCATCAGCCCATTGAGCCTGGGTCTTCTGCAGCTTAATTCAGGATGCTGGGGTCAGACAGATTTATGTCTCTGCAGTCTCAGTGTTTGCTTTATCCAAACAGGGTAAAATCGTTGGCTTTGCTTATTGCTTGCAGACATCAGGCAGGAGGCTGGGAGCATTTTTCTTCCCAATCTTCTTTTACCCTTCTGCCAGTACCTCGCTGGTCCTTGGCATCAGGGAATCAAACTGCATCATCAGCTTATTACATCTGACCACTTTATTTTTAAAGGTCTGCAAACACAAAAGGCTGCTGAAGTTTTTTTTAACTTAGCTTAGCATTTGTACCCATCAGCTCTTCTGTTTCTTTGCAATAAACTTAATAAAATTGTGTGTTTTGGTTCTGTGGATTTATTACTTGGATGCTTTTCAAAGTACTAATCTTGTTTTTTGAGACTTTAAATTGTTAGAGAGTTTGGGCTAATCTTTTTGCCTTTTATATTCTCATCATTTAGGTCCACTAAAAATAAAGTATAAATAACTGTCTTTACTCCTATCTGCTCTGCTTAAAGTTTTGATAACTTGAATCCTTCTTTGAAGCCAATTAAACTGGAGACTTTTGTAAAGAGTAGGACCTGAAGTAGAAAAACCCAGATACAATATCATATATAAAATAATGTGGGATTCCATTCCTTTTACCACAATAATAGCCTTGAAGGGTTTGCTTTCAGAAATAATTCACCCTTGGTGAAAGTGATATAACTCAGCTGAAATCAGTGGAGTTCACAACAGCTCTGAACTTTGATTCACTGTTTTGCTCAAATGGTTTAAACTTTCCTCGGCATGCAATTTAATAAAGACAAAACGGAACCGTCTATCCTAGCTGCTACCAAGTAATTTAATACACCCTCTTTTCAGCTACAGATAAACACAGAAAATACTGTGACAAGTCTACATAATCTATAGAAATATTCACTTGAGAAGGAGGCTGCTCTGGGATGTCCTTCTAGACTAAAGTATATGCTTAAGCATATGCTATTGCTACCAAGAGAGACGATGAAGAGTGGGGCTTGCCTCCTAAAGGGTTTCATCTAAGAAAGCTTCCTTTTCTGGTTTTCACCCATATGACCAGAAACAAACTCCTACCAGTCACTGCAGTCCTGTGTGTTTCATACCAAGGAGCAGACTTTGGGGCAGATCATCCTCCCCAGCTGCAGAGCCAGGACGAGGTAGAGGAAGAACAGTGGGGACCAGAAGGATCACGGTGTCCACGGCTGTCCCACAGTACTGTGGGACAGCACTGGTGTGCCTGTCAGAACTTTGCCACCACTGGCCCAGATTAATTAGAAATGCATATGGTTTAAGTATGTATTTCAAAATAGAGAAAAAAAGAATAAAAATATAAGAACTGAAGGAGGTGAAACCTTAATATTCTGATATTTCCAAATGATTTATATCATGATTTATACATGGGAAGTATGGTGCCACTCAGTACGTCTGCTCGCTCAGCCAGTACCAGGCAGGTACAAAAAACCCTGGAATAAATGCAATGGTTCTTTCTTCAGAGTGCTGGTATGGTTTTCAGAGGTGTACACACAAAGTTATTTCTGCACCTTTACCGTTATTGCCATTTCTAAGGGATACATGCAAAGGGCTGGTTATTGGCAGCACTGACCACCTGCCCAGGCAAACACTGGCTTCTGGCATGCCTGTGATTAGAAATCTGACCTCATACGTTAACTGAAAGAGCCAATACCTTGGGGCAAACTAGACATTACCAGGAAGAGCAAGTGAATTTTCTAGGAAATAGCTGTCTGAAAACGCCAGTAATAACAGAGGGATTATTAAATATACCATACTTGCTGCCTTGCTTTATTCAGAGAAATTCTAGAGATATTAATTAGGCTAAATTAAATTTACCTTCAATTTTTGAATATTAAATTTGCAAGTTACTTATAAGAATAATATATTCAGGCATTTCAGTCAAGAGCTCCAATAATCAGTCACTTCATATTTTGTTTAAGAACGTACCTTTCCTATCAGAAATATTAAAAGCAAACAAAAAAACTACTGTTTTTATTCTGGTGTCTATCAGTGAAATAAATTCAGCGAGTTTGATGGGCTTATACCACTGGCTGATTGGTACAAGGAAAATCAGAATTAGCTCTGAAAGTTTGTTTTCTGGTTTGTATTTTCTCAGGAGATACCTTTACATAACAGCTGGGAAAAAGTACCCACATCACCTGTAATCAGTTATTAAACTAGTGCAAGAACTCATGTGTTCAGTCCATGAGGCAATTCCCTAGCCCTAGGAAATAGCATGGGAGAGAGATAGGAGCTCTTCAAAGAGCAGCTAAAAATAATCAGTAGGCAATCCCAGCCGTAATAATAGAATTATACAGAAGATTCTTCAAAGAACAGTGTTAGTAGAGTTTTCTCCTAAATGACCAGAAGCAAGACCTGTCTATTAAGACTGTAGTTATTATTGCTGAGATAATTAGCTTCTAGAAAGCTTCTTGGAGTATATGTAACTTCCTTTCTTCTAAGCAGAGGTAACATTATTTCTTCTCAGAAATGAATTTCATTTGCCTCCTTTACATTAAGGCCAAAGTAAACATATAAGAAACCTCAAGGCCAAAGAACTTTTTTTTTTTTTAAAGGCAAAAAAGGACCCCTATTCTTTAATGTTTCTTACCAGTTTAAAGCCATACAATTAATCATTTTCTCCCCATAGAGGAAAAGGTTTCTAGCTAAGCAGAGAGGGCAGATGTTGCTGAATCAGGATCTAGGTGTACAGAGCAATTTTGGCTGTCACAACTGTCACTGTACTAAACTTACAGCTGTTTGGCCACCACATAAAGATTCATAGCCTTCACTTAAGCTTCCAGACATATATACTGGAAACATATATATATATATATGCGTGCTCTGTGAGCAACTTGCCCCAGGCTGTGATCCTTAAAACAAGATGATCTAAAAGGTGCCACCTCAATATAGCATGTTAGAAAACCATAGGCAAGTACCTAAAGTTTTTCAACATGAAATATGGAGGATATGAGGTTAAAATTCTACATCTTGAGGACTGGTATGTCTTATGAATCTTAAGAAGAAGAAACAAATAATGCCTTCAGTTGTGCTAGGACCACTGATAATGCAAGCCTGTTCTGATTAAACATTACAACAGATTAAGAGAACGTAAGAACAATTTGCTTCACACCTAAGGTAGTGGTCTCTATCATCTCCGGAGCTCTTAATTTTTCCAGAGTGAAGGTATACGGATGACATCCTTACTCCAAGCTACTTATTCTTGAATTTATGACCAGAAACTCTCCATTGAAGTTCATACAGCAAAGCATAAAACATAAAGCATAAAACTTATACTTATTCTAGTAAGCATGTGGAATGACATTCTTAGATCCTGAAGTTAAAGTAATAACCTCTCTTTCATTAAAGGTGTGAGACAATAAGAAAGAAGCTTTGCTTCAACATCAAGACAGTACCTGGAATAAAGAAACTTGTCCTCAGCTTCAGCCCCTTCTAATCTTCATTTGCTACTTTTATCCACTAAATATGGAACAGGAAATGCTCAGATCTGATCCAGGTGTTCCAGGAGATGCTACCATTAGGAAGCTGTTTTCATTGTGTCAGTAGCTGTGGTTGTTAGTGTAAAGTGAAGCACAGCTGAATCCTTTTAGCTCATCCACCTTCTGCTCTGCTGGGGCTTTCTATTGCCTCACTCTTACACATCAGGCTATTTTTCTGGGGGAATTAACTTCTGGTCTCATGTAGCATTCCATAATCAGAAAGGAGAAATGCTTTGGTATCTGAATTCCACCTGCTGTGCGTGCTCCAAGGTGAACCTCTGTACAGCTGCTCACAGCATGCAAGACCCTCCTTAAAGTACAACTTCCTACACTGAACTTCATAGCTACAGTGTAGAAGCAGGGAACATTTCACCAAGGGGTAGAAGGTATTAGTAGGGTACCACTTTCACCTCTTTTGGGGATTTGTTTTGAAAGAAAGCAATAAGTGTTTTATTTCATCTGAAGTGATAAATGAAGCTACACCTGTGTGTGTGTATATATATATAGGCACCCTTAGGCAGGCAGGATAACTTAGGAAACATGGGTATCAAATACTTGCAAGGTGAAATCGGAACCTGAGCTTCTAAAAGCAAAGCACATGTAGATAGCAGAGCTTTATAGGACTTTTAAGCAGGGAAGTCTGCTCTTTGAAGGCTGGAATTTCAGGCTTGGCTACTAAGCCCTACCAAAGTCTTGGCAGGGATGCCCCCTGCCTTTTGCAGAGCTAGGTCTTTGTTCAGTTTTATAGACCCTGGGGTCAGGAGATAAAGTTTCTGTTCTGAGTTGCTTCCTCCCATCTCCAAACACCCCTGCCTTTTCAGGAATCGGAACTTCTACCACACACCCTGCCCTCTTTCCAGATAATTAGAAAAGCTATATCAAAATTTAACTGTTCTTCAGTACTTCTCTTTTTCTCAGTTTTAGTGACACCACGCTCATTACCGAAATAAGGCATGTGGGGAGAATGTTTGCTCACTGTATTTACTGCTTTCCTGTTACTATGGCTTCCCACTGCCTCCCCAGATATTTCACCCATACACCAAACAGTGAGTACCTGGAGAAGAGTGTATCAGTTCAGCACATTTGCCTTTTTCCACTGATCATGGTACTGAGTCCTGCTTTGCTTACAGCAGAGCAGTGCAGCAGAGGAAAGAGCTACTGAGAACCCTCAATAAGGAGTCAAATCGGACCAGTGAATAGTTACTGAGTCTCACCTCCAGATCAGCTCCAATGCTGCCCATAACAGGAGTTTTTAAAATAAATACGGAATTTTGCTCCAGGTTTTTGTGCAGGCTCAGTTTATTTCCCAGGGCATCCATATTGCAACTTAAATTCCACTATTTGGTCCCCTTGATATAAAATTAAACTGTTGTCAGCACCTGACACTGATTACGTATATCTACTGAACTATTCTGTTTGTCCCTACACTGGGTTATTTCTCTTAGGACAACAAGGTCAGCATGCTGGTCATGCTTTATGTGGAGGCACACATCTTCTCAGCAGCTAGAAAATTTAATTTCACTGCCCTGGCTTTAAGCTGACACCCAAGCCTTAAACCAAACAGTTTCAGATGACTTGATGTCATTTTCCTTGTCCTTGTGTAAGGAGACTTATCCTTTTCCATCCCTCTAGGACTGGTTCACCCAGGCTTATTTACTGTCCCAATTCTGCTTAGAGGAGGCTGTACAAGTCCTTGCCTCTGGCACACTAATCCTTAACTACCTCCCAGCAGTTCAGGAGCCTTAAACTATGAAAACATTTTTGACTGAGATGTCAATAATGGACTAGTAAAATTATGTAGATGTCAAGGCTGAAGAAAAGCAAATATATGGGGCGGGGGGAGGGAGAGGAGCTAAACCATTGGGAAGGGCATAAGGCAACCTACTCTAATTGCAAATGCTGGCTACTCAGCTTCTCCTGTGTGAGCCACAGGCTGCGCTTGAGGCTCTTCAGAGCTATAACAAGGCCCCAGTCCTTCCATAATTTTCTTTTGTCACCCCTCTCATATCCTTTTAAATCTGTATTTATAAATTTTTTTTTAAGGGGTGAGAGAAAGGAACAGGCAATCAATTGATCATTAATCCCCCATCTTACTGTCAGAAAGGGAAACAGTCTTTCAACAGAGTTAATTTAATTATTTTTATGGGAGAATTAAATCTCATTAAGAGTATTATGTAGTAACAGAATCCCCAGGAGTGGAAGCACTGGAAGGCAAAACTAAGCCTGTCTTTAGCAGAGCATTCCCAGCTCTCCTGCCCTGTCTGTCTCTGCTCCTTGCACACAGGTCTTGTGCAGCCATTGCCACCTCATTTCCAGGGACAAAAAAAAAAAAAAACACACTGGCAAAAGAAAAACAGAACAGGGTGCTTGAAAACACCAGAAAAAGTGGATGTGATCTAAAACCCATATAAGAAGTCTCAGCTGCTTGATAGTAAGTTAATTTGGCTTAGCTGGATGAAATCATGAGCTGCTTTGTGTAGATCTTTTCTTGCAAAGCTTGGATCAAAGGTTAATTGATGAGCTTTTACTTAAATACATGAGTATCTAGTGCACCTATTCCTGATATCTTTGAATAGGTAACAAATGAAAAGTGCAAATGCTATCTGGACAGATTCCGCCTAGATAACAATTGACTCCAAATGAGAACTGGCTGCTGTCCAAGATGCCACAGAAAATACAAGCACCTGCTTGGCCTCTCCCAGAGGATAGAGGTTTCCACAAAGCCACAGCAAAACAAGAATTGAAAATGTGAAGAGAGGGGCTAGCTGAAGTATGAAAGGACTTTCAGCACATGCCCAGCTTATCTCAGGACATTAAGTAGCAGCTAACTGAAACAGTAATGGGGAGTTCCCTATCTTTTACTGCAAACAAAAAATTCTTTCTTCTAATGTGGCTGCACTAAGTACCACTCCTTTGCTGCTGTTTTATAAGAGCCAGTGAGTTTGGTAGCACACAAGCTGTTTTGTCATCCAGCCCATAATAAGATGCTATGTAGTGTCACACACAGATGGGTTGTCATTGGGCACAAGCAGAGAAATGGCCCAAAACAATGTTGCCAAGACCAAGTTTAGCACTTCTGCTGCTAGGAAATGCTCCTACCTGCTGCAGCTCTGAAGTGTTTAAAGCTCAGATGTGTGCTGAGGTCAATGTACATGTAAAACACAAGAAAGAAACTTTGAGTTCTGGACTGCTGGGAGTCCTGGAAACACAGAAGTGATGATGTCCCCAGGTCTGCCAAGGGACACTTGACAAAGACATCCATATCTACATCCTTCAAACATTTGCATTGCCAGGGATGAAGCAAGTGGGGAAGGCATGGGAGCAGTGGGGAAGCACGTCTGCATCCTCTTAGTATCTAGAGGTTAAGCACAGAAAAGCAGAGACATGAAAGAGAAGTAATGTGTACAGATAAGCCCTTTTAGGGGAACAAAGAAACCTCTTCCTAGAATCTGGCCCTCATGACAAATCCTTAATCCATAATGCTTGCCTCAGCCATGTTCCAGAGCTGGGTTTATTGACCTAAAATGCTACGCACATACGAGAGCATTTAAAGAGAGGCATGTGCTTCATGTCACACTTATCTTTTAGAACAGGAAAAAGGAGGACAATTGGTTTTCCTCCATGTTTCAGTTTCAGCCAAAATCTGAAAGGAATAATAGAATCTAATATCTAAGTCTGCTCCTTTAGCCAGTTATTATGCTAGATAAAATTCAAACCAGAAACTGTCCTACCATAAAAACAAATACAGGAAGACAAAAACTTTGTAGCAGAAAGTGGAAAATGGTTATGCACTGGATTTCCCCATAGCTATTTGACTATCCATATGAAAGTCAGGAACAAAAGGAAATTGAGCTATAACATTTCAAACTGGACTGACAGTGATGAAAGTTTTGATTTGGGACCCAAACTTCTGGGTTGTTAGCAAGTATCTCAAGACTGAGAAAAAAAATTAAAAATAAAAATCAAATCACACTGAAAGAATGAGAGATCAGGTCATCAAGGGAACGCTTCCTCACCATGGCATGAAAGGTTGAATCTGGAGGAATTAACCAATTCAAACACATTGATGACCCAGGATCAGTATAATATCAAAGCACAAATGTTCTCTTCAGGAACAGTTGCCATGCTGACGATTTCTGCTATTTTGAATATGAACAAACTGAGATGAAATCCAGAGTTGTGTTTCATTTATTAATTTACTCTGCTTGCTCAGCATCGTATGCCAGGAATTTCAGAGCATCACCCTAAGTACAGATATCGGCAGTTGGCAGCCAGTGATTTCAGCTTATTTTTCTCTTAGACTGCTGTCCCA
The DNA here is from genome assembly GCA_025345505.1 of Todiramphus chloris collaris. Classification (NCBI taxonomy): domain Eukaryota; kingdom Metazoa; phylum Chordata; class Aves; order Coraciiformes; family Alcedinidae; genus Todiramphus; species Todiramphus chloris. The sequence continues at coordinate 6,832,305 of JANVCC010000062.1, read as the reverse complement.
ACACCCCACCACCACTCCACCCCCCCCCCCCCCCAAAAAAAAATTAACCATTAAACAGTATTGTTTTTTATGCCTCCCTGCTACTTCAAGTCCAGGAACTACATTTCTTCTGAATCATGTAACAGGAAACTCAGAGGCTGTTTGCTTTTCGATGCTGGATGTCTTATATGTATCACTGTGGTGTCAAACTGTACCTGTGACCAGACTGCACATCATTAAATAATGCATACTACTGCCTACAAATAGAACAATAGAATTGTTATTTTTTTCCTTCAAAATAGGAGGTTAACAATTGTGTGGGTTTTTTTGATTTTGGTTTTCAAAGCAACATTTTCTGCTGATTTTTACTAGCAAACACTGGTTTGCTAGATACATCCAAAGAAAGCTTTCTGATGCCTGTTATTATCACTTCATTACATTTATCTACTTGGAGCTTAGCTTGAGCTATGAAGGATTGAATAGCAACAACTGTACCTTCTGGTCTGCATTTCAAGTTAGCTACAAGTTTAGGAAGTTCTGCATTTGGAGGAGGTAAGCCTGGCTTATGAGAAAAAAAGAAAGTTGGACTTCAAGTTATTTTAGTACACATTGAGTAATTTTCAAAAAGAGTCATGGATGCCATAGATATGGAAATGGAAGAGAAACCTCTCAGGAAGGCTTCAGGTCTTGTTTGTGCTGCTGTAGCAGAACGCAATAAGGCAAGAACACACCAAAAATTTACTAAACTTAAAAAAAAACCCAATAACAATTGTGTTTTCAGGGGAAGACTTTATGCCTTTTCTGAAGCACTGCTACTACAAATTACATCCTTGAAAGAAGCTCATAGTGGATGTCAGTGCTACACAAACCCGTTTTCTCACCCTGAAGCAGGAAAGGTGAAGGATGCGAATGCACATAAGGCAGATCCACCGATACCTTTGGTGTGTGACCAGCAGCTCTGCAAACCCCCTTTGTGTTGGGAATAAAGCATTCAGCCAGGACAGAGCCATACAGCTTGCTCAACAGCTCTTACAGCAGCAACGTACCTATGAACTGCCTTGTACACAGAGCTGTGCTCTAAACGTACATAGCAGAACTATCTTGCTATATGTTAATTTATTTCACTTTAAAACAAACATGGAGCTTTTATTGTGCTTTACAAGAATGTATTATTTTGTGGCCATTGTAACTACAGCCTAAAGTTTAAATATCTTACCCTAAACACGAAGTATGTCTTTGTGTCTAGAGTGAAGACCCAGGAATGACTCCCAGTAATCAGTAGAGTTCTTTCCACACTGAAAAAAAATCTGTGAACAAACCCCCACTAAGTGTACTAGAGGTCTGCGATTCCACCCAGACAGAAATTTAATAGAGACATATTTCATATGTTTCAGACATTTTAAGAGCAACAATGTAGTTATGATTTTTTTTTTTTAAAGGTGAGAAAAACCCACAGCCACTTTTCTGACATTTAACCTGAGTTCATCTTGCAGATTAACTTAATAGCATGGTGTTATGCACTGATCATCTGTATTATTACTGAAGAGCATATTCTATTATCAACAATAATTAATCAGTTAGCTTAAAAAAGACAGTATACAGTGTTTTTCACCTCCAATAAATCAAGCTGTATGAAAACATAAACACACAAGACAATATTTATAGATGGAAACTCTGACCTAAGGCTTTAAGCAGACTCAGACCACCAGAGTTTTGTCCTCTTGTGATTCACATGCCCTGTGCAAATGGTTGCCTGCTCAGTATTGGTGCCTGCTCAAAGCAAACCCTGAGCAAAACCCTTTGTGGCAGGAATCTTTAACAAGGAGAGTGATATCTGATGCAGCAATGATGCATCTTATATCAGCGAACAAATTTCTGGACTCAAAAAGGCAATGCTACTCACTAGTTGCCCTGATAACTTTGACATAAGAATAAGCATTTGTGAGTTGTTATTCAGACAAATGCCCATGAAATGTTTCTTAACAGCAGCAGCACTCATTCCAGCAGAAATTTTTAACTGAAAGGACAAGAATAGTAATGGAGCTTTTTTTCTAAAGCTATAGGTTGGACACTAGGGTTGAATCAAAGAGGAAACTTAGGAAAAGGCCTGGAGCAATCAACTAAACTAAACCAGCAAAATCAAAGGATACATTACTTCATTGAGGAAAGAGCTTCCATACAGGCAGCAATAAACCCACTTTCGCAACTTAAATAATAGAAAGTGCACAAACCAGCAAAAGATTATGCTTACATTATTACTCTTTCAACTTCCCTTGCAGTGGGACAACTAAACCCCGTGAAGGAGGTGGCAAGCTCAGGGTTTCAGCCCTTTAGCATTGTGTTAATGAGAAGAGAAGAGGAAGGAGAGACGTGACACAAGATGGCAAACCCATTTAACACATCCTTACAACTTCACTTCAAAATACCATGAACACATTTTAAGAAATTATATATTTGTATTTCCCACTGGACCATAGTTTATACAACATGTTTCAAGACAGACTTCTAGCAAAGAAAATTGACCCTAAGCAGAGGAAATTATTTGAGAGGTATTGCCACCTAATTTGAGAATACCCTGAGGTGACTTCTGAGGCACAAGTATCCACTATGCCCTTGTATCAGAGCTCATTGATGCAAAACAGAGATCCAGCAGAGACATACTGGTCCTGGTTTTCTCTGATAACACTGCTCACAGCCTTGGTTATTTAAAACACTAGCTGGTTTTGAAACCTTCATACTGCCTTCTGGACCTATGTGAGTTAACAGCAGTAAAGGTGATGCGCTTGACTTAATCTTTTAGACATGGATATTAGACCCTCCCACAGAAAGCTTTAAAACCATTGTGAACATCTTAGTCTTAGCCCAGTAAATCAAAAAGGCATTCCAAGTTTTAAAATTTATTCTCTCTTATAAGAACTCCAAGATAGCATAACAACTTCCTCCTCTGTATAAGCATGTGGCTTTTAGTGATCTGCTTTGAAGGCTCAGTAGACTGAAGCCCAAGACATAGTCAGCATGCTGCTGACATGAACAATAGCTAAACAGTGGTCAGATGGTATAACAAGAATATATGTATACATATTAAATCACATATACAAGCTGTATTCCTATAAATACATTGCCATTGAAGAACAACATTTGTGCTTCTTAAGGTTTTCTGCATTTGCTGGTACATAATAGAAGTGGATATAAGTATGTATAAAAACATATTAGAAAATAAAAATAAAATTCTGCGGATAACAAGCTACCTCATGCTTAATGAGTTTGGGTGTTTTCTCAATGGGCCTTTTGGTCTGTTCATGAAAATTTTCACTTGGAGTATCTCACCACACTCCCAAGTTGACAAAAAACATCAGATTTGTCTGAGAGCAGAAGCAGAGCCAGACTTGTAGCATGGGCAGCAGTTTCATGTGCTAATAGATGCATAAAGGTGCAAGAGCCCCCATGCTGGCTGTGGGAGAAGAGAGGTGAGCTGGGACACTGGCTGCCTGACTATCAGCACCTTGCTGATGGTAGCAGTGTTGGCACAGATGCCTGCCCACACACATCAGGCTGTGGTGCTGGTTGCCAGCCAAAATCACAAGTTCAGTATTTTGCTCTGGCAGAATTTTGTGTCCTTTGGTCCACTTACAGAAACATAGATAGGTGACTACATAGTCTGTAAAAGCTGTTTACATGGCATTTATGACTTTGGTTTTTAATGGAAACACTATATTCTGTCATTTCAGTAGAAGAGGCTCAAACATTTACTTTGGAAAGAAATCATAAGGAGTCAGAGCTGCTACTGAAATGCAACAGAGATAAACACTATGGTAATTAATTGATAAGGCATATAAATAAGTTTCAAACAAAAAATATCTTGTAAGCCTGAGGCAATTTCGTATTTCTCTGCCATGAATTCCCTCTTTATCCTTTGCACAGGGAGAGAACAAGTGGATTAATTTTGGTCTCTGGCACAATGTACATGTTATAAACACTACTTTTTTATGGCCTTTTTAGCTCATTAAGGTATCAAAAGTTTCACTAGACTTGATTCTGCATAGGATGCTAGGCACTGTTGGACACAGGATGCCTGGCAGAAGCTTCTGCTGTTTTACTTGCCAAGCCTTTCATGAGATGTTTGCCTTTGAAGTTTTTGCCTACTTACTGTAAGACCACTTTATCCTGTAGCAAGCCCATTTCCAAACAAAAAGTAAATTCACTTAAAGAAAATTCAGCTAGAGTGTCTCTATTTACTTATCCGTGCAAACTGTTATTCTGTTGGTTTGTGCTGAAGATCCAGACCACTGCTCACATTGTGGATGTCAGACACAAGGAATTGCATACTCTGAAGACTGGGCTGCAGTCATCCAAGGAGAAAATAAATATATGTGCTATGTAGGACCCTCTGAAAGCCCTCAAAGAGGATAATTGGTTAATAAACCTTATAAACTGATTACTCCTTCTCCTTTAATAGACATTTTATCAATTTCTCCCTTAACCATATCTCTCCTTTCTTCTGTTAAGCCCACCCCACCACCCCTTCATTTACAGACTAAAACTTAAGGCTCCTACTGCCCTGATCACTATCTTTCAAAACACAGCAAACATTAAGAAGCTCATATTTAAAACATTATGTCTATAAAACTGGAATAAATTAATGTGGTGAAACTCCCTTTGTAATACATCTTTCTCCTGAACATTAATTTAAATACAGATCAAATGTTGATAAAAGTCTCATGAGATGGGAACATTTTGCTGTCCTAGTCATAGAGTGCTAATGGGAAAATAGGGGTAAAAATGAAAACGTTAGAAGTTTTGTTTTGTCTCAAACTGGTGCATAGACTGATGCATAAACTTACACAGAATCATGAAAATACATATAGTGTCCGCAAAAGCTGTACTATAATAATTATTCCTCCTGTGTAGAAGTTAATATTTTTGTATTTTGCAGACATTTAACATGTGGTTACTTCTCAGTCATCACATTAACATTTCTGTTTCTTCAGAGCTTTTTCTCTGGCTCCATATACTTCATGCTCTAGATACTACAGTTCCCTGTACTTATAAATGATTTATACATATTACACAATGCTTTATTTATGTATAAAAAATTATACAAATGCACTGGAGTATGAATTGGGAAAACAGAGTCAGCTTTATATAGTACATTTTCCAGTTTCCAAAGTATTTTCCTAATTCTGTCAAGTTAATTCATGTGCTGTTAGATACTTTACTTTTAAACAAACTCCAATTGCTGGTTCAAGAGAATGATAATGAATGTTATTTGTTTCCCTTTATTATTACACATTTGTGAATGGCAGTAGTCATCTTCCACCAAAAGATAATAGCCTCCTATGATAGGAGAGCCATGGTTCTTGTTCTCAAAGCTTTCTTTTATAAACAGCACCCTCATAAAACTTAACCATAAGGAGGAACCAAGAAGGCATGCCATAGAATTTCTTAGACTAACAGTATTTTCACAATAGAAATACCCTGATACTATTGCTGATACAGAACTTTGTGTTTTTCTTCCGTCATATCTTTTTACTGATCTTTCCTACTCATCTGTTTCTCCTCTCACCAGACTTAATGACTACACTGGACTTTATATTCCTGACAGATAGCATTTCAGTTTAAATCATCAAACTAGCCAAAGATTTGACCATACAGGTTGTACTGAAAAATACTGGAGACTGTGCTCTGCTGGGACAAATAATCACCAAGACCTGCATCCCAGTATGCAAAGTAACAACTAGCAAAGGTGTTGGCAGCTGTAAGGCTCAAAAAGAGGCATATCCAAACCACTGTTAACAGCAACTAAACACTTGCCAGCTTTTCCTGGGTGGTTATTAAAAAGTCAACATCTTCCGGGGTACTTCAGCCCCCTTGTTCATCTCTTGTACAGCTAGGAACATCAGGATACTCATTTAGCCACCAGAATCAAAGCACTACACCTCAAACATCATCAAGACCCCAACATTCCCCTTGCTCTTCTCCAAAACATGCTCTTTCTGCTTGCACCCACCACCTGCACCCAGCAAGATCCGCAAAAGGACAGTGTCATGATATAACCTCTGTTAGCAGCTAAACAACATGCAGATACTTGCCCACTGCTTCCCCACACCCACCCAACCCCACTTCTTGTGGGATAGGAAGGAAAGTATGTAAGAAGAAAAAAAAATGAGACCCCATGGGTTAATATAAGAACAGTTTAACAAAACAAAAAGAAAAGAAAACAATAACACTATTGAAATGATAGACAAAGCAAGTAAATAGTCTCCTATTTATAGTCTAGCTACCCAAGAAACCAACTTTCCCTGCTCCAGCCACACTGAAGCAAGCTGAAAACAGACACACCCACCCTCCCCCAGGCCTCCCCTTATATAGGGCATGAATCAGTGTGATACTGAATATCCCATTGGCTGGCTCACGTGTTTATCCCTGCTGTGGCTGCTCCCAACTGCAGCCCCTCCCAATTGATTGGGCCAGCAGCTGCTGAAGGTAATTGGCCCAAACCGAACCCAGAACAGATGGTCAGACAGGAAATCAGTAGAACATGCTATCATAGCATAAACAGGATGCTGATAAATAAGACTTGAGCTTGACTTCGAAACTGGAAGTTGACCTTTAGAGTAGATATATTTTAACATATTCGGCTCATAATTAATGCTGAGCCTAGAATTAAATGTAGCATATTTATTTTTCTGTGCTTAATGTCTTCACCTGATGCGTATTTTCTTTCATGATGAACATGAGCAAAGTCTCAAGCTCATTCATTGGGCTTTCTCTGTGCTGTAAACCCCATGGGATGGGGCAGACAACATTTTATTCCCTTTCACTTGGCTCATGTGGCTGACCCACCTGCAGCCATCAAGGAGAAAGCCTGTCCCATACACAGAAACAAGTATCAGATGCAATGAACAGTTCCATAGTTAAATTTTCAATATACACAAATATTAATTTTATTTACATCTTTGGATTTTCATAGCTTGCATTTGTAATGATGACCTTCAAGTTTGGTATTTCCTGACAGTTAATGACTGTGAAACTCAGGCCGGATGGTTTCACCAATACCTTTTAGTCCAACTAGTCATTAGCTGTCAGGAAATGCCCTCCCCATTGGTCATTACTCCTTAGTTATGTTCAATGAGTCTACCTGTCAAATGTACCACAGGTGTATTTTAAAACATTCTACGAGTGTGTCGATGAAAATATTAGTGATGACCTTTTTCTCTTTTTAATGGGTGCTGTACACTGTTTACACTTTTAGAGTTGAGTCTATTTCGACTTTTTTCCATTATATAATTCTACCCCCTCTATGGTTTATAACTGCAATAAAAAATCACTGTTTGAATCTTGGCAAACAAGGTTTTAAGTTGGAAAAAAAAAAGGTCACAAAAGCCAAGTTGGAGTTTAAAAGTGTAAAATATAAAGGAAACTGAATTTTCTTAACTACATTTCTGTGCTTGTAGAAATGAAAACAAGTTAATTCTTTATATTCATTGAACTTTGGTTGCCATACAAAAATAAGTTCACTGTTGAGTGCAGTTTCCTTGGTCCAAAAGTACAGGCATGTTAGATATATTACTTATAGTCAGATTATAAAATGGAGAAAGGTGGTAGCTAGGGAAAAAAAAAAAATCATATGAATAATTAACTCAAACTTGAAATAAAGCTCAGAATGTGAGTTTTTCCCAAGGCTGTCTACTCAAGAAATGAGGCAAAGCGTTTATTTAAATGAAATGCAATCTATTGCCCAATCTCAAAAACTCGGGGCAATTTTCCTCTCACAAATGCACTATACATGATATATTGTATATTTATCTGATTTTTATTCACCACTAGGTCATCTTCAAGGGATCAACCTGAAGCAAGGTGATCTAATACATCTCTTGGTTGCTTTAGAAACATATCTGAGATTGTCAATTTAGACCGCAAAAGAGCCAGCATCTCTGGGTGAGCGCATCTAAATAAATGCAATGCTAAGACAATGCCATGAAACATAGATGAATGACTTTTATCATTTTAATCTCAGTGTGGAAAGGTGCTGTTAGCAGAAAAGCATTTCAAAGTGCCCAGAATTTGGTCCATCAGCTGTGTGAAACAGATAATTTATGTTCCAAAGCCAAGCAGATTAAAAGAATCTCAGTTTGCACGCACACGAAAGATGTCTCATTTGATATCTTCACAAAGTCTATTTTATGTCTCTTTCCTGTTTAAGTACAGGAGCTATGAGCTCTGGAGTCATTCATGAAAGGGTTTTAGCTGCAATCATTGTAAATAAATGCTAAGACAAAGGCTTAGTTAAAGTTACAAAATCTTCAAGTATTTAGTTCTACTAGTGATCTTCACATATGAAAAATAAAAGTGATGAAGAAGGAAGATGAGAAGAAACACAAGTAGAAAGTCAAGATCTGAAATGAACCCAGTGGTGCCAGGTCCCATACTGAACTCAGTTCTCTTTTGAAAGAGGCTCTGATCTCTCCTCTTAGTGGAACAAGTGCTCCTCTGTCCAGTCAATTGCCAATATTTTGTCTAGGACACTTTCAGAGCAAAAAGGTTTTTCAGCAATCTGCACTTTCCTGCTCAGCCAGTCTGAAAACCAGTTTCTAGGACTGAGCAATCTTCACCCACCCGTTTTTTCAGTTATGAGATTAACTGCAAATATACATGCCATTGCTACTTCATCCATTACACTGTGAGCAAAGATGAGCAAAGCCTACACTGTCAATTATACTTTTTTTCCCTCATCACAGCCTTAGGAAGCAGCTTCAGTTTCACATAAAGAAAGCAGCTTTCTCTTTTTTTTCTTATAGTCAGTAACCAATGTCTTTGGGATGCTGAAAGCTGGAAAAGAGCATGGGAAGGAGTGAGAGAGCAGCGAGATTAACTACTGTTCTGGCTACCATTTATTCCCATACCAAAAAACATACCGGCTTTTCCCACCTATTCATCTATTTCCCATTATCACATTATCAGCTCTCTAAAGGAGTTGTGGTCTCATGGTATGTTCAATTAAACTGTTGCAGAATTGGGAAGCTGAAGTCTTTCTCAATACAGTTTCATTATGCACTTCCTCTCCAGAACATCCAGGCTTTATAAAATGCCCATGCAGATATGAAAAATACCAGTTCATGGTTAGAACAGAAGTCCAAGAATCACAGTTCCTGGCTTTTATTGTTAATGTTGCATCATTAGCGTTGTTGCACATTTGTTCTCTGGCTTTGGCAAGTCACTTACTTAGTTTCTCCTGGTTTCTAGCTTTATACTTTGCTTTATATTGATGGAAGATGTATAATATATCTAATAGCTGTTATGTAGCATATATTACATATTTTATAAAAGTAGAATAAATAAGTGTGGAAGGTAGCAATTGTAAAGAACTCTGAAGACCTTCAGTAGAGGTACATACATGTAAATGGTTCAAAACATATTTTATAACAGCAATTTCAGTATTTCAAGCAATGTATTCCAGTACATTATGTGCCATTGGTAACAGAGACTTGAAGGAGTACAGTACATTTATCCAAGAGTTATAGTTTCATATAGATATTTAGTGCTACACCAAGAATAAGTTGGTGGTATAGTCCGTGCTTTTCTACAGAGATTAGTAATCATGAGAAAGTAAGAAATGTATTCCATTTTGTACAGTTTCCCACAACAGTCTGACACAAAATATATTAGGAACTTTGGCAAGCCCCTAATATAATAAAATATTCAGTTTACAAAGCAGAAAGCGCACCCCTTTGTCTTACATAAATCTCCTATAACAGGCACTTGTGGCAAAAAAATACATTTCTGAACACAGAGAAAGCACAGATTACTGCATAATCATGATGTAATTGGTTGAAAGCCACCACGGCTGTTTTCTGTTGCAAGCCATATAAAAGGTTTTTGACTATTTTAAGTTCAGGGTGAAATGAAGTGAGAGGAAGCCTCCACAGATTTAACTTTGCTGGAAGTCACATGAGCAAATGAAATGAGATCAACTTGTAAAGGAAAAGCAAGCTGTAGCTGGAAAGGTTTCCTCATGGCTGCTGCATTACTAAGCTCAGAGGAGATCTAAAGCAATGTAGACCATTACTAGGTAGTTAGGGAGCTGGATACATTGCACTTATTTTCTACTGTGGGCTCTTACATCAAGTTAATAAGGTATAGATGGTAGCTCTTTCACTGATCAGTAACATAACCTTTAAACATACAGAATACCAGCACAGAAATTCATCCCGTTCCCAATGAGTGCTGTACATCTGGCTGTTTCCATGAACAAACAAAGGATTTTTCCAGGAAGAAGTACTAGAAAACACTCACAAATGTGTCATATCGATCCAAAACATTTTTAATAATTTATAATGATTATAATGACTTTGATTTTGGGCACAGGGTTTCCATTTGCGTATGAAAACAGGCAGACAGATCCTCTCCATCTCCTTCCCTCTCTCTCCCCTTCTCTCTCTTCTGTTTTCTTATAAAAGCCATTGCTATTTCCTGACTGGCTTTCTTCCAAATTTGTAAACTAATTTAATTTGGCACCTTTTAACTCATTCCATTATGCCCACCACAAACCTAGCCTAGAAAAAAAAACAAAGAGAAAGGAAAACACATGGTTGAAGGAAGGAGGTGGACAGAGAAGAAAACTAAAGGAGCCAGGGAGCCAAGTGTACCAATGCTGGTATATAAAGCAGGGAGGGCTTCCAAAAGGTGTGCATTCTGTGGGCAGCACCTTTCTGCAGAACCAAAGGTGTGAGCTAGAAATGGTACGGCTGTGCTTGCTCAGAGGCTTCCCAACCTGAGTCCACCATGGCACCCTCAGGACATTACTGCTTCTGGGCCCCAAGTTAGCATCAGAGCTGCTTCAGAGCTGCCTCCTGCCTCTCTGAGCATCATAACACAGGGCAGATACATTGGGTGCATTAAGAAGAACGTGAACAATAGGTTGAGGGAGGTTCTTCTCCCCCTTTATTCTGCTCTAGTGAGGCCACATCTGGAGTACTGTGTCCAGTTCTGGGCTCACCAGTTCAACACAGACAGGGAACTGCAGGAGAGAGTCCAACAGAGGGCTACAAAGATGAATTGGGGACTGGAGCATCTCTCTTATGAGGAAAGACTGAGCAGACACACCTGTGTCTGCTTAGCCTGGAGAAGACTGAGAGGAGATCTTCTCAATGCTTATCAATAGCTAGAGGGCGAGTGTCAAGGGGATGGGGCCAGTCTCTTTCCTGTGGTGCCCATCTCTTTTCTGTGGTGCCCAGTGATAGGATAAGGGGCAATGATCACCAACTGGAACATAGGAAGTTTCACCTCAACATAAGGAAAAACTTCTTTACCATGAGGATGACGGAATCCTGGAACAGGCTGCCCAGAGAAGTTGAGGTCTCCTTCTCTGGCAACTCTCAAAACCCACCTGGACACATTCCTTTGCAAGCTGCTCTGGGGGATCCTGCCCTGGCAGGGGGGTTGGACTAGATGATCTCCAGAAGTCCCTTCCAACCCCTACCTTTCTCTGATTCTCTAAGTCCGCTGTCTCAAAGAGCCTGTCCACCCCATTACAGGACACTGCCACCCTCCCATGTGAATAGGTGGAAAATTCTGGGACTTACTGGAGGCTTTCAGCTGCCCCTGTCCAGGACACGCACTGTGGGGAGGGAAAGGCACCCACACCACCCTCCTGGGTGACAACTCCCCCCAGGAAGAAGGGAGGAAACTGCAAACAAAGTGTGACCATCACAGCTGGGCTCCCGCACTGGTGCTGTCAGCACAGCTGTGTGCTCCACCACCTCCCCAGCTACAGTCCGTCTGTAGGAATAAAGCATCCCACTGTCACAACCATGGAAATGTGCAGATGCAGTGAACAGTCATTATGTTTCTTTCCCAGAAACTCTTAGAGAAGTACTTCAAAAGGTGTAAGGCATTTGGTAAGTGTCATGGACAGTCAAAATTTGCAATATCTCCTCCCATGTTTCACTGGATGACCAAGTTTTTTTGCAAATAAACTAAATATTGACACTTTTTTTTTTTTGTTACAAAAAGCAGTAAAACAAACCAGAATTTTTACTGCAAACTGTAGGTTTCTCATACTACTACGAAGAAAATAACAGCTTCTCAGTCTTTACTGAGTAAAACCATTTCAAAACAAACATTCAGAATACCAAAACTAGATCAATCCAATTGCATCCTCTTCAACAACTGGATCCTTCATGCAACTGATGCACAATTTATGTGTCATGATGTGCATAAACTGTTATATGCCCCACCACTGAAGAATCAGTGTGACAGTATTTCTGTACTATTTTCAGGTGGAATAAACAAATAAAAGATATTTAAATAAAAATAATCAAAAAAATCCACATGTATGATTTCAGTTATGAACTTTCTGCCCAAGACTGCCACTGCAATCCCCCATTCCCATGACATGAAGATACAGCAGACATTTATATCCTGCCTATAGCAGTCTGCAGGGGGAATATTTGAACATTGATCCTAACACCTTCTGTTGCACTTGCTGCATTTCCTCCAATTTATCTCACAACATCCTTGCTGTCAGAACAACTCAAAGAGCCATTCATCCCTGTGCAGATAGTCCCTAATGCAGTCACAGGGGTTAATGTGCTTGTGCCACACTCAGGTCTCAGCTTCCTTATTTCAGCTCCTCCTGGAGACATCCACTGAGGACAGTCATGGTCCTTACAGGGACTAATGTGGACAGAGAGACTGAAATTTCAGAGTAGGTGTCTGAAACACAGTTGGCTGAGGTGGAAGGGGCTTTGGTTGGGAGTACTGAACATGACATACTTGTGAGAACAGGAAATTACTAGCCAGGTTCAAGCAAAGATATTATGTGATGTTGCTTTGGACATGGCATCTCACATGGTCCACAAGGAGGATGCTGGAGAGTAGCACAGGTAGAGCAAGTAAAGTGTTAAAAAGGCAGTGGGTACACAGTCAAACGCATCTAAGTTTTTTCACATGTGCAGAGAAGTTTGGAACCCAAACTTGGATTGTATTTGGTTTTGCAGAGCATCTAGAATTGTGCACTGAGTCTTCTCAATGGTTAATCACTTTGGGATAAGGAGCAGAGTTATGTGCCACATGACAAATCCAGGAGTTGCAGCTGAAGTGGCAGAAATAACAGATCCACTCAGCAGAGAGTGAAGCTGATGTGAAATTATATGTGAGCTCCCACTGGGATGAGTCTGGGAAGGCCAAGGAGGGGGATCACGTTCTTCTGATGTTCTGTGACGAGATTATCTTGTATAAACAGTCACTTCAAATTCATCTCTGCATGCTATCACAGCTAGTCTTGTCAGAAGTGGTGTCTGAACCAGTACAGTGATATTATACAGGACTTTCACATTTTCACAGCTCCAAAAAGCCCCCCTCTTGAACAAGACCCACTCCCTAATGCATTAAGATTGTTGTCACAGTGAACTAAGAAAAAAAAAAAAAAGAAACAAATCTCCCCAAACTGCTGCTGCCTTGTAAACAGAATTTCCCTGAGTTACCTATGAGCATCGTGGCTGGAAAAACATGAAAGCTTTTGCTTTTTCTTCTCCTTCTCAGCGTGGTGTTAAAGAGAAAGAAAGCTGTTTTCTGTGTCACACGTCAGAGCAGGGACATGCTTTCTGGAATGGTCCATCTACGCTCACTTCACCTGTCAAGAGGAAAGACATCCCTTCTCTAATGTGTGTGATCCTGACTGGAATCTTTATCTCTCTTAAAATGAGCTTTTCTTTCTGTTTCTCGAAAATGACAACTGTAAATTATTTTTATGAATTCAGAATAACACGGTGAATAGATGAAATGTCTTAGGAAAGACAATGCGGTCTCTTGGACAACACATCTTCCTGTTTAAAATGTTGATGGAGTTTGAGCATATTAACAGCAGGACCATAGGAAAATGGTTTGCCACACACAGAGGAAAAAAATTAACTCGCAGTCAAATATAGTACTGACATCACTACAACTAGAAGCAAATACTTTTCAAATACCGTGATTAAGATAATCAGCCATTGAATCCTGAGCTTCTGTAGGACAGCTAGGTGGGTTGTTAAATTGCAGGATATATATTGCAGGTTGTTATACTTGCAGGAAAACAAAACAACTGAAAAAAATCTCATGACATATGAACTGTCTTACCAACAAGGATCTAGAATCAATAGAATCATTTAGGTTTCTAAACATCTTTAAGATCATCAAGTCCAACTCTTAACATAAAAATCTTTATGTTTTAAATGTATAGCTGTAAATTTAAAGCTCATATAAGGAGGTTCTATTTAGGGGATGTCACATAAAGCTTACAGAATTTGCTTATTTTTTTTTCATCAGGAATATTTTATTTGCAAAACAGACTGAGTAGGAGAATGCTCAAGACAATCCCTGAAGAATGTGTTGATTAGAAAGGGGTGTTGGCTAACTTTGTTAATTAATCTAACACCTTTGTAATCAGAGTTATTATCTTTCTTGCCCACACTGACATCTCTCTGTTTTACCAACACAACATTCTTAAACTTGGAAAAGAAACTCAAATTCTAAAATTTCTCTTCACTAAAGCAATAACCACATATGTCTTGAGCATCTTTTCTAGTGACAAGTTCACAGTCACCTGAGTCCGCTGTAATCAGCTCCTTCCATTAATGTCAATGGCCCTAATTTGAATGTTGTCATTAGAAAAATTTTCATTTTTTATCATTAGCTGTAATGTGAATTGGGGAAACAAATAAAACATTTATAAGAACTATACTGTTAAAGTAATATGTTCCTACAGTATCATCTACTAACAGTGGCAAATTACGACTTGTAAAACAGTGTTATACAGAAAACCCTCCTGATAAAACTGATAGAGGTCATCAATGAATAGAAGTGGGTTCTTGTCTATATAGAGACACACAACCCAAAAAACCCTCTCATTTTCCTTCACTTGTCAAATTCAAATTAACAGCCTTCATGACTTTGCAGTATCTTTTTTTCTAAAGAAAAGCTTCTTTAGCTTTATATACACAATAGCTTAATATTGCAATACGACCAATAAACCCTTTTCACCACTGCTCATATACAAGTATGTTTCAACTCTCTCTTTGTATTTCTTTCAGGAATCAGCAAAATGGAAACTGAAAATTATTCCTTTTTACTTCACTTTATGTTGAAACTGGTTTGTTTTTTGTTTTGGTTTTTTTTTTTTCTTTCTTCTCCAGAAACAATTCTGCTTGAAATCTTCAGAGCTCAAGGCTGTTTCCAACATGGACAGAAGCTGTGGGGGAAATTTTCTGTATTTACTGAGGCCTGGTAGTGCTGGCAAAAAAAAAACAGGAGCAGCAGCAAAAGTCACTAACGCAAAATGCATCACCAAATCTGAAGTCAAGCATCTCCTCAAATGGTAGAAGTTGGGAAGAGGAGGCAGCGATGTACACACATCTACTCCAAAGCAGTGCTTAAAAACTTGTGAGTGCTTTGCTGTTGCACTGACCTGAGCTGGTAAGAAACCAGAGGGAGACGAGAGATGTGAGGCTGTGAAAGGGCAGCAGGGCACACACGATCACTTTCCTTTCTAGTCTGAGTACAGTCTCAAGGTGTTTGGTTACAGAAAAAAGGTGCCAAATCATCAGAGGGAACAGACTATGATGAGAGCCATAAATCTATTTAGATTAACTGAAATTTTCACCATTTGGCTTCAAGCAGAACTAAATATTTTTTCTTGCAACTAATCTGTTTTGACTCTATGAAAAACATTTTCATTGCAATAAAGTTATTAAAGTCTTAGCACTTACTGTTTTGTAGTTAATATAGGAACTTCTTTCTCCCCGCTTGCTAGTTTCTCTGCAATAAATTTCTTTGCACAGGTCGGCTCCTTACTCTAGTTCTCTTATTACTTCATTTAAGAGAATAATTTATTTTAAACCCCAAACCAAACACAGGATTGAAGAGTAGAGGTTAAGAAATGGAATAAAAAGAAAACAGACCTTCACCTTTCATTATGCTTGTCTTAAGTATCCGCTTTATTAAACTTACTCAGTGTTTAAGTCTGGTTTATTAAAAACCACCAATGTTTAGCTTATGCTATTTTTAAAGCAGTCTGTACTGTGTAGTATTTAATAGGCTGTCCACAGCAGATGAGGTTTTTTTGTGGTGGGTTTTTTTTTTTGAAAAGCAAACAAATTCAGAATGCTCCAAGATATGCATTTCTATAAAGCAGTTAACATTCACGTAACCTTGGCCGATGGTTAATTTTATAAATCAAAATCTGAAATGTGTTTATTGCATCTAGTATGGCTACTCATTAAGGATATGATCTGGTTCCTCATCAGAAATCTTAGCGCAGATTGACGCTTACATCAGTGTTTAACCACACTCTTTATCCATATGAAAATGTCTTTACTGTCAAGATGACATAAAGAAGCACCTGTCAGTAGTAACCTGATTTTCTTTTCTACTCCTAAAATCACAGCTGACATACCAAGAATCAGCTCAATTATTATCACTCAGTGCAACCAAGGAGAACTTTGATAACAATATAGATGAGAGCAGTATCAGTGTACAGTGAACTTAGAAGCAAGGTCCAGCAGCAGCCACTGAGTTTAGAATGTTACTTTCCAGTCATTGTTCCCATGATGTTCACAGGGAATGTTTCCAAAATAAGGGATGTGATTTTGGCTATCGAATGTTACTTGGTATGAAGCAGCACAATTGTAGTGTCTCTAATGCATCATCATTTTTAGAAACAGGGAATTGGGTATGAATCACGTGCATCGCTTATTTGGTATTGTTTTCCCTTCTTTCCATGTGTGACACAGTTTGGAAAGCTACAGCAAGAGATGTAGATTCTCAACCCAGACAAGAAAGTCCTGTTTTTTCTGGTCCTTATAAAAATAGGAAGACAAATTAACGCATGATAAGAGCAGCTATATATGATGTAAAGAGCTCTGAATAACAAACACCTGTAACCCTAAAGACAATGAATAGTGCAGGATAAACTTGTCTAACAGGGCACCTTGTGCTCTTTTTAGATGCTGCAAGTTGTGACCTTCCTGCAACCTGGCTGAAAAACGCAGAGCAGCTTTTTAAACCAGTGCCCCTAACCAAGAGGTGGCCCCGTAGACAGCAGCAGACCCAGATGAAACATGTATCTACAGAAGCCAGGCAGCTTCTCCAAGATAGCCTCTGAAACAAGTCCTTTTACCCCCAACACCGTTGTGTCTCCAACATCACTGCACTGCTAGCCTGCTCTCAGCCTCCTGAGTGCCAGCACCCGTCAGTCTGCAGCCACCAGAACCACGTAGGAATTCACCAGTATGATCACAAAGGGCATCACTTGTTTCTCTGCATCCACCCTACTTCTACTCCTGGCCACAGTCGTTTCATTGCCAGCTAGTTTCCCAGCTCCTGAGTGTGATCAGCAGACCATACTGTCCTTACAGGGTTTGTGACTTGCAGCCCATGTATTTTCATCTTCCCCAACCTGAGTGATGCTTGGCTGCATTCAGCATCTCATGTCTGTTTGGCAGGACTCCTCAGTCACACTGCAAACCTTTGCCAAGGCCGAAGGGCAGCAAGTTTGGTGGGACACATCTGAGGAAACCTTCTACAGCCACCGGCAAGGGTCAGCACTGTCTTCAGGGACAGCTAGGGGGACATTGCTTGCATATGCAGGCACTGTAAGGGGTACTGCCCATGCATTGTCTTTTCTTGTAACTAAGCCTCATGAAGCACAGCTCACTGAAAGTCCACTTCCCTTCCCTGTAAAAATACATCAGTATTTTGCAAAAACAAACAAAAAAGCCCCAAACTTTGTTCCATGTCAGAATGAAAAGTGGACATTTTAAAATTCCCAGTAGATAAAACCATGTTTGAGCAAAACCAAATTTCTAGACCTCACAAGTTGCCACACAGCAGATCTGTTGTTACCCTTCAGTCAGCTCTGATTATGAACTAATTGGATGAGTTTTCATTTCAGACATTTCTGTGAATAGCCTTGAACCACACGGTCATAGCCAAACTTCTTAATATAAAAAGCTGCTCCCGCCTTAATGCTCAAACATATTGCGCATCCTTTTGGAATACCCTGGAAGGCAGGTAAATAACTAAAATTTGTAGCTCTCCAGCTTATCCCCAAATCTAATGTCTAGCACATTATAGAAATAACAGTGAAAGAAATAAATGCAAGAGGGAGAAGTCATAAAAACAAAGCCCTGTGAGGCTCCCATGTAAGGTCACCAGAAGAGTTTAGTGTGTTGTTTTTCTTCCTCCTAATAGAGGAGCCTAAATTTAATTTCTCTTTTCATTTTCTACTTTCCTCTGCTCTTTTCTTCTCAATCTCTGTCCTCCTCCTCCTCTCTTCTCCTCCAGTTTGAAATTTCATTCCCAGGCATATGTTTCTCATTGCGATCCACCTTCCATTTTTGGTCATACAGCAAAATGTGGTTTGAAGATCCAAGAAAGTCAGAGTGTGTTGACACAAGGACGTTGGATTCTAGGTTTTGTCAACACTGAGCTGAAGAGCTTTAGGCCTTGAATCAATTTTAGCCTCCTTGACCAAGGAAACCCTGCAGAGAGTCAGACCAAGATCAACGAGAACAGATTTTCAAGTGAGCAGAGCCATATAAGTATATCTTGCACAACAGGGGAGTGTTTTTTATTTGCTGTATGGCCTGCCCTTGCTCCAATATTAAATCCAAACACTACTCAATTTTGCTTGGCATGCAGCTCTTTGCAACATAACCAAAACATTTTCTTGTAGGTGATCTACAGTAATGAGAGCCTTAAGACAAACCTGAATTTCAAACATCAGATGGCTTTTTTTTCTAGAAATTGAGATAAAAAACAAACCCGAACAACTCCAAGGGCTCACAGTGATCTATTCTGAAAGCAGCACGGCTGGCAAATGATGACGGAGAGTCCTGCTCCTTTTCCAGTTGACCTGGGGAATTTCCTGTTAAAATTACTGTGCTCCCAGACGTCTGGGCATGTTAAAGTGCGTCCACCAGCTAGAAGCTGAAAGTCCATCCCCTACCTTGTGATTCAAATGAAAACATGTGTGTAAGGCTGGGGAATGGAAGAGGGTGTAAGGGAAGGAGAACTAAACTGATGTTGACATTATTTGAAATTTGCTTTAATTCATGCTCTGCCAGATAGCCAAAGATTAATCTCAAACTGTTTATTTTAATGTATCATATTTCTGACTTCCAGCTAGCTATCAGCTGGTGTAATATAAGCTTTAATTTTGGCACCACCAAGTCTTCATTGTGTTTACATTTTCACTCACACTTTCTTTGGTTTTATCATAAGCAGTTTCATGATTTAATGGCACTTACTTTCCTGAATAAGAACAGGTGAAGTTAATTTTTGGAGATGGGAGAGAGACTTTTTATAAACTACCTATTTTCCATGAGTAGCTGTTTGCAACATCCAGGGGCTTGAAAGATTCCTTAGCTACATGACCATTTCTGAGGGAAAGTGAAAATGAAACAGAGGATTGTCTGTTTTTTAAATTCTGCATTAAGGATAGGGTTGATCTGATTAAATCTGAATAGTTTTAATCATTTTCCTAGCTAGGACTCCAAACTCCACATTGAAAATATCACACTTTAATTTAGCTCAAACAGAGATATGTTATAATCAGGAAATAAGCAGGAAAACACTGGCAATATATAATCTTAGCAACTAGTAATGAAAACAGCTACTTAGCTGAGCGAACAGTTATTCCAGTGCAATGCATTCTGAGGAAGAATTTGGATTAATTAATTTGATCCAAATGTCTTGAACCACTTAGAAATATTGCTTCTTTAAATGAGCGTACACCTCCACAGACAGACACTGGGGGGGTGTGGACTCAGAGTAACTGCGCACAGCAGCCCTTCGGAGATCCCGATCGACATGGCTGGGAAGAGCTCACCGCTGTGACCACACCAGCCACATAGTCAAGAGCTGCACTCCCATCTTTCCCAGGATGGGACTGGCTGCAGCACTCGAGTCTCTTTATTCTGCCAAAGGAAGAGCCCAGCTCTAGACTAAATTTATAACTGCTGGTCTGGTTTTAGGATCTGTGGCAGGTTTCCAAGATGACATACTGGTGTGTTCAGATGCCTCCAATAAGAAGCAGTGACACATCTAAGAGGAATTTTTATAAAATTTATGGCTAGAAAGCTTAGAGACTCATGTTTTACATGAGACAATGCAGTCTGAAGGTTCAGCCTGTCTAACCAAGGCAGTAATGTTGAATCGTTCTACACTACACTCCAAATATTACAACTTACAAAACACTGTAAGACCTCACAAGTGTGGAAACACACAATTAGGAGGCAAAATACATCAGAACTTGTAGCCACTTTTCTTGGCTTGAGAAAATTTCACAGCTACAGAAAGTCGCGCTGATTTTGGAGCACACTAGGGAAATTCAAACAGAAGAAATACATCATGAAAATGCATAAAATAGTGAAAATAAAGAAAATTTTTGCACCTATATCTGCAGCTTTTATCCTCTTGAGACACGAAGAATTCATGTAGAGCATCTGTGGGAGAAAATGAAATGTGTAGGGGTAATGGAAATAGAGAATGAGAAATTAGAAAGGCAGCAATAAAAGAATAGGGGACAACTCCTAGACCTCACACAGCCTCTGTTAAACAATGGGAAGAAAATCTTTCAGGAATTCCGTAAGACCTGAGAAGAAATAGAGGGACTGTTGGAACAAATGGCTGCTGGCTCAAGTTCCACTGAATGACCTTGACTGTGCACATTAGAGCTAGTTGTTACATCAGGCACTGAAATGGAGAACAGACCATAAAAAACTCTGAACATTTCCTCCCATAAGATTCCTTTGTTATAGGGCTCTTTTGTAGCATTTAGTAATAATTTCCTCTCTGACTAATGTTCTTGTGCAAATTATAATGCCATTATGTTCTGATGCGAGCTTTTCCCTCATTTCTTAGTTAATCCATCTTTATAGAAGTTCTTCAGCTGCCAGCCAGCACTGAAAAGTTATTCATTTCAAATGACTTTAATAGTGCATGGGAGCTGAGGAGAAGTTTAGCAAACTCTCAAAATATTTCTTTACCAACACTTGACAGAATATTATATTTGTCCACTAAATTCTTTTTTCTTTGCTGGAAATCCTTCACCTGGATCTCTGCCATGGGTTCATGGCTTTTGCAGCTTTGACAGGGGAGAATAGGTAGGTTGCCAATAGGAAGCATAGGAAAGATCAAGGTCGAATCGGCTCTTTGCCCCCAGTTGACATGGTAGGTCAATCACAAGGGGACTGTAAAACCTCTCCTCTATTCCTTCCTGAAAAAAAATGTGAATTTTGCTACACATATAGCAGAGCCAAGGAAGTCAGTCAAAGCAAGAGAGAGAAAGAGCTACTCAAACTATTACTGTGTGGCCAGCCACATTCAGCTACCAAAGTAAAGGTATTTCAAGACAGCGTGAACTTACTGTTCAACTATTATTTCTGTTCTGATTGTCCAGAATACTGCTCTCACATTTTCTTCCCCTATATTCCAGTACGTCCATAAGCCCTAACACACCCTCTGAGTTACAGCCTAGTGATGCCAAAACTTTCACAAATTTATTATTCTCTTCTATGTTTCACTAGGACTGCGCTCAGTCTGATTAAAGAACTTGGCAAAAGATGTAACGTGATTGATGCACCATAAAGATTGACTTTGGGAATTCATCTAATACACAAAAGAGGGTAGAAAAATGTATATAAGGCAACTTCCAGGAAACTCGTGTTGAAGGAGGTACCAAAGTGCTGGTTTGGAATCATGTCTGAGATTTGCACTATTTCTTCTAAATAACTAACAATAACAACGATGACAACAACAATAATAAGAATCCTATTTGCTTTAGCATATCTGGCATTCAGTACCTGGCAATGACTCAACTGATCAAGAAGAAAGATATCCTTATGTTCTCAGCAACCTTAGAGGAACCCTAGAAATGTGAGCTTACACATCCTAAAGAAAGTTTTCTGGTGAAGGGAATATGTCATTCTTTTATAAGTTTTCAAGCAGATTATTCTGACTGGCTGTGAAAGTCAGCATGATTTCTCTTTTCTTCTGTTTAGCTTTGTTCAAGTTTAACACGAACAGCTTCAATTCTATGCAGTTGCTGGAACAAAATATACTGCCAAGGACAGAAAATATTAAATCTTTTCTTTTATCTGTTCCTCATGAATATCACATGCCCAGACAAATTAGGTTGTTCATAACAGTCTAAGCTTAATATATTCCCTGCTGAAAAGAAAATACTTGTGCTTATGTGTAGATGCACACCTCCACAGTGAATTTATCGCAGTTTTTTGCAATGATGCTAATTAAACAGATTCAAAAAGGTTACAGCTGAACACTGGTAGTCTTGCAAGATGTGTGTTTTTGCCATGATGCCAGGATCTTCAAACCATTAAGTGATGCATCTTCTTTTTAACAAATTAATTACACTAGGGACCAGTTTTGAGTGTCTGGGAGACCAGTTAAATTATACGATCAGCCAAGTGTTGCTCACATAGTCATCCCAGGATGTCTAAGTGACAGGGGCACTAGTCCTTCTCCAACAGGAGCCATTCCATTCATCATCTACACAAAATTATAAACCAATACTTGTGAGAAAGTGTGGTACAGGAGAAAGCAAAAGGAATGTAATCCAGCATTTTGAATTACTGAAAGGCAAGGACAAAAACCAGAGCATTTCAGGATCTGGCGGGATGAAGCTGTCTCGGAGGCTGTGTGCGATGCCAGGAAATACAGGACTACATCTACGCAGACATGATGCAGACATGATGCAGTGAACCAACACCACACTAAGCACGAGCTGGACCACACGTATCCCCTGCTTGGATATCTGAGGAAACAGGCACAATCTTACCAGTTAGTGTGGACCAAGCCTTAATTCCCATGAAGAAGCACACGTCTCACAAGATGGATTGTTGGACACTAGTTAGAGAGCAGCAAGCAAGAGTGGAAACATGGTTCCTGTATAATACTTTCCTCTGTCTGTCTCCACAGGCATCCTTAAGTGCTGTTTCTCCTGGATACCTCTCTCTCCTTCTTTGAGCTGGCAGAAGCAATAAGAAGGAAAGCAATGTTCTGAATGTGTTTGAATGACATCAGAGAAGATAATCCTGCTTAGCACCACAGGAGATGACAGTGAGTGTCTGTAACTACAAGCTGTGAACTGAAGCCATAATAAGATGTTCAGGTTGCTGTGACTCTTTCGTGCCCAAAGCACTGTATATTTGACTGCTGTCGCTAGTCATGCTAGGTGGGTAGGAAGGACGTGGTCAGTCTCTCTGAGGGAAATGGTTAAGAAACTTGTTGGAAAGGATCAGAAACAGGGGCCAGATTGAACAGTAGACAAGATTGCAGGGGTCACAGGATGTGGAGTTACGACATTAAGGAGTAAATAAATTACGTGTCTAAAGTATAACTAAAGCCTGGTCAAGTATGAAGAGAAAATAAAATGTGATTTTGAACACAATTACGGTTCATCCAGCAGACTTTAAAAATCTTGTGAGGGTGCTGAATTTCAAATACACAGGAATTTAGGGTTTTTTTTCCCCTTAACTTTATACCTCCTTCCCTCCTGTATGTGCACTGCTGAAACAACCAAGAATGTGATCAAGTCAAAGAAACACTACATTTTATCAATATCCATGGAAGACCTTTGGCTTTGAAGTTTCTTTTTTAAGGTTTAAGGTTTTTTTTTTTTTGCTTTGGAGTGTGAAACTTCCAAACATATGAACACTGCATAGGTTTAATTCCTTGAGTACTCTGATCAAATTAATTTGAATTATCCAACAGCAATATTAAGAAATCAACAGTTTGCTATGTTCTGATTATGTAGATATCTGATGGAGAAGGAGAAAGAATATATGCATGTACTGTTATTGTTCTCTTTAGACAACCCTGTGTTTAGCACAAGATTTGGAGTCATTAAATAAAAAATACTAACAAAACAAGAGCAGACAATTTTTTTGTTAAGATTGTATTTTGAGGACAATTTCAACAGCAATTAATACTGGTCTAGGAAACCAAACTGAGTATATTACTATCCACTGAACTAGTACTTTATTACAGACAGAAGAATCTCTTTCAAAACCAAGAGTGAAAAACTAAACTATGAGCATAATAAATTAAAACATTTAAGCTGCATCTATACTAGAATTTTTTCATTAATATTTCTAGAAGAACAACTAATTTTACTTGCATAAATAAGTATGGAATTCATTAACCTTTCCTAAAATGTTAAAAAAATTAAATGCTGAATCTGCATGAAATGATAACAATTAAGTTACTATATATCCACAGAACTACTACTAACTTGAATAAAAATATATTTACGATGGTAAACTCTAATTTCTTTCACAGAAAAATTAATAACAACAACAAAAGAGATTAATGCAATGATTTCGATAGTAGCAGTATTGTTGCATCTGTAATGGTCTAAGGGCATATGAGAAGAATCCTTAGTAAGAAGATGCAATATCTTTTTATTAGACTGACTGACACAGACACAAAAGACTGAAAAAGCTTGGACAAAGAATAAATAGCTCAGGAGAAAACGAAAATCCAGAAATATGGTAAATCCAGCATAGATGTCCTCATACCTCACAGAGAACCTCTTTGGACACAGCTCCCAATACCATAAGGGTTTTTTACCCCGGACGGAGTTCAGACATTGCACAGAAAGTTGTGCCTATAGGGACTGAATCAAATCCAGCTGTATCTAGGTATGCTTACCACTTTAAAAGAAACATTTTAAAGAAACAGTCTGTTAGAAGAGGTTATACTTCATTAGAGTGGGACAATGAACTCAGAGAACAGACTAAGAGAGATGTCAGTCAATATGATTTGTTCTGGAATTTTATTTATGACTGCTATACTCAAAACTGCACTGAAGTGCTAGCCAAAGCCAGACTTAAATTTAGATTTGGATTAACCCTGACTAAAGTTTATCCTGAAGAGGATGACTTTGTGTTTATATCTGAGACTCAAATGGTTTTCTCTCTCATCCTATCCCTGCACTTGAGCTATGTGGAAGAAACTGAAGTCTACTCATCTACTAAGGAAGGAAAACCAATTGCAATGATTTATAGTCAGACAGTCGCATTCACTTGCAATGAAATCTAGGTGCTTTTTGCAGAGGTAAAATTTAAAACCTGAAACCAAGGTAAAAAGCTTTACAGTCATACTCGATCTGTTCCTGTGTGGCCTACCCTAGGTGTTTCTGCATTGGCAGGGGGCTTGGAGTCGATGATCTTCAGAGGTCCCTTCCAACCCGTACCGTTCTATGATTCTATATTCAACAGCTCAAGCACTTTGTAAATTAAATCAAGATGGCATGCTAAAGAAGAGTGACCAAAACCAGGATTCATTTGGGAAGAAAAATATGATGAGAGATCACTGGATCATCAATCCTGTCCAACATTATATATAAAAAGTATCTTTGAGTTCAACTGGTCTTTCCTTCCTACACATACCTCCAGCAGCTGTCAGCTCACAACTCTCATGAGGTTTCCTGTCAGCTTCACACACACAAATATAAACACTCACAGGATGCGTGTAAACATACACACAACAACTTTTAGTTCAGTTACAATTTTGAAACAATTTGTTCATCTCACTTTCCCTACATATACACTTTTTTATATACACATAGGCAGAAAAACCCAACCCCATCCTGTTGCACAAAATGCTAGCTTTATACAGGTGTAAATGCACTACTATATTTGTGCATTTGATTCTGATAAAGGTGATGGAACAAACAAAAGAATGAACTAAATTCTCCTTTTAAAGGGCCAAATGAAACAAATGCTTCTGAATATTAGAATTCATCTAACCCTCATTTGTTGGAAATGCTGTTCACAATCATCAGTGTTGTCTCCAAACAAACTGGATTGGAATGTTTCCCTGAAGCACATTTTTTTTTAAATTACATCCCAGAAATTATTGAATGCAATTGAATATGTAAGCTGGTCACCATGAAGACAATGAAAGCCTAAAATCAGGCTAGAAATGATACAGCCACAGAATTCACCAACCACAAATGTCCATATAAGAAGGGAGATTCCAGAAGGGTTTATTGTTAAAGTATAGGCTAGCTTTGGCCTGAACATAGAGAGTTCTCTTAAAAATACATTTCTTGTAGAATCTGTGAAATCTGTGTTGAATAGAAGCAGTGTCCAAGAATACACCACTCCTTTAGGAGTGTCAGGTGCTAAAAACAGTTTTTCTAAGTATTAAGATCAAGGCAGTATTTCAGACCCTTAACACCAAGAGTGCTGGGAAATCTTAGAATCTTAAGTCTCTCAAGTTTTTGGTATTTTTCAGGTTAAAGAAGGAGGCAATAAAGACTTCCTTGTAAAAGAGGGTAAGAAAGTATCATTTTCCTCTGAAAATATTCAAGCAGCATCTCTGACTCAAGTTGTGGTCACTCAGTTGAAGAAAAATGAGTTTTGTAACTTGTCAGATTATGACAAGTTTTGAGGTTTTTATCATAACTGAAAGTATCACATTAAGAAACTTTGTTCTTTTTTCTCTTCTGTCATAGCAAATGTAAGTAAATCACAACACTGCTTGTTTTATTATAACCTATGTCAGAAGAGAAACAGAGGAGAAACATACAGCGTCTCTGTTTTGTATACAAAGGTAGTTTTATATTTTAGCTGTAATATACATTAATATATTTTCTGTAGAGTGACACACTAAGCACTAACAAAACTGAAATCAAGAAATATTCTTGATTCATCAGGAAAAGTCCCGAACTCCAGCCCATGGCCTTTTGTCCAGGCAGCTTTAACTCCTTCATATTTTTGTTTCAAACCAAGAAAGTAGTTATAAACGGTGTTACAATTTTCACTTTAGGTGATGCGAAGGAAAGAATGTGTTAAAACTAAGTGTCCCATCAAAATGCCCACCGTGATGAAGGAGGCTTTGCCAGAGAGATGTTGTGACTGGTGGAGGAGTTCTGACTCTGAGGGGAGCAAGGCAGGCATCAGGTGGGACAATCCTCACATCCCAGTTCCTTGCTCCCCAACTTTGCTAGACTTGGAAGTATTAATAGCAGAGATTCAAATTTAGTTGTGCAAGTATTATTATCAGAAAAGAGACTGTTTTCTTCCCTTTTAACGTACATATGTAACACCATTAATATTACTCAAGAAATACCCAATGCCCTACAAAACTTCTTCCTCTAGATGTGGGAGTTTAATGCATAAACATCTGTTTACAGCAACAGCTACACAATTAGTGTTACTGGCTTATGCTAGCTGAATGGTCTTTTCCATCAAATGCCTACAGCTGTACTAACTTTAGGGTTTATTGTTCACTACTATGAAAAATTTGACTGATCATTGGATAAATCTTCCTTTCTAAACTCAGAGGTTACAAAAAAAATGGTTTGATTCTGTTATCTTCCTCTTTTATACTGAATATGCTGTAAAATACTTAAAAATGAATTATTATGTAAATTCTCAAATTGAAGTTTTAATGTAAATAGTCCACACATAGTTTATAGCTTTCTTGTTTGTGTAACATTCTAACTTATTGGCGTTTGTCCTATGAATATACTGTTTTGGAAATTATGCACTAGGGTAATAAATTATTGTTTTCCCAACACACCGTTTTAAGATTAAAAAAAAAAAAGGTCTTAAAAGGCTTGTCTGGCAAAATATTTTAATTTTAAAGATCATGGTGAATATGTACTGCATGAGGTAAGGAACCACTAGCTTCTTATTAGAGGAACAAACATTGCAATTGTGTAGGTATGCAACGAAGTCTACAAGGCTTTTGAACAGGCATGAATATTATTTACATCACAGAGACCTTGGAAGTGCTGACCAGCTCATACTGATAGCAAGAAAGCCATGGCCTGAATAAATAGCATCCGAGAGAGAAAAAAATGGGCAACATTGAAGGAGGTTGGATGATATGCTGACAAGCATCCATGGTCGCCTAACTTGCCAATGAGAACTGATAACATCCAAACCCCACAGCAGGGTATTTGCCATGCATACCACTGGCTCTGAGCCTTTAGTGTTTTTCACATCAATGCATAGGAATGTTTAATCCAAATAAGCAAATGCACAGAAAGCAAACACAGATGAAGAATCAAAGTAAAAACAACCAAAAAAACCAACAGAAATCTTGCTTGCGTGTGAGCCACTAAAAGATATTATTACACTTCAAGTCAGTCATGCGTATTTCCTTCAAATTAGCCGTGATATTTTCATGCATTTATCGCACATACAGCTTAAACTTTTGCAGCAGTGTTTGACCAGGAGCACTCAGCAAAATACAGGACTTAGTTCAGAAAAAACTGTGTTGTGTGCCCTCTCTGCTCAAGAGGAGCAGAAGGCTTCTTTATTCATATTATGACTTTTTTTTGGTTTGACTACTGAATCTTTCTTGCTCTGTTTTCTCTCAAGCCTATCTAAAGCCCCAGGAAGATAAAAAAATACCCACAGTCATACTTTCCCTCAGAAAGAGGAGGTTGGAAGGAATAAAATGTAGGTGGCCTCATACTAATTAAAATCTGGACATAACATAATAATAACAAAAGGTTTCCATATACCTGGAATAGCAGGGAACTCGTTTTTGTTCTTCAAAGTTGTGATTTGGCCACAGCCTCTACCTTGATTGACAAAACACAGTGTTTTGTCTTCCTAATATATTAAAAACATGTGCATCTGACTTAAAACCACACAAAAAATTTCCAACAAATAGGCAAAATGGATGCAAAAGCAGTAAATAAGGGAGGGGAAAAAAAAAAACTAAACTGAACTTTACAGTAATTACAAGCCTAAAGGTCTTCACTACATATAAATCATTTTTCAGTTTCAAAGCCATATCAATCTCAGAATTAGTAATGCAGAAAAATTTCAGTGATGATGTGGTATCACTAATTGCAGATAGAAAGCAACCAACAAAGAGAAAACTAGTGTCAGACTTTTGCTTCAAGTGCTCAGTATGTTCTTGGTTCTGTAACAACAACAATAACAGAGAAATGATCTCATTCTTTGTTTACTCCCTTCCCATATCTACACTCTCCTAGAGATGTAAGGTGTCAGTTTGAATAAGGTGTTTCACCTCCCCCCCAGGATATAAATTTCATCATGACACTGAAGAACCCTATAAAACAATGAAACTATTGAAATACGTAACTCTTCAGATCCTTATTAATAATGTGCAACTTAAGCAACTCGGGCAGCAATTTGAGCAACACTAAAATTCATGTGCTGAACAGAATCTTCTTAAACTCCTTTGGCTTCAGTGACACTTAACCATACACATAAGGCTAGAAAGGATCAGGATTTAATTAAGAGAGCAGCAGACACTGAGCCAGCATTTCAAAGCATTCAGGCCTTAGGCTTCCTTCCATCACCTTCCCCTCACCCCCACAACCCCCCTGCAAATCCAATCCTTATGGCTCAAATTTCCCAACTACTGACACTGCATTTTCCATATCCAATAGGTTATTGTGCTCTCCTCACACTATTGCTTACCTGAAATTCATCAAGAAGCGCTGCTGAACAGGATGCTACATGAAAGAGAATTACACAGTCATGTCAGAAAGGATGTACTACAGACAGGCATAGGACATAGAGTGTGTTTTAGGTTGTCAGGGGTCCCCAGAACAGTGATTAGCATTTCCATCCCAGCTTTAATGCTACAGTTTGGAAAGATAACCTGTATGATACAAACAGACACCGAACAAACCTGAAGTTTCAGAAAACTAAAGTAGATTCTGCTTTATAGAATAACAATCAGATTCAGATGCCATCAGGTGGGAAAAACACTTTGCTTTGTACATCTCAGCACAAATTGCACTCTTTTGGGATTAGATTTGCAGGAGGAAGATCTTTGGTTTTAATCACAACCTAGCCTGGCCTTAAACAGGTTGTCTGGGACAACGTCCATTTGCATTAAAAGGAGATGTAACCTGGCACTCAAATACTTTAACATCATCAATTTATTGCATTAGGATTGGCCACCCTCTCTGTAAAAATTTTTTCCTTCTATCTTGTCTAGATCTTCTCTCTTTTAGTTGTCCTGTCGCAACAGGCCCTCCTAAAAAGTCTGTCCTCATCTTTCTTATAGGCCCCTTTAAATACTGAAAGGCTGCAATAAGGTCTCCAGAGAGCCTTCTCTTCTCCAGGCTGAACAACCCCAACTCACTCAGCCTGTCCTCATAAGAAAGGTGCTCCAGCTCTCTGGTCATTTACGTGGCCCTCCTCTGGACATACTCCAACAGGTCCATATCTTTCTTGTGCTGAGGACTCCAGACCTAGACACAGTAGGAAACTTAAGACTCTCCCAGATTTTTACACTTGCTCTAAGAAATGGTATTTTTATGTCCACAAGTCACCTGTCCTGTGGCAGCTCACCTCAGCCAGGTGAGACCAGCACATCTGGATAGGAAGCACACATCTTGCTCACCTCAGGGTCCCTCCTGCTCCTGTCTGCTCTGCCAGTTCAGCCACTGCCATCTGAGGAAGAAGAGCCGTCCCGCTGTAAAGATCTGGTTTTAAACCCCCCTGGGTTAGGACTGGGAAAGAGGGAAAGAGCAGCACACCAAGCACTGCAGCACACAGCTTTCTGCTTCCTTTCTCTGCCCAGCAGGCACGTTACACAAGTTTGCTCAAAGGCTCCTGCCTGAAAAGAGCCACAAATAAGGTTTTGCCCTCTTTCGAAGTCAGCTATTCTTGTTGAATCTAGACTATGTGGCCTTGAGCTTCCTTTGTGAATTTTCTGACTGATGTGATGAGGAAATGTGGTGCCTTCTCTGTTCCCTTCTCAGATTTTAATGTCTGAACAAGCAAATTAAAGAAGTCTTCATTCTTCCCAGACATCAGACAAAATGATATCAGCACTATACCATGTATAAACAGCTTTCTTAAATCTTTTCAGAAACTAATCCGTACCAGTAAACATTCAGATCCCTTCCTCTAGAGAAGTGCCCCATCTTAAACTGGCAAGGCTATTTGCAATAGGAAAGGCAGCCAAACAGTTTCCTGGGTTTAGCTTTTCACTCCTTTGTCTACCCAAGCAGCATTTGGATGGTTTAGCTCTCCCAGCTAGGGAGTAGCAGTGCTGGCAAGTACAACAGCCCTTAACAGCAGATTAGATAATAGCTGGTACTACTGCTACAACAGTAGTCAAAGCAAGCCTTGCACATTTCTCCCTCCACAGCCTTACTCCTCAGACATGCTTCAAGGTGCTGACTTTGAAGTGTCCGATGCATCTAACTCGCTCCATGAACTTGGCAGAAAACGAAGAGAAACTGCCCTGGGGTCACACATACACAGCCCTCCCTCACCCCACAGGGAGAAATGGGGCTGGAATGAAACGGGAATAGTTCAGCTGTTAAAACCGGGTACTACAGGAGGGTTAGACAGCTATGGCCCCCATCTACAACTCTGAATGACAGCTACATTTCCAGAGAATTGACATGCTTCATCTTAAGACAGGTCAGTCACTAGATTTAGTCTAAAGCTACAAAATGAGAAGAACTGCAATATGCAGACTCAGACATAAAATCTGTGTGATTTCTAAAAGCTTA
Organism: Todiramphus chloris collaris; assembly: GCA_025345505.1. Lineage (NCBI taxonomy): Eukaryota > Metazoa > Chordata > Aves > Coraciiformes > Alcedinidae > Todiramphus > Todiramphus chloris. The sequence goes on along the minus strand of JANVCC010000062.1, from coordinate 6,800,795 downwards.
GTTGAATTTGAAGCAGCAGGTTATCTGTTATTTACAGCTGTCAGAAGGAAACACAGGGCAAAATATCAACTTGTAAACTACTGTCCTAGTGATTCATTCAAGTACAGCATCTTATCAGCTCTTTTGTTTGGACTGACACAGACACACCGACCTTAGTAACTAAGATTAAAATCAAGCTTAACTAAAGTCAGGTACCATGCAAACCTACAGACTTATGTTCCCTTTCAAATATGCCCTTGTCCAAATTACAGAGGTAAAAATCCTTTTATTCTGCTACAAGAAACAAAAAGAAGTTCTGAAAGAGGGCAAAGAAAGGAGGGGAAAAAATGCTAGAGTTCAAGGAAACTAGTATGAAGAAAAGCAAAAGATACTATAGCAGCAACAGTAATAATAATTATAATAATAGCTTCATTCCTTACAAAAGCATAAGCATCCCCTTCCAAAGATCTCCTGGCTCATCTTTATAATTTCCATGGAGGTGTGGCTTTCTCACACTGCTTGAAGAGCCCCTGCTCTTCATCAACTTCTCCCACACTGATGGGCTGCAGGTGGCTCCTCTCCCTGCAACAGACAATTATTGCAAAGGGAGTTTCCCTGGGAAAAGTCCATTTTTTTTTACTCCTGCCAGATCCTGCTTGGAAAGGAATTTGACTCACCGCTTCCTTAGATAAGCCATGCATACCTGGACAGCACTAAGAGGGAAGACAGAAACTGGAAACAAGCAGCCATTCACAGTTTATGCTGCTCTACCTAGCAGCAAGTACTCAAAATGATAATACTGTCTTTGACTGCTTATAGCACCTACCTTGCTCTGATATCTCTTTTAATAATGTTTCAAAAAAGTCTTGCATGAGAAGTGAGGTACCTCACTGCTGGCAACCTCAGAACTCTGTTCTCAGAACCATCTTGCCTGGTGCTTGCACAACTGTATTCCTTTGGCACGTCAATATCTCCTCATCATATGTGCATACCTTGCACTGTCTTGTGAGTGGTGGTCAGCTAACCAGCTCAGGCTACAGCTCCCTCTGGACCACCAGGAGCCCCTGGTAACAGGCTACGCCCAGAGAATGTGCAGGGAGAACCCCATCCTTCCACCAGGCGAGACAGACCTTGCTCTGCCTGAGCTCAAAACTGGCTCCATGTAGCCAGTTCTGAGGTTAAGAGCTGGATGTGAGTGCAGTGTCTTGGATAATGTGTCCCCTTCTCTGACATCAACTCAGGCACACCACAACACTGACACAACACTACACCATCAGGGCAGGAGGTGGCAGGGGTACAGCTAGCTGGAAGTGTCAGCAGGGGTATTCATGTCTGTCTACACCTAACTGCATAGATTAGTTTTAAATTTGGCCATGCCACATACCAACACTTGAGCATCCTGACATCTGTGCAGGACTTGAAATCCTTTATTCATTAAGTTGCAAAGATATTTCCATCCTGTTAAAATCCAAGGGCTTGGGCTGGCTCTTAGAGGAGGGAATACAGCCAAGGTGAGTATTTTTCCTTTCAGAAAATAAAGTAGCTGTGCCTACTTTCCCTTTTCCCCATTAACTGGGAAACTTCCATCTAGCATATGAAACACCTAGACAAATTTACCCTTCTTCTTTCCTAGACCCCCTGATTTTGGTAACATGGGGCTAGCAGTCCTCAGACAGTCCCTCTATTCTGATCTTTCACAGTCAGCACTAATGGTGCAACTGATGACAGATTTTCAGGAGTCAGCTGAATGTGTACATCACTGGCCACCACAAACCACACGTTGCACTACTCCTCCTAAAGCCCTCTAAGCTTAACACCGAGGGTGTATCTGACAGCATTGCTTTCATACTGAGCAGTTGGAACTTGGGATAGAAAAAATTCCTTTACCCAGAATTAACTATACAACCAGAGGATGCATAGTTCTACCAGCTCTATAAAGCAGGTATCACACCTGAAGGGTGGATCTAGGTTTTGGTTCCTTACTCCATTGATTATATTTTTTTTTTAGTATTCAAAATCATGGGAGCAGGACTTGGATTCACCAGTTCCCTCCTCCTGGGAAAACAAACTTGCTAATGAGAGTCTTGACTGCTCAGCTTCTGCTCCAATTCAATGATGGTGTAATTAGTCCAGGTAAAAAGAAAAACATTTAGCAGCCCAGGTGGGTGGGTGGGTTGGAGACATGGGCTGAGGAGATAGGGAGAAGTGAGCTGTAACAGCAGTTCCTGACTGGCCATAAGAAAAAAAATCAACATGCCTTACTAGTACCAGAGTGACTGGTCATGCTTGTAAGCATGATTTCAGCTATACTGGGAATTAAGGACTGGAGCCTTGGCTAAATACATACTCATGCAATTTACAGTCCCTGTAAGTCAAATGAAACTTTCAAAACTCTGTTCAGGGTGGGTTAAAAGTCCATAGTTTTTAATAAAAAGAGATGTTTGCCTTTACAGAAATGGGCTCTTGGTAACTATATTTTTCTGCTGCTTTGGTATGTGTTTATAAGCCTGAAGCTATTGGAGGGCTCATGAGGTTCACAGCCAAGTCCCCACCACTTGTTTCCACCCAGCTGCCTGCTTATCTGTTCTGGTGCAAGTGCTCTAGGCAAGTGGACGATGAACTCAGAGGAGGAGATTCATTGATGAAAATCAGTATTGCCTTGAGGAGTCTGCTTCAGACTGTGACACCAGCTGCTGGAAGTGAATCTGAATTTGAGGAGATCAATTCACAGATGCTTCTGACTGTATGCCCTTGTTATGGTGAGGTTTGACTGGAGTGAGGACTGCAGGGAGGCTGTCCTCCCTCTGCCAGAGCTGTCAGAGGGCTTTTTGTTGAGGGGCTGGTGCTGCTCTGCCTGACTTGCATCCCTCCCCAGCCAGTAAAGCAGGAATGGGAGATGACCAAGAATAGAGTCCATGTGCAGACCACAGTTTTAGAGGAGAATAAAACAGGGAAGCAAAGAAAATCACAATGAATTCTCTCAAGCTGCCAAAAAACTGTCTATGCAAATTATTCCAATTAAGAGAAATTAAAAGTTTTATTTCGAAGTAGTGATTTTTTTTTTTTTCCAATAGCTTAGCTCTCTAAATTTTTAAAAGATACCCTCTCCAAAAAAAAATCTAAGGAAATAATTCCTCCCCCTAACATTAAATTGGTGTTTTTCAATTCCTAATATAAAAACCCAGTGCCTTAGGAATTACAGTGAATAGGACTGGACTCTCAGAACTTTTGCTAGTGCTGGCTCCAGATGTAGGCTTTCTCACTCTCATCCAAGTCAGGAAAGTGGGTGAAACATCTTAAATATAAGCACAGAAATTTACATACTAATTCAGAGTAGTGATCCACTTTATCCATTCTCTCAGATAATAACCAGTGGGAGAGGTCTCAAAAAGAGAATACAAGTGGGAAAAAAGGTCCACAGGGAAAGCACTATGAATTAACAGTTGGCTTATAGCACAAAGCATGAAGATTTCTATTATTTTCCTCTTTTTAAACCTACATTACATTTTCATCCTGCATAATGCACATGTGATTTTATAATAAATGCATAAATTGTCTCAGTTCCTGTCTGATCCTTTATATCAGCAGTAACTTCTGAAAATAAGTTTCACGTATTTGCTATAACCTGACAATACCTAGACTAATACACACACACAAACACACTCGTGTAAGTTTTTTGTAAGTGCTGACTTTGTGTTTTTCAGAAGATTCTGTTTAATAAGCCAAGAAAAATAGAAATAGCAGCAAACAGCTATTTAAAAACAGAACAGGAAAAACATCATCGATAAATAAATTTGGAAAACAAGGGGAATGGATTTGTAGTTTATATGCTGCAATTTACAGATTCAAGAGAAGAAGAGAAATATTCATATTGTTCTTTCAGCAGTGAAATAGCTCTACCTTTACGCATTCCTCTGGTGGATGGTTACTGATTGACTTGGCCATCTCCTCCCACTGCACTGTTTTAAAGCTTGGGTACACTGGACACAGCCAGAGCTACAGAAAATGACCCGCATTTACTTTTCACCCCTCAAATTCAGAAGAGAAAAGGGAGGAATTTAAGCAGGCTCTTTCTCAACATCCATAAAGGACTACAACACCTACATCTTTGTTTATGAATAGATAGCCCTGACTGCAGAGAGTTCCTTTCTGCTATTCTTGAACAGTGGCTAAAGCCTGGCACATGAGTATTTTAACAGTTTAAAAGTATTTCAAGGCCTACTTTCTCTTAGACTTTTGGGGGATTGTTACTGAAAAATCCTTTGCCAGGTTAAATATTTGTGTTTGGTTTTGTGAGGTCAGAGACCCAATTTACTAATGTTTCATACTAATCCAACTACCATAACCAAATGGAGATTAGATTGGGACATTCTCATGGAAGTATCACAAACATTTCCTGCTGTTCTATCTTCTTCTGTTATCACTGAGGATAATTTTCCCATGCAAATGAAAGCTACCGAAAAAAAAAGAAGAAAAAGAATCTTGATTTTGCTGTGCTTGAGTAATTCCTAGAGAAAGGCCCTTGTGGCATCTACCAGTGAGCTCCAACTGGCCTGGCAACAGTCACTCGTCTCCGTCTATTGGGAAGTTAATGCCAGATGAAAACTTTATCCAAAGCTTAGATGTCCAGTTACAACCTGACATCTGTAGTTTATATTACCTATTACACATGACACAAAATATTTGCCTGATTTTAATTAGGCCAATGTTATTTGACCATTAGGGGGGAACAAAAATGAGATCAGAGTACAAAAAAGAACACGTAACATTTAAACAATATCGGACTGTGGCTCTGCTGTTCCCAAAGTGTTTGTCGGAGTGGCAGTGTGGAGGTCCATAGTTAATGTATTGCAGCAATTTTTATGTTAAATTTGCTCACTGTAAAGAAGCAACAGTGATAAAAAAAATCCAAACTGTTTTTAAAATGAAGCTGGATGTGCTCAAAAAAGGGTAAGAACATATCAGCCTTGTGATAGCCCATCTCATAGCTTGAGGCGGTCCCATATAACATACACATAGCGTAAGCCAGCCTGGCTTTGCTGAAATCAACGGTCATGCTGAAGTCGCAGCAGTAAAGGATTTGCCACATCCTTTATCTAATTGCCAGGTGCTCAAAACATCCAGCAGCAACACAGTTTCTGGAATCAGGCCTTGAATATCAAAAATTAATATATTTTCATAATATTATTAATATATTTTTATATTATGAATTAGTTGAGTATCTTTTTGTCTGTATTGCCTCAGTACCTTGTCTTCCAGGGTAGAAGGACACAGCTAATCTGAATTTATTTAAGAGTAAGTAATCTTCACTGTGATCTCAGCCTATTTTGAAGTTGACAAGAAGAGACTTTCATCCAACAATTGTCAAACTGACTTCTAATTACCAGAAATATATGTTCCCAGATCTGCCTATGTACTTCAGTGAGTCTTACCAGATTTGATGTAGGATGTGCTTTTCCTTTCTCCTACAGGTCACAGTCATTTTGTTTCTGTTTAGAATTGGTGACCTAAAATTAAGTGCTAAACAATAAAGGATTATTTTTGTTAGGATTGGGATTTACAGAAAATTGTTTTACACTGATCTGTGGAAAACCTCAGATGAAGATGATGAGCTGCCTTGGAAGTAAGAAAGGCAATTAACACCATGCACATCACGTGAGCATTTGGACCACTAACAGTTTTTGTCTCTTCTTCTCTCCTTTCTCCCTTTTTGCCTGCTTGCTTTAAAGCTCCTTCTGCAGAAGGTCAAAGCATCAGTAGCTGAATGAATGTTGATGTGTTGGGCCATCCTTTGAAAATCCCCTGAAATCTTCAGTCCAGATTTTTTCTCCCTCAGCAGAGTGCCCATCCTAAAGCGTATTTGACACTATTAGCAGGAATTCCATCTGCCTTCCTATCAAGTCACTTTTCTAGCAAACTCAGGTGCAGGGATGGCACTGCAAAGCTGAGGCTTGATTTATGGTCACACCTTCTAAGTGTGCCCCCCATTAAATATTTCACCACCTTCAGATTGATCCATTACAACCTTTTCTCCCTCCATTCCCAAATTATTCAGTAAGGACTCTCAGTCTGAACTGAAATTAAGCATCAGTTTTAAGATCATCATCAACTTCATGCTCAGCAGCTCACTAAAAACCTTAAGTCTGAGCAGGTTTCTGCTCAAGCCTGGAAAGGAAGCAATACTGAAGGCATAAGGCACTAGTGTCCCAGTCCATCTGTAACCCCCAAAATCCAGAGACTCTCTGCCAGGAATAATCAGACCAAACACTATCTCTGATTTCCTGGGTTTTTTGGTTTTTCTTTTAATTCTTAATAGGCTATAATGTCATTATATTATGTTTCACATCTCTAATTTAGATTGACAAACACAAGCCTAGAAAGAGAAGCAGGACAAAGTGAAATCGGGGATCCGCTCGAGGGTCAGGACGCATACGGTGAACATCTGCATCACAAATGGTGCGGCCGGCTGCGAGTGAGCTCATGCAGCTGGGGCTGGAGGAAGACAGCTTTAAGGCTATCCAGAATGTCACTGCAAATAAACCCTCTATTTTCCCAGCTGAATCATAGTCGTGCGGTCAGAAACTGTGGTAGAAATACAACGGGATACATTGAAATGCATAACCGTGGTTTGGGTCGTGAAATCACTGCAGCACATCTAAATTTCCCCCTGCTGCCTTTACTGGGCTCTAACTGCAGAATACATCGGCACTGTATCCAGATGTGTTGCAGTGTTCAGTGGGTAAACTCTGGAGTAATTTATCCAAAGTTTAGGTGTTACATTTGTTTATAGACATGGGTAGGTGCTTGAAAGTTGGGAAATTCTTTCCAGTCTTATCTGAATCATCATAAATTTCCTTAAAAGGTACGTTTGGGAGTACAACTTCATGAAGGATTTCTGGTACTTTTAAACCTTAGTCTGCTTGGAAAGGCCCAACAGCTTTGGGTCTTACTGAAACACAGCTTTTCTTACTGTATTTCAGCAATGTTGTCTTGCTGGAAGCTTAAATCACTGCAAATGGCCAAGAAACAAGCCCATGGCTGCATAGAAAATATACATACAGATATGTAAATGTACCATTATTTGTTTTTATAATGTTTGCTTACTTATCAAAAGAAGACTTTCAAAATAAGAGGATAATATTTGTTATTCTGATTTAAAAAAAATTATAATTTCTTATTTTCTTCAAATCGTCTCATTTCTTCTGACGATAGATACCAAATGAGCACAGAAGAACAACCTAAATTTTGCCCATAGCATACTAAAGGCTTTTGGATTACATTAATGACTCCACTATGGAGTCATTATTTTGGTTTCACTGTTAAGTTTGATTTACAAATCAGATTCTGCTCCTGGTTACCTCAGTGCACATCTGAGATAGCACAGTCCAAGCTACTTAAAACTACCTAAGTGCAGATGTAAACCTGAGCAAAGCCCATGCTATGAAAATATGTCTGTCAGCAGAGAGCAGATAGATTTCAGAGCTGCCTTGGAGCACACTCAGTGTGCCTGGCTTGCTGTAACACACTGACTCTCTCAGGTTTCAATCCTTCTGCCTCCTCCAGACTCTGACAATTTCTTACCCGATTAAAATGCAATCAGTGTAACCAAAGTAGTAGAAAAAAAAAAATAAAAATCAAGGAACAGCAAACTTCAGTAATGTTAGGCTATGTTCAACTGGTACTGACTGAAAGAAGTCAATGAATCTCTGCAGTGTAAATAGTACGGAAAGAAAAGTTGTAAAGAGAAACTAAGTGTCTGTCACTTTAAATGTTATTAATTATGAAAACAAGCTTGGCTGCTGAGTGATGATTTCATTTTGAGAAATAAAGCTTGAAGGACTGACAGAGCAGTTTGTCCGTAACAGATACACCATTACACAGTATAAATAATCATGGCAATGTTGGCCTTCAACACCATCATAAAGTATTTATCAGCAAGCTGTATTTAACTGAACGAGCATTTTTTCTTGTGGAGAGGTCACCTCTCGAAGCAGAGATTAATTCTCCTAATGGATTTTCCTTACCTCTGTGAAAAAGGCACTACACACTTGATGGCTATACCCAGCACACCAGTGGAGTTTCGCATGATGCAAGGCTGGTGCCAAAATGTTGCTGTGCTTTGCACCCTTCTGCCAGGGTGCTGGGCAGTGCTCTACTGGGCACTGGCCTCCTGGCAGCCCAGAACACTACAGCATTATCCAGGCTATTTTCACAGGACTGTCACACGACTGTAAACACAAAGAGTTTCAATGCATTTTGCATCTGATTCTGATCTCAGTTATCTCTGCGAAAATCAGAAATAACTCCCGTGAAGCCGATGGAGTTCCACTAATTTAAAACTAATGAGAATGGAGACTTGTGCTGAGTTCTCCCTCTCCCTCATTTTCTGCCAATTACTGCCTTCTAGTAAGGCATATTTTTCCTTATGAGGCTACAAGCCCAAGGAGGCTTTCACAAACCAGTGCTGCTGCTCTTTATCTCTTCGTCACTGAGAGAACCAGCATGGCTCTGCAGCCCCAGTCTCATCATGGCTGCCCACCAGATCCGGATGCTGCTCAGCTTGGGGACATGTGTCAGTCTATGCCAGATTCAGTCATAGAACTGTTTAGGTTGAAAAAGACCTTTTAGATCACTGAGTCCAGCTGTTAAGCCAGCACTGCCAAGTCCACCATTAAACCATGTGACTAAGCACCATATCATCTAGCAGTTAATGCCACCTCATGCCATTCACACCATTCAGATAACTCAGCCTCAGAAGAAAACCTGCAGACACATTTTCCAAAGCACTGGTGGCTGAAGAGGTGTTAGATTGCTCTGTGCTAAGACACTTTGACTTGATGCTCTGAGTTTAGTTAGGAAGGAAAACAAAAGCTGTGAGGAAGGAGTGGTAGGGAGGTAGAGGAGAAGCTTTCAGCTGGTGATGTGGCATCAACCCAGAACCAAATGGGTGTTTTGCCTCACCTTGCTGAATATTGACAGGCTGTACAGAAATTGTGTTGAAACTATTGCAGATGATTAAATTGGGACAGCTAATTTACACAGCCTCAGAGGTGGCCTGGCTATAATTTAGTACTAGGAATTTGAAAGCAATTGCTCTTGGGTTTCTGTTCCCATCCCTGCCACCAACTCAGACTGTTATCGAGTCTGCTGGTGAATTTGTGATGAGGTTTTAGTTTGATTAGATCCCTCCCTCCTGAAAAATGCAACCAAATATTCTGTGGACTGGTGTGATGCCAACAGATGCCACATGGGGAAAAAAAAATAGAGAGGCTGGAAAGGAAAAAAAAAATGCAAAACAGAAAGGAAATCAGGGAAAGAGGCCATATGAACAAACTCACTGCAGTTTACTAGTTCCTTGACAGATGAAAATAGCTTCAGCAAGCACTGTTTTGGATGGTTCTTTACTGTTTTCTCTCACCAGCATTTTGCGGAATTATGCTAGTGGTGTTTTATTGGTCAGACTATCGATATATACAATGATAGTACAATAATAAACATACAGAGTCATGACTCCAGAGCCAGGCTGTTGAAAGAGTAAAGCTTTGGAAACACAATGGTTTACTGAGGGCTGTCCTGCCCCCTCCCCCTGTCTCAAACCCAGCAAGATTATTTATTTATTCAGGGTCTTCTTATCATTAAGTATTAAAAACAACCCTTCCCCTCCAAAAAAAGAACCACCCAGCAACACAAAGAAGAGTGCTTTTGTAAAGACAATGTGCCGATAGCAAGAATAATATTGCTATTTTTTGCTGTTGTGAGGTTGAATGTTTGCTTCCAGTTAATCCATAATAAGTCTATCTTTATTTCAATTAACTCATTCACCATATAAACACCAACAGACTCTTCCAGCAGCAATTATAGAAACCAGCCACATTGACAACACCCTGTGATGTTTCTTGTTATTACGAAAGCAAAAAAAAAAAAAAAAAAGTAATTTGGCATCAGTAGTTGCTGGTTTAGCTTTTTGATTTTATAGAAAATATTTGTGCAAGGAAGCATATAACTGGCAAGACACAGAAAGGCCCTGCTTTATGTAATGCTGTACAGGGACCATGGGAGCAGAGCACAGGGCTAACGTGGGGCTGCTTTGACAGCTGAAAGACAACAATCCTTACCTCCTTCTGGTCATGAACTCTGATATATTGTCTGAATAAATTTTGCTATTTAGAGAACGATCCTTCTGAGCAAGGTGGAGGTTTCATCAGCTCAATATAACAGCTCTTCCAGCTAAAACCATCAAAAACATGGACAATATGGAGCATTTGGTCATTAACAGCATGGAACCCGCACACCACAGAAGCATGTAATTGTACTTGGTGGTATGAAACACTGAATGAATTATGACTAGTATTCCCAAAACACATAACAGATTTCTTCCCAAAGCCTTAGGTGCCTCAACACAAGTGGGCAAAGCAGCACTCATACTACCAGTCCTTTAGAAGTGACAAAGCTCTCATGAAGGTCACATCACCCATGCATCAGACAAATAAATCTACCTTTAATTAACAAGGGTGGAGGACTGAGGAGTGGTCACAAAGACTACAAAGATCACAAAGAGATGCGGTCTCTTCACAATACAACTTTTTCTCATTGCCCAGACAAGCAATTCTGAGCACAGTGAGGATATTTTATGGAAGACAGAGGGTTAAATTTCTGCTTGGGTGTGCTTCCATCAGCACTTTGTTATGTGCTACCTTTTCTCTGGAGTTTGCCCTACATTTACAGCTTCTAGCTATAATTGATTAGCCATATACAGCTCACATAAACTGCTAAAAGAAGTGCAGTTTCAACAAGTGGAAAAAGTCATCTAAAACCTAGAATAAAATGTAGATCAGTTACCCCTGTTCTTTGCAGAACATGGAACTAGGAAATGTGTCTAAATGCTGCCCACTGTCTAAATGTACCACTAAATGTACCACTGATTGTATCTGGGATTTGGAGAACAGAATTTGGAGGATATTCCTTTATTCAAGAAGGAACCAGAAGGGTGTCTTAACAGGGCCCTATAGAATCGTAGAATGGTTTGAAAGAGATCCTGGAAATCATCTAGTTCCAACCCCTCCTTGCCATGGGCAGGGGCACTTCCCACTAGACCAGGTTGCCTGAAGTCTTTTAGCTGAGTCTTGCTCTGACAAAGGGTGATACATGCTCCTGATGTGTTATTGAGAGGAGGTTCAGTCGAGGAAGATTTGGTAGTTTTTAAGTGTCAGTAACTAAGGATTCTTTTTGCTTTGGGAATGGAGATTTCATCGAGAATGTAACACTTTTTAAGTGGGGAAAGGAGGGGAGGAGAGGATAAACCACAGCTGGTATCCTTAGGGAAAAAAAACCCAGAGAGTGGCAAGACAGCAGAAGGGAGCTCCTTAAGATGGTCTTTCATGCGGTTTTGCATCAGACAAATTCATTTACTTCGCTATTTCAGCATTTTTGGTTAGTGGGTGACCAGAGCATTATGGTGTAAAACATAACTTCTGTATATTTTTTCTCTTTGTTCTTGATTCTTGACCCCAAATCCCACTGGCCCAGGGAAAAGCTAACCCATTAGATACATTAATGCAGTCTACTGCAGAATTTGAATACGTAACTGGAAGAAAGGAAAGCTTCAATATTTTGAGCTACCTCCTACCACTTAACCCAGTACCATATCTTGTGTGTTTCTGTTTCAGCCTATGAACCTTTGTGGATACTCTTGTCCTAAGGAGGGCCTCTCAGCACCTAAATTCAGGTATAAAGCACTGTCCTGTGCATGTAGCTCGGATTTCTGTTCCCAGGCACTGTGGTGTGCGATGTGGGTTGGAGGTGGAGCACACTATGAAGAGTTGCATGCTGGCAGTACCCTAAACATTGCACTGCATTCCAGAGAGGTAAAATCATAGAATCGTTTTAGTTGGAAAAGACCTTTAAGATCATCGAGTCCAACCATTAACCCAGAAACAAGGTAGAGCTGGGACTGAAGGGACTGGTTTGTGGAATATTCAGAATTTCATTACGATAAAAAGCAGTGGCATCTGATTTAAGAAAAGGAACTAAACCCCAAAATAAAAGTTTTCCTCTATCCATTTTGCACATGCACGTTTCCTTATGCACACAAACCTGGAGTGCAGCATTTGACAGAGCTCTTTTTGTAACAGCTGCTGGAGAAATAGCACCAAATTAAAAGCAGAATACAAAGAAATTCATTAGCCTGTTCTGCAAGACTGAGAGTCCAAAAGAGACATTTGCTTAACATGGTGTGTCTTTCAGCACAGGCCTGGTGGAAACATTAAAACTGGGATCAGCAACTACCATAAACACACATTCCTTAAAGCATCTGAAGACAAGCAGTTTGTTTGCTGTCACTCATTGCAAGGAAGGGAGGCCAGCTCTGGAGGTCCTTCTAAAGTGACACCGTTTAATGTTCTGCACATAGGTTTCAGGACAGTAGGTAACTCATAACTGTGTGCAGTGAGTAACTAACAAATGCTAAAATACTTAATGACTCTAAAACACTGCTGAGAAATTACTTGGATGTCCAGAGCATTTTAAAGACAAACCTGTCCACAGTATGGGCCATCTGCTCTCAGATTCAAAGCTGCCAAGAAACTGCTTTTAGAGCTCCTAAGCTTTCTGCCGTTTACCACTCTTTCATGGAGGACTGAATGAGCCTGTAGTCTATTGCCAAGACAGGAGTAAAGTTGCCTGCAGCAGCTCGTAGCCTTGGAGCTGCTAAAACCAACAGCAGGAAACAGGAACATCATGTCGGGACCTTGTACCAAAAACGATCTTCATGTAATCTCTGTGTGTGTTCACCTGTGACCACCAGGCAGTTTTACTGCCTTACTGTGCAGCAGCCTTACCCCTCCTTTATTTCTCTCCTTGTTCCACTCTGGTCACTTGGGTTACATGAATATGGCTCTAGATAATTGGTGGCTGGACTCACACTGTCAAGAATAACCTAAATCCTCCAAACACCTCATGGAGGTTTAAAAGATCTAAACATTTGGGATCAACATAATTTTGAAATGATCAGGCTTTATATGAGCAACAGAACATCCTCGCAACAGCACGGTCTCACCAGACATGTCAACCCACCTACAGGAAACCTCAGAGCTTTGCTTGTGCTTATCGTTTTAATTTGCTTTAATTCAGTTCTGAGCAAGTAGACAGGGAGCACTAGTTTACGTCCCCAGCAGAAGAGATGCCAAGGAGCAGGAAGGTGAGCCCTGAGTCCCAGAAGCACCCGGCCAGTCTCTGAAGGGCCATTCCCTCGCTCTAAATGTCAGAAATCAGGGATAAGGAGGAAGGAATGTGTCCTACCACAGTCGCTCCCAGGGCAGCAATCTTTGGTGACGTATAGAGTGGAAAATGTGTCAAAGCAGTTTACAAGAAAGAAAAAAAAACATGATGAGGAGAAGGGCAGCTGAACGACAAAAGAGTCATGAAACAAACATCCAACCACAAATAATTTGATGGTTTTATTTGTTCATATTATCCTGCTGACACGGCATCTTTTGCCCCGCTGACTGCGTTTGCCGTATTGGCGCTGAAGCCTGGCAAACCCCGAGACTGCTTTCTGTGTAACTAAAGTGGTTACAATCGATTGGAAACTCCTCATGTGTTGCCCATGTCTAGATGATGAAAAAGGGACCCCTAAACCCGAGGTCCCTTTGGTATGGCTTTCTGCAGCAAAGGAACTGTACAGCCTCCTTGGTGCAGCTGTGGCAATCCAGAGTTGCTTGCCTTTGACACTCTTGCAACTCAGTGCTGGCTGGGAAACCTCAGAAGCTGTTGCCTTTAATGATCCCATAGCTGGGAAATTGGCTGAGATCCTTTTGCTGGCAGTGGGATCTGCATAACCTTGTTAAAATAGCTGTTTGGGTAACCTGCATCTTCTGAAAACAGGGTTCTGTGGCCCAATTCCCTGGATGTACAGCAACACAGTGCTGATCATAACAAGATCTACCTGGGATCAAGTAAAAAGATTAAACAAAAAACAGACCTATGTGATGGTTGAATATTTTGGCATCAAATTGAGTCTAGAAGAAAGTAACGCAGAAGAAAAGGCTCCTGCTAGAAGCTGAACTCTGGTGCCTTTCAAAGGTGGACTAGGATTTCTTTCCTCCATATGGGTTTTGTCTGGTATGGAAGGTCATCTGGAAGTTATGTGTGACCCTCGCAAGCATTCTTTAAGCCTTAATAAGCTGGGGAAAGAACCCACTAGAACAAGAAGAAAGGAAAGTACAGTAGAGCTATTAAGACCATAAAGGGCACTGGAAAAAGAGACTTAGAATATTTTTTTTCCATGGAACTTTGAGAGGTTACAGAAATGTAAAGGACCCCTTGAAAACATTAGGTTGCCTGCTGCTTTTTGTTTAGGAACCTCCATCCTGCCGTCACAGGAAAGATACACAGCCTCTTGGATGTTTCCCTAACAGTTCTCATTTTAGGTAATGTAAATAACATTTTTTACATTAACATCTTATTTATGTAGAATCTTCTGTCTCAGCAGATGTCCTACAGCTGTAGGTGTATAAAATACAGAACAGGGCTGGGGGTGGGGGAGAGTGGAGGATTAATCTCTTCCTTACACAACTAAGGAGGAAATTCAGTGGAGCAATGGAAGTGTTATCAGATAGCAGATATCACATGAGTCGGACATGGGATCCAGAGATGAGGTTCTGTTTGCTTAAGACACTGTTTGCCTCATCCTTTGATGTCTTGCATATTGTATTTTTAAGTCAAAGATGTAGGAAGTCTAATAAATAATTATTGTTATTAGAAAAGCAAAATCTTTTTTTTTTTTTCTTACGTAGCAAAAGAGGTTCACACGTGGTAGCCTTGTTTGCTTCAAATCTGGTTTTTATCCCCTCAGGGGTACTGTCATGCCATGGTAGTCAACAGACATGCATCAGTGTAGAACTAAAATGAGTTCCATGTAACCCCCTTACCATTCAGTGAAAAATGATAGCACTTACGGACCACTTCATATTTCTAAGTTGGCTGCCTTTTTAAGGAACTGGAGCATCATGTCCAAACCAGCAATTACCACATATGTCAGTACATGGGTTTGAAATACAGATTTCCCCTGGTGCGCTGGTCCTCTGCTTGCTTGTAAACCCACCTTGTGCCAGATTAAGCCCTTTCTAAGTCAGTCCTTTAAAAGCACAGCTGAACTCTTGCTGTGTTAATTCTGAACTACAGCAGCCTGGGAGCACTGAAATCCGCGCATGCTGTGTGTGTCTGTAAGGGCACAAATCATGGGTAGTGCAGTGATGCTCTAAGAGCTGCAGCCAAAAGTAAAAAGGCAGGCTTTGATAATGGCACTGGTTAATTAGCAGGGAAATCATAAAATCATAGACTGGTTTGGTTTGGAAGAGACTTCTAAAAGTCATCTAGTCCAATCCCCCTGCAGTGAGCAGGGACAACATCAACTAAAGCAGGTTGCTCAGAGCCCTGGCCAACCTCACCTGGAATGTTTCCAGGGGTGGGTCTTCTACCATCTCTCCGGGCAACCTGTGCCAGGGTTTCACCACCCTCAGTGTAAAAAATTTCTTCCTTATATCTAATTTAAATATCTCCTTTTTTAGTTTAAAACCATCACCCTTTGTCCTGTAACCACAGGTCCTTCTAAAAAGATTGTCCCCATCTTTCTTACTCGGCACTTGTGAGACCACACGTTGAGTACTGTGTCCAGTTTTGGTCACCACAGCACAGGAGGGACATCGAGGTGCTGGAGCGAGTGCAGAGGAGGGCAACAAAGCTGGTGAAAGGGCTGGAAAGCATGGCCTGTGAATAGCGGCTGAGGGAACTGGGTTTGTTTAGTCTGGAGAAGAGGAGGCTGAGAGGAGACCTTATCGCCCTCTACAACTACCTAAAAGGAGGTTGTAGAGAGGCTGGTGTTGGTCTCTTCTCTCAAATTAGTAATGATAGGACGAGGGGGAATGGACTAAAGTTGCATCAGGGGAAGTTTAGATTAGATATTAGGAGGAAGTTCTTCACTGAGAGGGTGGTTAGGCACTGGAACAGGCTGCCCAGGGAGGTGGTGGAGTCACCATCCCTGGAGGTGTTTAGAGAACGATTAGATGTGGAGCTTGAGGATATGGTGTAGTGGTTGAGAAATGCTAGGACAAAGGTTGGACTTGATGACCCTGGAGGTCCTTTCCAACCATAATGATTCTATGATTCTATGATTCTTATAAGCTCCTTTAAGCACTGAAAGGCTGCAATTAGGTCTCCCCAGAGCCTTCTCTTCTCCAAGGTGAACGACCCCAACTCTCTCATTCTGGCCTCATAGGAGAGACGCTCCAGCCCTCTGATCATCTTTGTGACCTTCCTCTGGACCCACTCCAACAGGTCCATGCGTAGTGCTGAGTACTCCAGAGCTGGACACTGTGTCATGATAAATGCTAACATGGGAAGTTTACACACCACAGTCAACACTGTGTGTGGCCAGTATCTCAGTGCATCAGCAGGGGGCCAGCACATACATATGTATAGGAAGAGCAACTAATACAGTTAATGTGCTTCACCCAGACTGGCCAATTCAGAACTTCACACACACATCACTGAGAAATCTGCTCACAGATGTCTGGGGACCTGTACTGTTGTTCTTAACTGTAACCACAAAAAATTAGCTCTTCAGCACCTATAAATCAGCAAAATGTCCTTCTTTTCAGCAAAGAGGGGCCAGTTTTGCACCAGGACTACCAACCCTTCAGAGCAGAAAACAGTATGAGGCAGTTAAACCCAGGAATATGCACTGCTTCATCTTATTCAAAACATTAAGGGCAGATTTTAGCCTTGCAACCTGTTGATTGTTGTACATGAACTCTATGGATTTCCTTATTAACTTTGTTTTTCACGTACCATAGACTCTGCAGCGTTGTTTTTCACAGTGTCAGCATCTCCTGCCAAAGGGCAGAGGAATGCTGATGAGACAAACTGCAAAAGGTTCTTGTAGTTGTGATACCTCTTGTCAGTGACATCTGGCAGATTAAAAAATCTCAGTGCTCTACAAAAGTCATAAAGTTCATTTATAAGTGTAAAAAACTACTCGATCCTAGACTCCTAAACCAGCTACAGAGAACTTCTATTAAAAATCTAGGACATAGAGTACTGTACGAGCCCAAAAGTTAGGTATGTACATGTCTAGCTATTTCATGGATGGAAAAAGAAAAACTGACACAATTACAGACTTGTCATATTCCACTTCTTTCTTCAGAGTATTGAATGTCACTTAAACCAAAACAAACAGCCAAGTTCATTTCCCATGACAAACATCCAGGGACATCTTAAAGTCAAAACAGAAGCACCCAAAATCAGAAGGCAAAGGAAACTTTGACAGAGCTTCAGAACCTTGTCAGCTGCAATTATTCAGTAAGTGTACTCCAGTCAATGAAAAACAAGGGCCCCCTTCTCTGCAGAGTGCTGAGCAGTATTGAAAGGTTTCACAGGCACTGCTATCTGCAGCTTTAACTTAATAAAAAGAAACAAAACAAAACTTCCCTATGTTTTAATGCTAAGAAAAGGTGAACAAAACTAATAGTGAGAAAACCAAATGGGGTACAGAACAGCAAACAACAACAGAATCTCTGTTAACGCTAGGAAAAGAAGTCAAAGTGCATGTAAGTTAATACAATCCCTCATAACAAAGTACCCCTTACTGTAATTAAAATCTTCAATCACAACATTCAGTTGTGTTGAAGTAATATTTCCTACCCTTTTCACACAACTTGAGACGCAAATTATTTTGGGGGGGAAAAAAAAATAAAAAAAAAAGAGGATCAAATCTATAAACATAACAGGATTAGAAAAGCCTCAGATAACAGTCATAGTGCATGATTTGCTCCAGCTGAAAAGTAACTTCCCAATAAAACAGGCTACAAGTTTGGAGAATCGCTGGCACTTACCAGGAATGATCTCCTTCAGGAGAGGCAGGGAACAATTGTCATGCTCTGGGACCTGTTTGTACCACCAGGATCATTTTTGTACTTGCTGTGCTTTGAGTGATTGAGCGATGCTGTTAGTGCAGCCAGTGCACTGTAATTTCTGTGGGCAAAGAAGTACATCTGAAACCAATAAAATAACCTGGTTATTTGTCTTTCCTGCAGCATTTCTGGGAAGACAGAGTTTTCTGCAATTTCATGATACAATTGTTGAAACTTCGGGATACTCTGTAGATTAGATACATTAATTTTTGGTTTTTAAAGTATTTAATTCTTATATGCTGTTAACTTTAAGTGCTTTCAGCTTTGCTTAAATCTCAAGCAAAATCCAGTTTCCCGTCTATGTTGCCTACACACATTCTAACCAGAAAAACAGCCAGATGAAACCACACAGTGGTATCTCTGAGCTGGTACCTGTTAGTGTAGCAGGCTGCCAGAGCACTCCTCTGCTTCTGTGAAGGGTCAGACGGGTCAGTAGCTGCACAGTGACCACTTTCCACACCCCATGATGGAAAACTAATATACAACTGAAGAATGGTTATGTGTCCTAACATGGTCTTGGCTCTGAGAAGGGGAATGTGTTCTGAGGTTGTGCAGTTCTGGCACAGAGGCATATGACAGCCAAGAACCACCTTTGAGGGTGACAGAGCACTGAAACAGCCTGCCCAGAAAGAAAAGGAATACTTCTTCCTGATTGTCATCACTTCTCCAGCCACCATTAGAAAGTGTGCTTCTTTCCTGTACTCCCAAAGTATTATTTATTCACCTGTTCAGCCAAAAGCCTTTTGAACAAGAGCATGGACAATTCAAAAGGAGACGGGAGCACTGCAAGGATGACAAGCTTTTGCTTGTCCTTTTTTCTTAATGAGTAATGGGTTCACACTAAAGTGCCAATCAACATCCCATAGCAAAAGCATTTTCTCCTTTGTAAATAAATATTTAGACAGAAATTCACAGGTAGGTAGGAATGCTGTCCATGTGATATCCCAAGCAGCAGCTGCATTAGGGACGCCAGCCTGGTCTGAGTTTTCTGAGGCTGAGGGTGGGTTTTCTATGTCAAAGCTCATCACTCTTTCTCAAAACTAGTGTCTGGCCTCTGGCACCCTGCTGTAATAACTTTCCCCCTTTTACCAAGCAAGGAGGTGCCATCACCCTTCTCTTCATGTCATTATGAGAAGGGTCTTCTCTGCCACGTAGTGTTATGTAGCTCTACAAAGGCTGTTCTGATGACTGCAAGGGGGAAAAAAAAAAAAAAAAAAAAAAAAAGTGAAAAACAGTTGCTTTTGCTTTCTAATATGCTTACCAGCAGTCATTTTAAGAGATACAAACCATTCCAGTTCTCACTTAGCTTTCTATAATCTACAAGGAATTCTTATAAAATGATGCTGTCATACAGTGTCTGTGCCAAGGCTTAACAAACTGTTTTAATAAAGACATGTATTATTAAGAGGGAGTTGTATTTTAAAGGAAATTACAATGCATATTTGGAAGTATTCTAGATCATTACACCAAAGCATGCTTTTTGAATGACTCAACAATATCCATTTGTCATCTGCTGTATGTTCTTTTATATTAATGTTTGGCTTTTATAATAACGTTTATTTCTTATTCCCTAATTTGCTGTTTTAGCTAATTGCACAAGATATGCAAGAACAAACACTAATTACTAAATCAGACTGTGGCTTTTAAAAGACCCAGGGGAAATAAACCAACAAATGAGGAGACAGGGACCTGTTTATTTTCCCTGCTCCTTGTCTGATGAGCTGCACAAAGAGTCCCAGTATTTTAAGAGAATGCACAGAGTTATATGGAACAGTGGCTTGTTCTTTCATTACTAGGGGGGAGAGGTCACTTATCTGTTTTCCAGTCATGGAACCCTGCCAGGGAATTTGCAAGGTATTAATTGCCATATGGAAAGCATGTTTGTGAATGTTTATACACATATGTGTGCATCAGTGTACACACGTGTGCATGAAATCATCCTCCTTTGTAAGGAGAGTGTCTGTCGGCATATCTTTTTTCAGGCTACCCAGTAGTTGCTGATCACACACCTGAACTGTTGCCTTGTTCATGGCGATTGTGGCAATGAGGGTGTTAATGAGGGTGGATGTCCTTGGGGAAAAATATAGAAAATTTTCATTCCATCATGACCTTCTGTGTTCTGCTTCTCCAGTTTTGCTTCTGGCTTTTCACCCTGGCACATCTTTTCACACTGAAGCTTTCTGATCTTCAGTGGCTACTGCTTTAAAATTTTCACAGTAAGCTATCTTGCTTTGTTTCCGTGACAATTTTAACACAACAGTTGACACAATATGTGTGTTATCTGAAATACCACATGTCATCCTTGGGGCTCAGGCAGAAGTCTACAGAGACTAATGATTTGGGCTTTTAATTGGCTGACTGAAACAGATTTTCGGACGTGGGGCTTTCCTCTTCATTTTTGTTCTAGCTGACACTGATGATTCCCTGAAAATTCTGCCTCTAACAGATTTTAAATTAAAGTTAAATGCGTTTACTTTAGCATTCCTCTTTACTGCTGATTAGGAGGAGCCATTTCTACTGATTCACCATCTATTGTTAGTTGTGCTTACCAGTTGTAAGGGATCCTCAGTTTTGCCCTGCGCTGAAAGCAGACAAGCAGGAAGATGGTGTATGATACGGGAGGATGTAGAGCTGCAAGAAGCCACAGTATGATCCACAACGACCACAAAGAACAGGCATTTTGTCTGTTCTGCCAGTGTTTGACTGGCATTAAGCACCCTGAATGGTCTTCCCATAAACAGCCCTTTGCAAGTTCTCAGCTGAAAAAGGGCTTAAGGAGCTTAAGCCAAGTTGCTGGAAACTTCTGAAGATTGCATCCATCCCTCAAAACAAAACAGTTCCTTGGAACCACAGATTGAGAACCTTTTTCTTCTCCACCACTAAATGGCAAATTACAGGAGCAGATTTTGGTCATTCATGTGGAATCACTTCAGAACAGCCCTTGGAAACCAGCCCTCTGCTTTGGTCTGAGGCAAAAGATAGTATTACTTTTGAACTTGCCCTCAGCTAAGGCTCTTGAAAAACTCAAAGCTGTAGGAGCTTCTGGCCTCAGGTGCTGTCAGAAGTGGATCTCAGATGAGCCTACAAGGTAGCCAGGTCTGGCAGGTACCGCACACAAGACGCCTTCTACGCAGTCTCTGCTGATGGGATCTTATCATTAGGTGCTTAAACATCAAGTAGTTTTCATCATTAGCAGTAGACAACGCTTGTCAGTATTTTCTTTCCAGTGGAGAAGGCAATCAAGTGAAATGCCCTGCGGTTTTGTTTTTCCGGGCTGCCAAGTTTTCTGGCACTGCTTTTGTAGACTCTTCCCCTTCCATTTAGAAGCTGTTGAGAAATTTGCCTGCTACTATTACAACGTTATTCTTTATTTTTTTGTACAAGCTTCTAAGTGAAATACACGTGGCCATAAAATTGAAGAGGATTCTGTTGAGATTTTGCTTTGTGAAAGCCAGAGATAAAGGTACTTAAAAACAGAAAATCTAACTTAGAAAAACTATTCACTGCCGATCATCTCAGTAGAGAAGGGTGATGAATCCTGGAAGTCACTTGAAAAAAGAAAAGACTGTAAAAATAACTTAAGAATCCAACTGGATTTGTTTTCTGAAAAAAGCTCTAGTAGAGCTTGGCTGAATGAAAAGTGATGTTCACACAAAATATAGGAAAAGCCAATTTAGTGCAGATATCCAAATTTTCAAAAAAAGGCAGGCTGCGATGCTCACTGACAACCTGAATACACACTGTCAGTCACCCTCATTAAGTGCTATTTACAGAAAACCAAAGTCAGTACAGTAGGATGAACAAAGCACTGACTTCGCAGAGCAGAGGAAAGGCTGTTGAATGAAGATGTAGATGGACATGGAAAAGGATGAAAGTAAAACAGCAGTATGAGAAAGCAGAGAGACCAAGTTTTTCACTTTCTTCTTCCCACAGTCCTCCTTCAAAAAATGGCAACTTTTTTCTTAATCATCTTTCTCTACCTGATTCTCAAATCATTCCCAAATCTCAAAAGAAGATCCACAACAGAAAACATTAATTAGGAGTCTCTTGTGGATTACAGTTAAGAAAGTGCCCTTTACAAGGCGACATTTATTTTTAAATTATTGTATTAATTATTAATTAATATTAACTAAATACCTGCACTGAAGGATAATATAATTTCAATTTATGCTTCAGGAATATAACCTACTACACAATAAAAAAAAGACAGTACTCTCAAAGTGGCACAGGGAGTGATCAGTAAAAGCCCACAATACATCATCTCAGGGGCAATTCAGCTTATCACCTGTAGGAGCTGGTGGGCAAAAAAAAAAAATAAAAATCAATGTTACACAGAAGGAAGAAATAAATGAAACACAGTAAATTGCTGTAGTGAAGCTGGATGAATTTGCTGCTACCAGCTCAAGGTGCTCTTTGCACTCCTCATTGGTGACTCTGATGGAAAGATCTTTTCCAAGGTGAGGTCGGATGGGGCTTTGGGCAATCTGGTCTAGTGGGAGGCATCCCTGCCCATGGCAGAGGTGTCAAAACAAGATGATCTTTAAGGACCCTTACAACCCAAACCATTCTATGATCCTCAAATACATCACTGCTAGAGTGGTGCTCCAGGCCAGCATGTCTCACCCATTTCTTTCTGTAACTACAGGAAGGGAAAACATAGGGTGCTGGACATACCTGGAATCACAGGATCATTCAGGTTGGGAGAGAGCGCTGGAGGTCATGTGGTTCAAGGCCTAGCTCAAAGCAAGGCCAGCTATGGAGGTTAGATAAGGTTCAATGGTACGTTGTCCAAGCAAGTTTTGAATATTTCTGGGGATAGGGATGCCACAACACTGCTGGGCAATCTCTTCTTTCACCTAACTGCTCTCATTGGTGGAAACAGTTGCCATCATATCCAATGCAACTTACCTTATGACCGTGAGGGGCTCTAGTTCTTTTGCTGTGCATCTCCAAGGAATGTCTGGCTCCATCTTCCGTTTTTGAAGGCATCAGCAAAATCTTGACTCCCCTTATCACCCCAAGCTTTTCTCATTTACAGACTGGGGTTAACACAGCTCCAGCTGGATTTTGCACTGCTGACTGATACTCTTTGACACAGGTTGTGGTCTGCAGCATAGATTCAGAGTGCACTTGTCGATGGGGGATGTTTTCACCAGAACATGGGACTTGACTTTAGTTTTTAATGTAAAGTGTCTTATTAATTTTGTGGACTTTATAACTTTGATAAAAAATACTGGAAGGTCTTGAATCAGACAAATCTAGATTTCACTTTTTTTCAGTAATTTATCCCCCTACCAGAAGTTAACAGTATTTTTTCTTTTTCATGGGTATACAAGAGAATGATGAGTAAATCTGCCATATCCCTGTCTATTTTCATCTAATTAGTCATCAGGAGAAAACACCCTCAGTCTGAGGTGACAATGACAGGTCAGCAGTAGCCCTCCAAAAGAAGGTGGACAGTAGCACATTTCCCTCCCTCATCCCACAGGAAAGAAACGGGAGCAACTTTCTGCAAGCTGCTAGCAGAAAAAAGGGTCACTAAGCCAAACTGCTGATGAGATGCATTTGGAGGCTCCTGTGCACTGAAGTGAGCAGTGCAGACTGTTTTTCTTTACTCATATTTGTGACATAATATGTCCCAGATCTTAAAATAGGACTGTGCAGTTTGGATGATGAACCAGAGAAATTATGCATCTGACTCCTCACGACTCTAATAACTTTGGATGATTGTTACACATGACTCACTTGAAGCCCTTTTCTGATCCTCATCATGAAAGAATTAAAATAAAAGGCAGAAATAGATCATATGTTTAAGTGTCAAAAACATCTCTACACTTTTCGGAAACAGGGAACCAAGGGAATCAGTAAAATATACTTTGCCTATTATAGGAAGTGTCAGTATAGAGGAATGCATTACAACTTGATAAACTGTAAACTGCATTATGACATAAATTTTGTGTAAGCCCACACTGCACATTATTTTTCTTTAACAAAACTTTTTGATAAATTCAGAACGCTTAATTGGCATAACGTGGTTCTCAATATGTTTGGTGTTACATTTAAAAGATTTCATTTGTTAAAAGTTTTCATGTGTTATTAAAGTCACTGCTTGGATGTGGTACGGTTTGTATTAAATGATAATATTCCAACTAAACATACAGCTTTTTAACAGATGTTTAATTACAGCAGCTTCTCAAACTCCGAAATCACTTGTGGATTTCTTGTTATTTCAGATGAAACTACTTAGATACAAATGTGGGCTACTCTGGTCCATTATCTTTTCACTGTTGTGGGGCAAGATGAAATCGGCAGCATTTTTAGCAAAAAAAGAGTTGGTTCCTTATTGCCAGTTTTGAGATAAGCTGACCAAAAAAAGTCTAAACTGAATGAGTAACAGAT
Source organism: Todiramphus chloris collaris (assembly GCA_025345505.1). Lineage (NCBI taxonomy): Eukaryota > Metazoa > Chordata > Aves > Coraciiformes > Alcedinidae > Todiramphus > Todiramphus chloris. Next base: position 6,776,451 of record JANVCC010000062.1, on the reverse strand, counting down.
AAAAAAAACCTTGAATTGTTATTCTTTTTCCAAGTTCTTTAAACAAAATACCACTAATTCAAAGTGTAACCTCAGAATTCACCTCTTGCCTGCAGTCTTAACTTTTTCACTCTCTGCATTCTCCAACAAGTTGTCTAAGTTTGATTTACTCTCTTATAAATATACAAGAATGCAGTTATTTATTGTTCATCTGCTGCTTTATTAAAGAAAGCTCTTGTTCTCACACTCCTCACTATGTATGTATTGGAAAGCCACAGCTCTGAGCAGAGGTGGAAGTCTCAGTTAACAAATATAAAACCAGTTGCTACTAATAAACCCCTATGGACTAAAATACAAGTTTATTATAAATCTGAGAGTAGATTGAAAACTTTCTGATACTATCTTAGGCTCAACAAAGACACAATACCATCTCTTCTCCATCTTCCCGAGATAGGTGAAGCCCGCTTCTTTGCAGTCATAGCAAGGTCACTCATGAAATACAAGAGGGATATGCTGAATGCTGCTCTCACCCTTGATGACATTCACCCCTTTCTAAGGGACAACCACACTGGACTCACTGGGACTTCAAGAAGTGCACTGGGCTTGTGCAGAGAGATTTATTTAACAGCCACAGTGACACTAGCGCTGCCTTCATTGTGAATGAACTTCAAATGCGTAATTTTCCATCATCACCTTGCTTCTTGAAACCCCTTTTCTGAATAAAAAGCTAGTGAAAGTGAAGATCAAGGAGTGGAAATCAGACAGAGAAACGATGAAAGGTTTCCAGTAACACACACTAAAGATTTTAAATAAATATTTTAATTCTATTATTGGCATTTACAGGTAGAAAGCATACAGTATGTTACAATTTTATCAAAATGTGAAAAATATGGATGTTACATAAGTAACAAATGTAAAAAAAGTATTTTTCTTACCTTCCCTGAAAGTAAGAAAACTATTCAGCATAGGAAAATATTGATATAAAAACACAGCTTAGGTAAAAAAAAACCAAAACAACAAACAAACAGTTGAAGTTTTTACACAATACAATAGGTTGATCAGATCTGCATGAAGATGAAAGGACTTTGTGAGGTTCTACTTTACCTAAAACTTTAGGGAATTTGGGACAAAACAGTAAGCTACATTAATGAATCTACAAGTAGTTATCCCTCATATCCGCTCCAAAATGCTAGAGTGCAGTAATTCTCTATACAATAAATAATTCTTCAAAGTTTCCATCATAGAAAATCATATAATGCAGAAAATGCCACTCCAAGGTCACAAAGGCTAGGCAGTGCTTTAATAATAATTATGATAATACTTATTATAGTGCTTTATAATGTCTAAGCACTTCAGATGAGTTAACTAATTAGCCTTCACGACACCCCTGCGAGGCAGGTGACGAAGTGTTTTTTCCTACCTTTCCGTAGTACAGATGGAAAAAGGAAACCCAGGGAGAAGCATGCACTGCAGCAGCAGCACAGCCCAGATGAGAGGCCAGGGGATGGGTGAATCGAGGGGTTCTTCCCTCACTCCCATTGATCCTGCTGCTTCCACGAGCCAGGCTGACAAACGCCCATCGCTCCCCTCCAAACGGAAGCACCAAGGGGGGTGAGCAGGCACTGGGGTTGAGCATCCCAAAATATTTCATGGAGATTCAGAAGCTCTCACACAACTTTGTCAAAAAAACCCAAACAAAAGCCAAAACAAATTAAAAAAACCCCAACCAAACCAAACAAAACAACAAAAAAAAAAAAGAAAGAACATTAAAAAGGAAAAAAAAAAAGCCCCAAACAAATAAACAAGCTGAAAAGAAAGTACTCCTAAAGTGCTGACTGGCTTCTTGAGCTGCTTCTAGCACCTCTTGTATGGAATAGGATTAACAGCACTGTTGCCAGCAATTATTCAAGCTGATTTCATCCATAAAGTTACGTGTGAGCAACTGCAGGATACGGTAACTATGTTTTCTGAGACACCTTCCTACGGTAATTCCCTCATTCACCACCCTTCTTCCATGCACTTCTTAAGGAAAATTAAATCCTCAATACTGTTGCATCATAAAACATGTTAGTAGCTGGAGACAATATGCACATCCTTCACAATTTAAAAAAAAAAAAAAATTAGTTCATTTTCAGAACAAAGCATTATTAATTTAAGAATCACAAACCAAACAACGGTAAATAGGAAACCCTTTTCAAAGGCTGCATGCCGAATATCTTGCTTTCAAATACAATGCATGCAGGAGAAATAAATCCATCCAAGCATAATTAAATTAAAAATGTTTTCAGTCTCTTTCAGCAGCATAATGGTTATTATTTTAAAGTCTCCTCCAACCAAACTGGCCTGGGGTTCAAATGCTGACCGTTGCTTTTCTACAACCATATAATGGTTTGACTGGTCCCCGTGGCTTTGCGCTGCGGCAATACCAGGAGATAAAGCCTATACATACTGTTCTGCCTCCCCATCCTTGGAAACAGGCTTTGTTGTACCACCTTTGCTGTCTTCACTCGCTGCTGCTGCTGCTGTTTTTTCAGGAAGTGATGCCAAATCTTTGAAAACATCCACATAATGCCCAAAGCCAGGACCCCAGTTCAAGAGATTGTCCCAGTTGAAGTTTCCTGCTTGCTGCCCCAGCTTCATGGGCAGGGAGCATTCCCCTGTGCTGGTGGTGGTGGCCTGTGCCCCCACCGGACCCCCCTCACCTCGGCGGCCAGGGTACCGGCGGGGCTTCAGCCTGGCACCGTAGTTGTCCTCGTCATCCGCATCGGACTCATTGACCTGGGATAACTTGGGCATCCTGGAGGTGTACGCTATGGGCTTATCCCTGTCGTACTCCATCTCTGAGCAGGTGAAGGACTCATGAGAGTCGCTGTCAGAGGAGGACTCAGGTGCAGGAATACCATCGGCTGGGTTCCTTGTCCGGGACAGAGGCCTTCTGCAGTCCTCCTCAGAAGAGGACCGGCCATGGTCCGCGCTGCAGATGCTGGGGTTTCTGGGGCGAGGGGTGTTCAGTCTCTCCACCTCTTCGATGGACAGCCCCACTGGAGGAGCAGTGTCCAGAGGGATCTGCCCGATGGGCTGCTTCAGGCGGCTTCCTGGTCGGGAGCTATGGCTCGCCATGGTCTGTGGGCTCTTACTTCTCCTCCCCAGCCGAGTGGCATAGTTAAAAATGCCAGGCTGGCAGACATCATTGTGCATCTCCAGCGGGCTCCCTTCCCTTATGGCGAGGTGCAGCTCCCTTGCCGGACTGTGCCTGTAGAAAGTTGAAGACTTGGAGAAGGGTGCGGGGCTGTGCCGAGACAGAGGGTTGGGAGCAGGGCACGCCGAGTGGCTTAAAGATGTTGTCCTCAAGCCCTGCCCATAGGCAGACTGGTAGGTCAAGCTGCTGGCTCCCAGGGGCATGGGGGATTGTCGCGCGAAGCCCAGTGGGCTGTGCCTCTGGATGGAGAACTTGGGCGTGTGGCTCCGAAATTGCTTGTAGTGCTGGATGATGTCAGCATCGGAGGGAGCAATGCTGCTGGCGTTGTCAATGTCGTAGTGCTCGATCTCGGGCTCAGGGGAAGCCAGCGGGGCACTGGGAATCGTCTCTGTGGTATGTGGGATATCAGTTTCATCATAGATGAGGTATGGGTTTTCTCTTTCAATGATATCAGGCTTTGGGTTCCCTTCGGGTTGCTTCCTGACAGTCATGTCATCGCCATATGGTGGGATGTTGTCAGGGTCATCAAACGCCACGTTCTCACTCCCTTTTTTCTTCTTCTCCTTTGTTTTCTTCTCCTCCTTCGGGCCTTTTGACTTCTTTCCTCGGCACTGGTTGCAGAGGATGAGGCTGAGGACCAGCAACGCCAGGACCGTGGCACAGCTGCCCACGATAGCCGGCACTGCCCAGAGAGGCAAGGACAGCTCAGCGGGGTGTGGGGATGGGAGGCAGATGTGGCCACCACTGCTCCCCGCTCTACACTCGTGGCCGGGAGCGCAGGAGACCCCCAGGCAGGCCACCACCGCCTCGCACGTGCGTCCTGCATATGCCTCGGGGCAGAAGCAGGTGAAGCCGGCATGTGTCCCAGGCTCACAGCTGCCCCCATTTTGGCAGGGGTTGGAGGCACAGGCTCCCGGCGGGACGCACTGGTAGGCGTACCACTGGTTGATGCACATCAGCTCTCCCCAGCAGGGACTGCTGGCACAGACGTTGGGGCCACGGCAGCCGATCTTCACCGAGGAGTCTGTTTTGGAGAGAGTGGCGAGGCTGTGCCTGCCGGTGAAGGGAAGGCTCTCCCTGCCATACTTGATGTAGGAAATGCAGCCGTCGAAGCCTAGGAGAAAAAGCAACAGCTTCGTCAGGACCTGCAGGCTGAGTAAGCACCGTCAACAGAGGCCAAAGACACTCTCAGCAGCAATGCCATGACAATACCTCTGGTGTGGCTCTTGCTCCCCAAAGTAAAAGGGGAAACACAAACGTAGAAGAAACAACATGGATAGCCCAGTGCTACAATGGAGCAAGAGCTTTATTTGGTGACGTGGTTTCAAGCAGCGTGCAGGGTAAATTGTGCTGCCACTTACACATGTGAAGCCTCCATGTTTTCACTACTGACTCTTACGTGCACTGAGCTTACGGTTGCTTCCCCACATTTTTACCTTGCATCGTGATTAATGTGAAAATATCTGCAATATTAATCACATAATGTTTTATTGCTTCTGTTAAATATTTCCTCTTAGGCTGTAATTTTGTTGGTTTGATAATTTTAGGGGGAGTTCATATTAGATAGGAACTGAAATGTACTTTTAAGCAGAACCAGATTAAGCAAAGGCTGGTCATGCCTGGAGCTTCTGACATAACTTCTCCGGATTCACCTTTAAAATGGATAATTTTTCACAGCTAAGACGTGCATAGAAATGGAGATTAAAGATAAGAAAGTAATTAAGCAGTTCCTCTGAAGATATACACATGGCATTTATATAAATGATACCAAGATAATGTTACTTCTTTTAAGTCTGCCAAATAAGAATTCAGAAACAGACCGTGGTTTTCAACTTCAACACTACACAACTGAAAAATATTCTTAGATGAGTAAACAAAATGTGTCTGTGTGTGAAGCTGCTGTAGGAAACATGCTTGTGTCCATCTGGGTGCAATCCTGTGCAACCTGCTCTAGATGTTCCTGCTTTGGCGGGGCGGTTGGACCAACTAGATGATCTCCAGAGGTCCCTTCCAACTCCCACCATGTTGTGACTCTATGTCTCCTTAACTTCTGATGGGTTCTCCTTGGGATGCCATGATTAGTCCCAGGTTTACAGGATATTATTCAAGACTAAATTTATCATCTGTCATCAATAATCAAAAAGGAGGAGGAAAAGTGCCACTACTCAGTTCTGAAGTGTTGCACTTGGGTGAAATAAAAACAGGAGCAAATTTTCCATGATTATTAGTGTCAGAGAAAGGTTCATTTCTGCTACATCATGCTGCAATGGAAGAACAGACGCTATGAATCGGAACTTTGTGATTAATTGTGGCAATCTCTGTAAAAGTGGGTAGCACGGAGATAAACTTTATGAATACCTCCTCTGTCATGAAATAGCAAATATACTCAAGTTGTATGAGGTGATATTAGGGATTTCCATTCTTCAAAGTATGTTTTTTTAAGATTTGAACACCCTTTGATGTCAGAAATGAAATACGAGAATCAACATCAAATATGTTTCACTGAGAGATGCAAGTCATTTGGTGTCAAAGGACACGAAAGGGCCTCCTCAGTTTTGCAAGCATGCTACTTCTCTATTATTTCCTTTATGAAAGAGTCTTTTCTTTCAGCATTACTTATATTTTCATTTACTCTTGCTTTTTACATTCCCAAATAAAGAGGAAATTGAGGATTTATGTTCAGGTGAGAGCCCAAGCAAAATGCACGATTACCTTGCCGCACGCTTGGTGGTCCCGTGCAGCAGCGGTGCGATAAACGCCAGCTGGGACTTTGTCAGGTCTACTTGGGTCTGAAAATGTTATTGGATATACCAGCTTCACAGCGCTGCAACTGTCACCCGCGTTATGTTTTTGTTTGCCTGTAACAGTCCTGCAGATATTTTTGACTCTGAGTTCATGCAGAGTTTTATACCTCCCCCTTGTAGATCCTTGGTATGTCATACACAATGTAACCCAATATTAAAATAAAATCAAATCATATGAAGAAGAGATTTTGGCTTGTGTATTCCTAATGGAATCCAGACATTCCTAATTTGTCTGCCACAGCATCAGGCAGTGGTGAGAAGTCAGTGTCCTCAATTTTCTTTGTTCCAGCTTTCCTACAAGCCTTTGATTTTTCCATGCATACGCTGCTCATAAAACTTCATATAAAAAGGGGAAAGGTTAGCACAGCATCCATATGATACCGTACTGCGTTTCATACAAATTCACAATACACAGATGTGAAGTGTGAATTTGCTCCACTCAAAGATACTTTATGTGATCACAATTCTTGAAGTCGGGAAGATTTTTCAACTGGAAAACTCTGCAAAACCTATGCCTGCATTGTCTGGAATATCTCACAGTTTGCAGCTAAAATCCCTTCCATCTTTGCTTATCACTGCAGGCATGATATCAAATATATGTCATCTGCTTCTCTTGCAGGATCTAAGACAGTTGCTTTAACTCTTAAGGAAAAATGATTTATTTCTTAACAACTAGTTGTCAGTCAGAGGGTGGTTCCTTATTGTCCTTGATTTCTGTTGCTCAGAACTAAATCCTATTCTTCACTTGACAGCAGGATAAAGCAGGAGGAAGTTGCAGTTTCAGAAAATATTTTAATCATATTAATAACAGGCCAAATCCTGCAGTACTTAGCAAACCCCTACAGAGACAAAATTCTCATTTAGCATTCTTGCCCAGATAAAAGTTTTGCCTTGATATTCCAGGTTCTGACTCAGGTAAGGAATAGATCCTTTCTTCTACATTAGCATAACAAAATTATAACAACTGATTTACAGCTAAGCAAGCAAATGCACCCCCCCCATGTCCAAAAAGCCCTGCAGATGGAGTGCCTGCTTTTGGAAACAGCAAGGCTGCAACGTGTACTGAAGGGACAAAGTCTGCAACCCTTACTCAGTCGAACTGCATCTTTTCTGGCAAAGGATGGCAGTACACTAAATACTGATAAAGAATTACAGTACTTTTTCCAACCTTTAAAGCAAACAGAGACCCTTTGTCTCTTCAAATGTGCTTATGTGCAGTATATTAAAAAAAAAAAAAAATTACCTGCAACTGTGCTCTTGAAAGGTTGGCTTGATGGGATTCCTCCCAAAGAAATGGTAAGAACATTGAGTCCACCAAAGTCTTGCGTGGGGTGCAGAATGTCTCGGCTATGAGTCTTGTCGACCGACAGGACAGTAGCAGACCCGTTCTTCTCGATGAGAACCGAATGCCACTGACCATCCGCAGCGTACACTTCTGGGATATTTCTTTCCACTTTCCCAGCAATTCCGGCGTCGGACACGTAATGCACTTTCCCACCTTTTATCTGATCAGAAGAATACAAAATGAATAATTTAAAAATGCTATACACGTAACCACTTCTATACACACATAACCAGTGTAATTTCTATTCAGTACAGCCACAGTAACACGTGGCTTCAGTTGTAACAGGAAGCCTGGATGTATTTTCCCCCAAATAATTATTTTGTACTAAAAATGCATTATTTAGTGCTAAAAATTTGTCCGCAATTAAAAACATCATTGCGTCTGCAGAGAACTTAGACCTGCCATCTGCTCATTCCCTGCTTAAACTTGTAAGAGAAAAAAATAAATATATTGAGAGGCTAACAGTAGAGTACACACATAACAAAACTTTTTAACAAAAAAAAAATAAGAATCCTTCCTTCTTCTTCAGTGCAAGTGTGAAAAATGCTTTGCAGAGCAAACAGATGCTGTCCTTGCTCAAAAAACCTTGTATCTAATTTTAATTATAACACAGTAGGAATATATGTGGCATGACAGGACTTGAACAAGATTCCCATTTCATACCTGATTTTTCTACTAATTTGCACTTTGCAGAAAAGAAGTTGTATATGAGAAACTTTTCTGAAGAATCGCAAAGTGTTATTATTTTGTGTGAGTTTTCAAATGGTGCTTCCTTGAGCAAATTGCTTTTAAACTAGTGAGCTGTTATGGAAAAAAAAAAAGGTACTATTAAATTGCATGAAAAATGTCTTGGCTTTTCGTCTAAGAATGACACCCCAGAATTCTACTGAATCATGAGATGCAGGATTTCAAACCTCTTATTAGCAAAATATTGAAGGATCGCAAAGTGAGATCAGTGCAAATTCTGCATTTAAGATATAGGAGTTAAAAAACACTCGAACATCCAAACCTGCCAGCTTCTCAAATATTGCACAAAAGTCAGGTACATCAGCTGACCTCCTAAGGACACACAGACTTATGTACAGCTTATATAGGGTGGCTCTGCAACTTGTTGCAAGTTTCCTTCTGTACTCTGCACGTTTAGTCATATGTGTTAAAAAGGTTACTGTTTTCCCTCCCATGTTTCTCACTGCAGCTCGTCACTCCGTGACCTGTAACATGAGTGTGTAGAACATGCACACATGTAGTCCTGGAAAGGTCAAAGCCCCAAGTCTCTAAGCCTCCCATGCTTTGTTCCAGGAAAAATAATGCTCACCTGGGAAGAACTGTGAGGTGACACATCAACTACAAGAATGCTGCTCTCATTTCCAGAAACTGTTAAATGCTCTGGATTTACTTCTTTAGTGATGCAAGCTGAGGACTTTGTTCATACAGATTAGCTTTAATATGGCTGTAAGACCATGCTCATATCTTGGCAGCAGCCTGAACTAAACGCACCTAGCATGTATTCCATTTTGATCAAGAAATACAATGGTTAATAAGTGCATGCACTTCATTTATAAATGCAATAATTTTGACTACTTGAAAGGTATTGTTTGAGGGTGTCTCTGATATGGGTTCCCCTCAGAGATAGGATGCTTTTGTTTCTGGCAAGCATAGGCAGCATACATCTAAACTATCACTCAGTCCAAAGAAAATCCCCCATTTGGAAATGCAGACACACAGGCTCTCATAACATATTAAACACTGGTTGCCACAATCAAAAGTATTTATAAAAAGATTAACTGGGCTGAATATGTACAGGTTACGGACACAAAGAGATGTAAGAAGTTTGTTAGTCTTATGTTGTCTTTTATGCTTGATGAAAATATTGCCTTGTATTTTGGTCCGTATATAAGCAAAAAGAAATATACCATATTGACAATACCCTCTAAGCTTATGGGAAGAATAAGTACAGAATCATAACTTTTAATTACACATTAGAGAAGAACTGTGGAATTATTTACCTGTCAGCAACTGATATTTTCCATACAGATTTATGACTCTAACTCTATTTTCATTTCTTTAATATTGCATATGACTAATGCTAACAGACTCATAAATAACATACTAGTGGCATTTGGAAAATAAAATTTCTGGAGACCAGACTGGTCCATGACTTCTTCAAATAGGACAAAATAAGGAATGTTCTTCTTGGTTCCTTGAAGCACAACATATTTCCAAATCTGAAACAAATGCTGATGCTGACAATATTGAGTAACACCCATTTCTGAGTCTTATATAAGTGGCAGAGCAACTGACAAATAGAATATAATGAAAAGAATGAATGACTAAAGCAAACACATTCCTAAATACAAGGATGATTCAACTTTACCAATATTTCGAGTCTCCTTTCCTGAACAAATTGCTTCTTGTTTGTCTTGCATCTGAGCACTAGCTTTTCCAGATTTATGGCCTACTCAATGAGATATCATTTAAAAGAGTTATGTTCTGATTTATTTCTGCAAGTTGAGAGGTGCATACAATCACAGAATGGTCTGGGTTGAAAGGGACCTTTAAAGATCATGTAGTCCCCCCTGCCCCCTCATCATAGGGAGGGACACCTTCCTACTAGCCCAGGTTGCTCAAAGCCCCATCCAGCCTGGCCTTGAACACTTCCAGAGATGGGACATCCACAGCTTCTCTAGGCAACCTGTTCCAGTGTCTCACCACCCTTATATATGCATATGTCAGCTCATATAGGTAACATAAACCACATTCTCTACCTGTACAAGTCATAGAATCGGAGAATACCAGATTGGAAGGGACCTCAAGTATCATCTGATCCAACTTTTCTTTGCAAAAACACTGTCTGGACAATATGGGCCAGCATCCTGTCCAGATGAATCTTAAAAGTGTCCAATATTGGGGAATCCTCCATTGCCTGGGGAGATTATTACAATGGCTGATTGTTCTCACTTTGAAAAATTCACAGATCTCAGAGCTAGAGTTATGCTGAATTAATCTGATTTCAGATCAGATTTTCAGCTAAAACAAGGCAGGCATTTCCATCTTTAACCTGCTGTAGTTATCCCATTATTTGTAATTGAATTTTTTGCAAGTCTATCGTTTGTAGGAAAATAAGCTGGGACAAAGAATTTTATTAAAAAGGTATCCAAGACACTCCTCCTTTTTGTAGGGAATTTTCCATCTGAATTTCACTGCTGTTTAATTTACTCTGACAGGTTTTGTATGTTTCCTGGATTAAGGCTCCCTTTATATCATAAAGTTGAGGGGTCGAGGGGAGTTTACATCGATCATTTAGTGAAACAGCTCCTCACAATCTCAGTGGGTCTCATTTACTACCACTTCTCTAATTTTACCCCAATCCCAGCTACACCAAAACCAGTTAACTAAAAGAGGGAAAATGTGGAGGCATGGAAGTAGCCACAGGACTTGTAGCTTTTCCCTAGCACAATTTAATGTGAAAAAACACATGGCAGGTTTTCTCTGAAAGCTTACACTTTGGATAACAAGCATACTAAAGGACCCCAAAATTGAGTTATAAAATTGTCTGTTTTGAAGACTGACAAGACAGTTGTAAAGAAGAACTTCTTAAAATTCATCTTTGGCACTGGGGAGTAGACCGAGATACCATGGAGACCCACGTGTGAGTTGGCTTCACTGAAATCTCAGGCCCCCACTAAGGGAAGTGCTTGTCGTGATACTTACTCTGGGTATGAGTGGCAGTGCAGGAGCCATACTGTTCTAATTAGATTTAAATTACTACAGTTTTAGTAACCAGCATCATCTGGGGACTTTTCATCAGTAATCGGTACAGTGATGTTACCTCTCCTTCCTTCAACTGCTGCATCTGGTACCAGGCAAACCTCTGCTGCTGGCCCTTGCACAGCTGGGTCTGGGACTTGACACCCTCTGCTTGCTTGTATAACTTCACCAATATTAACAATAATAAGAGTGTTTGCATAAACACACTGCTAGTGCTTTCAGCCAGGAAAGGCAATTCTCTTTTTCCTCTTTTTAGTAATGCTTATAGAGCTGACCTAGCAAATTCTACTAGGGACAAAAAGGTAGTATTTGTTTTTTTCTCTACAGAACTCAAAATAATAAGATCTTATCTGCTAATATGACTGGGTAGAAACTTGCTATCAGATGGTGTGGTAAAAGCATACGCCAGGGAAGTAATGCAGACTTGCTTCTTAAACGCAGCCGGTGTGTCTGTACCTCTCTGATCAGGCAGGTGGGGAATATCCGTGGGGCTGAAGCTTAGAAAGTGTGAATTTCTGTAAGAGTTTCTTTAAAAGTCAGGGAAAAAACTTGGAAAGCCTTACAGCAGTCAAGGAAACTTGGAACTTACACCAACCCAATAAAGGGGCTTGCCAACATCACTGCTGTACTCATTTAGAGTTATGAGTAAATGGACTGAGTCATAGCCAGGAACTGAACCATCTCTTTCTCTTGAGAAAGGTAACTTCTGCAGGAATAAACTCTTTGGGGATAAAAAACCCCAAAATTGTGTGGCATTTTAAGCATTAATTCAGCTACATATCTAAAAATAATTTGATGTTGACATTGGTCTATGGGTAACCTCATGAATTCAAGTTATCCCTCACTTCCTAGTCTGATAAGTAAGAGCCACACTAGTAGGAATTAGCGAAAACTTTTTGGCAATTGTTTGCTAGCTTAAGGAGGGTCTGGGTTCGAGGCCTAAAAAATCAGAAGATAAAAGGCCAGTAACAAAACAATTTGTTCTGTAGAGTGTAACTTAATGATGACAACAAATACAGCAAAGAGTACTGTTCTCGCTGCTTTAAAACAGTCACTACTTGGAGTCTGGACAAAACTGATTAGATACAAAACCATCAGGATCTTCTGATACCTTGGCAAATCGCAAGGGAATTGTTGAGAAGATGAATGATACTGGAGCAGTGCCTGGCCTCAGTTAAAGACCCAATATTTTATAAAGGAAACAGCAAGAGTAATGGAAAAATGTGATTTTGATCACCGTGCATGAGGCAGTCCAATCAAATCAAACTCAGCATTAGCTGTAATCTTACCTTCACGGTAGTGAAGTTGCTGCTTTCCTGGACATGAACTAAAATGCCGTTCTCGCTTCTCGTCCTGAACTTCACTTCCAAGCGTCCGGTGTTTGGGGGTCCCCAGCCGGCGCCTCGAGTGCCATGTCTCAGCAGGTATTCTCTCTTCTTGTTTGGGCTCATGTGGTAGTCAAGTCGTCCTTTGCCTTCTAGCGACAAGGCAGTGTCGGCAGTAATATCTAGGACAAGGACAGGGAAGGAGTGAGTGTGTGGCTCGTTACAGAATAGCCATTATCTGCCTAATAATGACCATTTTCTTTCAGAGCAGAGAGCAAGTTCAGAGCAGGTCAGGGTGGAGAGCAGGAGTAAAAGGCAATTTCAGCCCCTCTATTCTTTGGCCTCAAACAGAATCTGTGTTTGAGAGTGGGAGTGTGCTAGTAATTTACTGTTGCTATCAGTCAATAGTAAATTAAAACTCGCTGGGGAACAAGTGAGGGAGGAGGGAAAAAAATTTGGCTCTTAGAACTGTAATTCCTTCCCAGGGATGTTACTGTTTCCATTACTGTAAGCAGGGTTTCATTATATATTGAACTCTAGGCTCTTCAGGGCAGAGATAATGACTTTCTATTTGTTATGGCATTTAAAAAAACCCAAAAAAACAAACAAAAAAAAATTGGCACAGCATTGACTATAAAATGCTGTTAAAATTATGGCTAAATACTTTTGTAAACCGGCGCAATAAAAACATATAAATCAGCTAAACAATAACGGGACATGTAAGAAAACAAAGCCCAGTCATTATACTACAGCTACATGGAAGTAAATCACTTTGCTCTCCTAGACAATCCCGTATTGATTTACAGAGCTATTCATACATGAGTTAATAACCCCAGAAAGTAAATGGCTTGCTTTCATTTACATTTACCATATTTTCTTGCATAGAGTCTGACAGTCATTTGACAAAAAGGCCTGCAGTTTGGAGAAGCCATAAGCACATGCACACATTGTTTATGTGAAGGGAAGGGTTTTCCCTCACCCTCTTACTTCCCCATAGCAGACAAATCCCTCCTATGGGAGAGCTTTATTTAAGTTACTGATGATATGTTATTGGGAAGCAGTAGTTTCAAATGAGTGCAAGTTACCTGAAATATGATATACAGACTAGAAAACATAATCTATGTATCTTGTTGCTATTTTTAGCTCATGAAAGGACAATAGTCCATTGTGGACTTTTCCTCCAAAATTGTTTAAGAGGCAAGCATGCTGTTTGTTTGCATTATTTTATAAAATTCATTATCCCATGCCTCGGAAAAGAAACTCTTAATGGCATTTGGTTAAACCATAGTTAAGTGCGTGTTAAAGAGAAAGACAGTAAAAACCCCCTACATACATTTTTCACAGTGCTTTCCCGTCAGTCCATCTTTGCAGTGACACTGCTGCCAGGACCAGTGATCGACACAGGTGCCACCATGTTGGCAGGGGCTGGTCGTGCAAGCGCCTTCTAGTCTGGGGCACCTGCAAAAAATCAGAAAAGTAGATGCTGAGAAATGTGCAGACAAATAAGAGGAGCAAATATGCAGGGAAACATCCTGTGTTTGAGTGAAACTCCCATTCTTCACCCCAGAGATGCAAAAACGGAGAGACTCTTCTCTATAGACATCTCATGTTTCTAAACAAATCTCAGTTTTCAGCATCATGTTACAACAGTCTTAGGAAAGAGACAGAGAAACTTCTGTGATCTGTTATGTAAGAGATGAAGGAGAGAGACCTTCTTGCAGCCTTTCAGTACTTAAAGGAGGCCTGTAAGAAAAATGGGGACAATCGTTTTAGCAAGGCCTGTTGTGACAGGACAGACTTCATATCACAATGAACAGCACAAACTTGGGGGTTGAAAGAGGAAGGGTGAGCTAGCAAATTTGGATGAGAGGCTTGCCATTATGGCTAAAACTGTGACTTCAAATACTGAGATGGAAAAAGCAATAGAACCAGATAGTTCATCATTTCTGAAAGACCACTTGGAGGATATGAGGGAAATTCAGTGATACTTGAGAGGCAAAGTGAGAGAACAGACATTGTGGATTAAAAAGAAATAAGAGGGAGTAGAGGGCTAGCAAAGAGTTTGAGTACAGTCAAACCCAGGTGGAAATTATAAAGAAACCCAATAACAGGGCTATACTCTATTTCAGCCTGCAGAGCAGCATTAATAATAATTGCCAAAAGAAACGTTAAGATGTTGCTTTTCTGAAGCCTCTGTGATTTTTTTGTGAACCGCTCATCTGAATTCACTTTATTCCTACGTATTTCACACATTAGAATAAATTCTACAGCCATTTTTTGTTTTTTAACAAGAAATATCTGATGGCATCTGAATGGAACAGCCTCTGACTTTCATGATATCTTCCTTTATTGTAAACACAGTCCATTTGATACCATATATAGCAGACGTACTGATCTAAGATTCCTTGAGCTGCCAAAGCCTGGCTGGGTTCCAGGGGACGTCCGTTGACTGCAAACTCCATTATACAGCCCACAAAATCATGGCTTTCCACCTGTCCTCTCCTTTGAAGGATGGGCTCTACAGACTTGATGCCACCAACAGTAACTCGGTTTGGTTGGACATCAAGAGTCCTATAAAAGAGTCACAAAAAATAATTTATTAGCATCATACATTAAGATAGTAATGGCAACACAGGCACTGGAACCATCAGCTACAGTCTGCAGCTAAAAATCCTCTTCCAAAATTGGTATTTTACATTTAGAAAGGGAGACAGATCAATAGCACTTGAACTAACATTTATAATGGATATGACTCTAAATTCACACTGTGTTATTGCATGTCAAAATTTCTTTTCACTTGACTGAGCAGCATGTTTGAAATCATAATGTATAATCTTTTTTACTCAATTATTATTTACATCATAGATGACACGTGACATGTGACAGAAGTGCAGTTGTGATTACTGTAAGAAATTAGCCAAAGTGATTGGGATTAAAGTTATTGTTTAGCTCCAAAGAGGATCTAAAGATGCAACAGAAAGGCTTCTGAGTTACTTACAGTAAACACAAGAAATAAGTTTAGTTCTCTGCTCTGGCCAATGTTTAAGAAATGAAAATTTTAAGAGATGACATCTGGAAATTACTGAAAACAATGTCAAAGTAATTACTCCTATTTTTTTGTTTGTTTGTCTCAAAGAGAGACAAGAGATGTAGTTTAAACGAACAAATAAAAACCTCAAATCAAAGCCCAAACCTGAACACTGGAGTGAAATACAGGTGCTACTAGAGTAATAGTATTTTGAATCTGAGCCTGGTTTTGGCAAGATGGATACAACTCAAAAAGTAAAAGTGGAGAAGGCTTTGCTAAAGATTTGTAGCACTAAATATTGTAAAACTTCAAGAATAGTGTAGAAAACAATGTATTTATGATCCGGTTGATTATAAAAATACATTTCTGTTTTTCAGTCTAAGATTTATACGTTGTCAGCAATTATGAGCATCTGATACTCTGATTTGTTAACTCTTTCTATATTATGATGTAAAATCTCAGCGCATTAGGCAGTGAGTTTTGTATGCCATCAGAGCCTGGGGACAGAGTTGAGAATTTGGGATTTCTGAATAAACTCTTTGTCATGAATAGACTACATGCTGAATAGTAATCCGAGTTAGCAAACAGCAGTACATGTAGAAAATATAATTTGCTTCTACAAAGATGGGAGAAAATGACATCTGTGATCCTTGCCTTTGCACGCCTCTGACGGAACGCAGCTGACATATCTATCTCGCTTGAGGCTGGGCTAAGGGCATGTAATCATTACTTCAAATTTCTCTGGTTTTAGAGGGTGATTTCTTTTCTTACATTCCAGAAAAAAAAACCACCCTAAATGAAGAATTATTTACCAGTCAGTAGAAACAGCCACATTGCTAACAGTGCAGTAGCCTGGCTCTTGATCCTCAGAGCAGGAATCCACCGTCAGCGAGGCTGCCTGCAAAAGCCACACACACAAATATGCTGAATATGATAAGATTGTAGTCCCCAACCACATGAAATATTTATGATTAATTGATTAGATCAAGGAGTTGGCTAGAATGGAGCACTTGCATATGACTATGTCACTTGGGATCACAGGGTGCTTCAGAGCCACCGATCAACTACATTCTGCATCAGCACAGCGAATACTGAGATGTGGACACTAACAGAGAGTGAGCTAACTGACTGCTTCATACAGAGAATCAGTTAAACACACAGTTTTCAGATCTGGGTAGGGTTTCTTTTGTGTTTGCTTGCTTTACTCCTTGAAACTGCAGTTCTGGTTTGCACCGTATCCTACTCTTGATCTTAGCAGAGAGCTGCTTCCTCCAAACACAAAGGGCATTCCACCAGAGGCCTGACCGTGACATTAAACATATTTCTTGAACTTGATAAAAAGCATGCAACAAAAGCTGGGAGTATGAACACCGAGATTACTAGTTAAAAATAATAACAAACCACTCAATAATACTCAGAGTAACCAAGCAGACCTGATTAAGGGAACCCTTAGGCTGATACATCATGAGGGATGTTTGCCCCATGTTGATAATGGTGAAATGCGTGGACACCAAGAGCAGAAACCAAGCTGATGTTCATAGAAGTACCAGGCTTCACCATCACTCAGAGAATTCTTCCTCTTTATTATCTCCAAGCCACCAAGCCCCAGACAGTGGGGTTGCCTCATTACCCATCTCAGTCATTCACACTAAAACAAATCATGGTGGTTTTATTTGCTATCTTTAAAAATCTAAACAAAGCTTTCACTAAAATCATGATATAATTCCTGCTGATTTAAAAGGGAGGTTTTATTTTATTCCTTATTTAGCAAAGACTTTTTCCCCACAGTGATTTATTAATAACAGATGCACTGCAAAAAACCCCTCCAAAAACAACCAAAAAAACCCCAACCCAACCCTGAAGGTTAGTTATTCCTTAAAACAAATTTTCAGGAAAATAAACATAATTTCCAAATTGTACATATCAGCTTCTCATGTTTCAGCTAGATGTGTGGTACAGTTTTACAGCAAATTTAACTCGAACTTCACTTTTAAAAATGCCTTGGATTATATTTTGATTTAGACTACAGGAGCTGAGCAAACAGCAATAGCTATCAGTACGCCATTACTCTGCAATGGCTTTTTTTCCTGCTTGCAACTAAGTTCAGTAAACAAAGTCCTGTTGAAATCCACACAGATTGTCCATGCTATTTCAAAATACACGCTGTGAGCTGACGCATTCTATTGACCAAATAAATTCTTAGCTCTTAGCCCTAAATCATGCCCTACAGTATGCCTAAATTGTTCAATTTGCTGTTTTTAATGAAAGCTTATCTCGAATTTCTTTCCAGTCATAATGAGCAAACTACTTCTCCTGAGAAACGTCAGTCTGCAGTTCCAAAGCAGATTATAGCTTGGTATAAATGAAACAATTCATTGAAAGAATAATAAGCTGGCTGGTCTGTATGCCATCACACGCATACATATTTTCCTTCAGAATATCAACAGCAAAAAAATGAAATGAGTTTTTTGTTCTTAGCTCAATCAGCGTAATCTCCCTAACTTACATTACTATGTGCTGTGAAAGCCAAGCTACAACCCCAGCTGAAGGGATAGATATTTGAGAATATATTTTACTTGGACCAGAGTTCATACAATTTATTTTCTAATGTTAGTCAAATGTTCCTGCTTGTTACTTAAGCATTACTCTACGGTTACCTTGCCGCATTATGAGACTTTCTATCCTGTCACTCTGCAATAGCTCAGGACTGACAACTTAATGATTTTACCAGTTTCCGATAAAATCCCACTGTGCTGTAGGAAATGACAGATTTGGAATCCTGAAGGGGGGCTATTTTATACAGTTTTGGACACTTGGGAGCCGTTTTTCCTGCAGCAGAAATATCTAAGACAAAGGCGATCCTTTTCACATACGGTGTTTGTAAACAGCTGACATTACTGAGAAGTTTTAAACTTTAAAAACAAAACAAAAACCCACACAAAGGTATAGGTTGTCTTAAATGTTTGCTTTCAGCCTGAAGCATTCATAACTGAAATTTTCTGTATATAATCCTTTTTATGTTATCTCTTCTCCTATAGTCTAGCCCTCTGGCATATCTACAAGTTAAGCATTTTTTTCCGTTCTTATGTTTTTCTTAAGTGTATTTCATTTATTTGTTGCAATTGTAAATGTGTGTTCCTATACTTAGAGATAGATATATAGATATATATATATATATATACTTAAATCCCATTCATAGAAATATCACACTAATTTAATTGCTAAAAGGGGAGATTTCAAGATTTAGGTGCACCTTTGGGCATTACTATTTGGAAGCTGCGATGGAAATTATTAAGTATCTGATGCTAAGGTATGTTAAAACTAAGTCATTACTCAACATCACAATTGCCCTTCATCTTATTTGGGTACATAACTCCTACAAATGCACAAACTGGATTTGCAAATCCAGCTAAAGACTAAACCATCCTCCTTTCAATAAATGGAGAAATCGGGTCTTGCACTATGTAACTGAAATGCAGTTTCAGGCTCAAGATCCTCTAAGAAAGAAGGAAAAAGCACCATTTTGGAAGCTCTGGAGACAACTTCAGTCCCACAAAGAACCCCAGACCATAAGGTAATAAATACATCTTTCAGCTGCTCTTGGGACTTTTGTACCTACGGACATCTCACCCTGGACCTGAAGCTCTTCAAGCAGGGTGGCCTGAAGAAAGCAGCTTGAAAATATTGAAGGGCTGTGATCTCAGCAGCACTGCCTTCTGCAGCAGTTCATGATGGGAAATCCCTACACGGACTCAGGGAGCCACGCTGGGTAGAACAGTTTACTCTTTTATTCCCTACATCACTTCTGGCTTGAAATATATAAAACAGAATGTGGAGGCCCAACCATATATTCTCCTTATAAGACTCTAATTTCAAACATAGGAAGAGTATGGGATTGTACATATGCTGGCCACTTCAGCCTGAGAAGGGAGCTGTTGGGCAGTAGTTCTGATTATGGATGGCAAATAGATTTGGTTTCATTTCTAACTCAAACACTGTGGAGTCAAAAACCTTGGCTTGAACTCAAAGAGCATTTGGTTTATGTTCTGCTTTGGAAATATTATTAAAAAATGAGAGAAGAGGAATAGAAAACATTTACTGGAAAAAAAAAAATGAAGGCAGGAGAGGGGTCAGAGTACCAGGCATATGGCAATCAGTTGTCCTAGTCCAGTTTTTTGGCAGAAATCCTTCCCTCAAATGCTTTATGGGGGACAAAAAGGAAAGTAACTTCCCTCCTTCCTCCCCCAAAACCCTCTCAATGGAGCACCTTTGAACTATGTATGTATGCTACAGAGGAAAAACAGGCTTCCAGTCTGATGAGATTGGTAAAATCTCTGAACTAGCTCAAGGAGGTCACAGACGTCTGGAATTTTAAGTCTGTCCACTTCTATTTTCCAAATGTTGAGAAAATATTATTTTGAGACTTTTTGTAGTAACTATGGTTAATTAGCCTTCCCTGATAATCATCCCTGTAATCTGCATCAGTTAATTAGCCTCACATGTAGTAATTTATTTTATTAATTATTCCTGGTTCTCATTTTCCACATTTAAGAGTACAGGGCATTGCACATGTTTTTTTAATTACTCTTTATCATCATCATGCTAAAGAAACCAATACAGGTCTTTGAGTCAGTTGGAGTAACACAGAAACAAGGAAGGCTTTTTTCCCAAAGTTGGAGGTTCTGCTAGCAAATGCAACATTACTAATTTTATGTTCCTCTGAGTTCATGTGGAAGCCAAAATGACTTGGCTGAACTTATCTTAAATTCTCATTTTAGCATTTCTTACCATTCCAGCCCTCCGGGCAATAACTGTGTGAAATTGTCCATCAGACACCTTCTTAGTTGTGGTAAGCTTGTATGTGCCACTGCCAAGGTTGTAGGAGAACCTGAGCCTTTCTTCTACTATTTCCAGGGCCAGAAATTCTGCTCGCTCTCCGGTTTGATTATCGTAGTTATACAACACCAAGGCGTTACTTTTTATAGTGGCAAATTTGATATAGATGTAATTATTGTTTGGATCCAAACTGGGAAACTCCATATATGACAACTCTTCAAATCCATAACTGTTCAGTTCACAATGATTCCCAAAAACACCTGCAAAATGAAAAGTAGAATCTGGTATCAAATAGGTTTTGTCCTCACTGTGCCTTCTCCCAGAAACAAAGCACTGATGTGTTCTAGACATGGCTATGATACATAGGCTCTTTAAGACCCCTCTGAAGTATGATTAAAAATATGCAACTTGAACAGAAGAATCCCACTATCCACAGGTGGGTGTTGATATATATATATATAGTTACATTTCAAAAATGAGTTACAAGTGACAGTTACATCTATTGAAAAGCCAAGCACATTTCATTCAGCTCTTTGGTTTCATTGGAAAACAAAAAAAAAGAAAAAGCAAGTTTGACAGCTATGTCAGATACGGTTGCTAATTATCATCTGGCATTTGCTAATTCAGTTATGGAAATACATTTGTAACTTGAGCTTATTTTTCTCTTTATAGCTGTTATCTGAACTGTTTCTCAATTGGTGGTTCAGTTTTTCTACTTATGATGTAAGTATATGTACAATTAAAACATTACACCTTCTCTTGCTTTAATGATCTGAATATTTGGTGCATTTTACAGATTTCTTTTCAGATCTCTGTCACATAATACCCCTTGATTTTTTCACTGCAGCAAAAATGAGAAAAAAACCTTAATTTATGGATATTACGTTTACAATGGACTATGACTATATAGGAAATGGATACACTGAGGAAACATAAAACAGAATAAAGCAGTTATTCCACATATTAGTAGAAAACAGTGAGCAGAGGTAGCTATAAATGTGTATTGAGAACCATACTTTTGTGAGAGAGTTTTCATCAGCCTTAAAACATTGTAGATGATTTCTCATGTCTATCTGTTTTTTGTTTAATCTGTTGCATTTACTTTCGTGCTTCTCTATATGAACAATGACAATTCTGGATTAATCTGTGTTCAGAACCAATCTCACTGCAATTGTATCATGACACCTTAAAAATATGTGTGGTTTATGTCTTCACCAGGTTCATTCCACAAACCAAATTTGGAATAACTGAATTGTGATAATTGTAAAACTGTTTTGGCAGTACTATTTGCTTTTATGATGCTTGAAATAGTATGTTGGTTTTGGAACTCTGAGCTTTATTGCCATATAATAAATTGATGGGCAAGTACTGGTGTGGGCAAACAAAGCTGTTTTGATTCAGTAATTTTTCTTAGTCAAATCTACTAAATATACATGTGCCAATATCTAATGCTGTGCTCCTCACTTTGAGAAAACGTGCCTGTTCTCTAATTTTTGCTTGACTAATATATTGACAAATTATGCAGATTTCTCAAAAGAAAACCAAGTCCTCTCTGCATAATATCACCCCAAGGTCCCTTTTTCTAAGGTTAACACCATGATGACTTCCTTGCACCAAGGACACAAGAATACTGATGTTATTTACAGTAGTCTTACTCTTCAGCTCTCCTACAAGTGTCTATTTTTAGGAAGCAGAGCTCATAGCTCTTGGGGTATGTCCCCCAAGAAACAAGAGTGACCCTCAATCCTGACACATCTTTCCATCTCCTGCTCTGCTGGCAGAAATACTAGCTTCTCCATCTTGTAGCTGGGGAAAAATTGAGAGAATGGGGCTAGCAGATGACCAACACCTGCCCATGGACCAGGATCCATATACACACCTCTTGGTTTCATGCAGGTTAAAAAAAAAAACATAACAAAAAAGGCAATTTGAGAAATATTAATAGGAAAAGGGAAGACCAAGCAGGAGGAGGAACAGTAAACTCACCGAAGGGGCAGTGGCAGTAGTATCCTTCCACCCCGCTTTGGCAGGATCCACCGTTGAAACAGGGGTTGCACTCACAGTAGTTGACAGTGGAGTCGCAAGTTTTCCCTACAATTAGGGAAAAAGAAAAAAACAACAAACAACAATTACCAGGTCAGAGTTTTCAGGCCAATAGGAAAGTCAGGCTGGTATTTAGGTAACAAGCTTATGAAGCTATGCTGAATGCACGGCCAGGAGGGAGGGTGCCAGGGACCAGTTGCAGCTGTGGGATGGTGATAGGAAACACAGACTGGGCTGCTCCCAGCTCTGACGCAGGCATCATACGCGGCCCAGAGAAATTAACTTTACTTTTCAAGGGTTTCGCTGCAATTAGCTCAATAGCTATTGGTCATTTGGATTTTTAATGTACTTTTTTTTATATATATATATATTAACTAGTGTCTGTAGGAGAGATATCATGAAATGAAAGGAGATGCTGAACTAAAAAAAAAAAAAACAATTTTTTCCACCTCCCCACTGACTACACTGTACTCATTAGTATGAAGGAGATACAGACAGCCCTTGCTGGACCCTATATGAATGCAGTATGCTAAACACAGGCTGCTATTGTACATTATATGATTTTTCTGATTTTTTCCTCATCAATTACAACCTCCTTCCTGACTCAGAGTGACCACAGTTCTCCTGAGTTAAAACAAGTTACCCTGGATACAGTCCTTTTCTAAGCAGACGTTGTTACATGTGGTAAGTATTATTCACCAGAGAATAAACTGAAATCACATAATTCATTTCAACAAGGAAGGGAACCAAGAGAAAAAGTGAAGATTGTAACAGATGCCAAATACTGACAAGGGGATTCTTTGTACAAAACTAGAATTTGCTTTGTATGGAAACACTAACCACAAAAGTATTGGTCTTCATCTCTAAGGTTTTCATGGCTTAGCTTGTATCAGTTTAGCAACACTTAGATCCGACTCTTGGTACCTGCTTTCCTTCTGCCAGGCAGAGCCAGCCCGTATCACCTGCTCAGCTAAAACTTGAAAGTATCGTCATGTTTGTCCTTCGCATTTCTCTGCAAAAACTGGCAAAATCAGTCATGCTCTTCCAGACCTCTCTGTGAACTGCTACAAGGTTGTCCACTCTTGTATGTCATGTTTATCTTACAATTCTTATATCTCACATGACAACAATGCACCATATGCAGTCCTTAGGGTTTGCTGGTCCCTAAAACTAGGAAATCAGGACTGTGCATTATTATCTCTGCTAGCTTTTTCAGAATTTCACAACTACAGTCACCAAATTGTGACATCCTCTTCCCTCCTCCCCTTTTCTGTTTAACCTAAAGAAGTTTCAGGCAGTTCTTCTGTCTGGGCAGCAGCCCTCCATGTGCAATCAAGCAGGATGGAAACAGAGTGCTGGAGGATTCCTGTGGTTAATAACGTAACCTGTAGATTCACCATAAATCCAGGAAACATTTCCAGTGTCTGAATCTAATTAGGCTTTGGGGGTATTTATTTATATGTTATTCTCTAACAGGCATGACTGAAGGATGAGCTAATTTTTTATGTAGGTTTTGCTGCTTTCTTTACTGTAAAAACATGGTACATAGCACAGATCTTTGACTTACTAAGAACATGCAGCAAAAGTGAGGCAGAGGTGCTTAGAAGAGCTTGGTGATGGCTCTTAGCTTTCACAAAAATCAAGTATAGCTAGTAAGGTTTAATCATTTTTTTTTCAATTTGATCTAAAGAGTCTTCTTTTTCTCAGCTAGCATTAAAAGGGGCTTATTTGATGAGTCAGCAACAGAATATGGATGTTTATTTTAACTGCACATATTTTAACCAGTGAATAACAACATCTTCTTAATATTTAACAATTGTTTGAATAATTCATGAAACTAATAAAAGTGTGTTTGCATTTATTCCAACTGTTTTGACACAGGAGAAGACGAATACTCTGATTTTACAACTCATTGGAGCTATTAAAACTAATATTTATTTAAAAAGAAGAAGAAATTTCAGCTATTCTTTGCCATTCACTGAAGTGCTAAAGTCCTGGGAAAAAAATGCATCTATTTACATTAGGAATAACAATCCAACAAAAGATATCTATGATAGATATCTTGTTTTTGCTCCCTAAATGCATGTTAAGCATGCTAATCCTAGAAAGCAAGAGTTCTTCAGCCACATACCACCAGGACAAAAGTATCACTTGGGAATACTATTCTAGCTTATCTCTATGGTTGTTCTGTGTAAGGATTTAACAGAAATTACTTTGATAAAGTGAGATCATTAGAAAAAGCTGGTAAACAGATGATGAGAGTTACAAACTAGAAACTGATAGATAAGTCGTTAAACAGTATAATGTCATGCAACCACCAAAATAGCACAAGCTTATTTTTATTTAACATACAACTCACTTTCAATTAAAAAACACCATAATCCTGGTATGACCACCTAAACCTCTTGAAGACATCCATCTTTTTACCTGCTTTAAGATGATTTTTAATTATATTTTTTGTTGCTTCTAAAGGATTCCTCAGTTCCCGAATTTCTTTTTCTACGTGCATCCCTCCAGGCAACTGTACCTACCAATTACTTCACATCAGCTTCTTCTGAAGACAGTTACTGCTACAAGGACTCATTCCCTTTTTTCTGCAGAACTGTGAACTTCATCAATTCACCCAAATTTCCTGTGACCTTCAGATCTTTCATTGGTCCCTCCTCGGGCTCCTCTGAGACAGAAACTTTTGCATGTTCCTCGTCCATCCTCTAAGGAAAGATGTACCTATTTCAAGCCACAACTGGCACCCTACATTGGTTACTCTGACAGGATCCAGAGAGTTTTTATCAACTCCTAGTTTTTGAGTGGTCCACCAGTGCTCAAACTGCACCTTCTTACTCTTTCCTTTTCATCTAAGCCATGTTCTTTCTGTGCTCCTATTTTTTCCTCTGTTGTTATTACCCAGACTTGATTGGCAGACCTATGAACAAGGAGATACACTCCAGGAATAATGTCCAACCAGTATGCAAAGCAAGGCAACCTTCAAAGTTGGATGAGATTGCTCAGGGCTTACCCACCAGAGTTTTTCTTGTTTGCCTTCTCTTCACTGTGAGGATTCTCTGAGATAAGCTGCTGCAATACCAGTTACATTGCACTTGGTCCTGCAATTTCTGCTAAACTTCAACTTTTCTTCCTTTAGTACCTTACTGTTCTAGCAGGTAGAGCTATCCAAGATAGCAGCAGATTGCCCTACCACATTCTCTCGTCTCCCTCGCAGCAAGGTAATGCTCCCTTTCAAATACAAAGAGCATATTTGTTCAAGTCCACCCTGATGGCTGGCTGGTTTCATGGATTACAGACCCAATAAGGTGTGTACTAAAGCAAAGCAAAACAAAACATAGTTTGCAAACCCATTGCTTTTGCCTTTCTGCCTAAGACTTTATGCTTATATTTCGATACTACTTTTGTGGAGAGGAACAACAAAAAAAGGGCTTTTAGAAAGGACTGTTTTTCCTGAGAAGTACATAAATATTATCTATTTTGAAATTCTCTCTTGCACAGAGATAAACCAAATCAATGAAGGAACCTTAAGGGACTGAAGAGGATAAGAAACCGTGACTGTGCATAAAAACATCCTCACCTGAACCCAAGTGCTCAGTTTTAGTGCTTTCCAGAAAGATAATGCCAATGATCTCAACCTCACAATGTTATTCCAGTGAGGGGAAGGAAATATCTCAGACAATGTTTGGGAACCAGGGAAACTCCCAGGCAGAGCCAGAACAGTAACACTCCACTTCAGGTGAATGTTGCAGTTACTTGAGTTTATAGATCTCTCAACTGAAGTACTGAAAGATTCAGGGTATTCATTTTTGTGTCAGAGAGATCTTTTTTCTGAGGACCATGAAAATTAGGATAACACTGGATAATTGATAACAGACAGCATTCAGCATTTATCAATATATCATTCATCACCTCAACCTGATGATATCACATGCAGGGGCTTATGCAAAAAATCTAACTTCCTGAGTATTTTTTTTTGTTTTAATTGAAAAATGTTAACAGAGGCAGATACCAGCTGAATGCTCTTGGGTTAGATTTCAGCTGATTTGAGAGTTTTAGTTTTTGTGGTTCTCTGTGTCCACCTTTTAAAGTGGTTGTTCTAATATTTTAATCTTGCATTTGAAACAATTTCACAAACCTACATTCCTTCATCTTAATGATGGAAAACAGGAAATGAAGGGTTCAAAGGAAGGGCAGAAAACTACCGTAAATCACAAAGCATATTCCCTCCAGAAAGTGATTATTTTAAAAATAAAACCCGATAATCATTAAGAGATGTAATTATAACAGATTGTTTAAACCCTAATGATCTTGCTCTGAGGTAATCAGTCTTTATAATCCTCTTCAGTGAAAAGAACTACATTACCTTTGCAGAATGATGAAGTGAAATGCAGCTGACAAAACATAATAAATCAAGGAAAAGTAAGACTCTCAGTTTTCAGGTAGGCCATTATAAAGGTCTACAGCTCATGTACTCTAATTTATGGTGCACAGAGAGTCTGTCTCAGAAAATACTAATTTCTTCTTGTATGCAGGACCGTGTAAATATTATTTTTTTTACTGAGCATGCAAATTCAATTATGAGACTGTATTTTCATTCCAAGAGAAGCAGAAAAGCTACATTTATGGTAAACTGAATTGGAAATCCACTATTCTGGATGTCTTTTTTTTGTTGTTGTTGCTGATGAGGCACTCAAGGTTTATATTAAAAAAGAAATTGTTTCACACTTTACTTTCACATTCACTGTGGTTATCCTTAATCATATATGAATCAGGATTAAATGCCCAAGCAGCTGTATTCTCTTTCTGTTGGCAGCCTAATAATGACATAATAGTCTCTCTGTCAAGTATTCTCAAACAATCTGTATTCTGACATTTGTTCGCAGAACCTATTGAATAATGTTTGCAGAATTTCAGCTATCCTTTTGCAGACATGAAATGTCTAAATATACTGAATATTAATTGTGATCACATATAATAAGCTCCGCTGATATTCAACTCCAAAGATATTTTGGCTTTCAATCATGTACTTTGGTGCCATTTGTTTTCTGTCTTGGTCAATTAATCTCCAGACACTTAAATAATTCTTGATTCTGCAACAGCCAACCGATTAAAAAAGATCTGACTCTCAAATAGAAACGTCTGCCTCGGTGGTAGTCTATTTTAAAATTATTTGTGTTGACAAGGAGTTTAAGAACGCTCATATCAGACGCCACATTTAATTCGTGGCATAAAAGATATCCAACACTTCAAATTGCAAGAGTCTCTCATCACATTTTCTTAGTTAAAATGTTCTTCTTTTTTTGAACTTGTCACGTGTAGAGCTTTATTTTTAGCTGACATAAGGGTTCAACATTAAGATATGAGCTTTAATACCAGAAAAAAAAAAAATTACCTGGACGTTTCTTTAATGTTTCAAATTATAGGCTAAGGGCATATACTATAGCATGCTGCTAGAGTTAATGAAGTGAAGCAATAGCAAACATATGCCCATGTAATCTCTGGTGCTAAAGACCTAAAGAGTTACAGGGGATGGGTGCCCTAGAATTACTTGGTCATGCTCCTGGCAAAATAATTCGATGTACTAATACAACATGAAATAAAATCCTGGATCAGTATGTTAATTAGAACTGCTTGTTAACAAGAATTGCTCCTGACCTGAGGCTCAGGAGTGCACTTGTGAGGTTCACACAAAAGATCATACCAGCATCCTTTATATCAACAGACCTTTCACACTGAATATGTATCCGCTGCTGTAGGATTGCTTTAAATGAAATAGTTAAACCTTTCTTTTGAAGTTGATTAACCTTCTGCTTTACAATAAAACGTATCACATCTCCTGTACTAATCTGGTTTAAGAAAAACAAACAAACAAAAAAACAAACACAAAAGAACACTCAACTCCCCGATGACTCCACTGGTTACAGCTGAGTTTTGGGGGCAGTGGTGGTAAGTCCAAATACGTAAACCATAATAAGCATGGCTGTGCCAACGAGGGCTGCCCTGGAGTACCTGTGATAGTGCAATACTCCTGAAAAGGTAATGAAAGCCACACCTAATCTTTTCTGGTTAGATGTTTTTTCATGATGTCTGTAAAAAGTGGCCATAAGCAATGGTTAACATTGTTCAGACTACCCTTAAATATCATACTCATGACAGAAGCAAACATCATCCTGCTTTTCTAGGGGTAAAATGCCAGTAAGTTTGAACGTGTAGTGAATACGAGAGAAAGAATACTGAGAAGAGGTAGGAATGCTGCAGACATTTCTGTTGTTAATGAAAAAAAATTATGACGGAGGGACAAAATATGGAACAGACATGCTTGATCATTTTGCCTGAATTCTGGTTTTTTCTCCCTGTGTCCTTCATCTGTTTTCTGTCTTGTATGACTGTAAGCAATTTGGGGCAGAGGCCAACTTGCTTGCTTGGCACACTCCTAGCAGACTTGAAATGCTACCACAATATGCATAACAATAACAGAAAAATCATACTCAGGCGATGGAAATGGTTTCTACATATTTAATATATTAAAATAGCTCTCAGAAAAATCTTTCTATTCTAATGCAAATCAGGTAAGTGAGATTTGCCTGCGGGCAGAGCTAAAATAAAGTAATACTGCGGGCATCTGGTTTTCTGCGTTTTCATAACTACAAATACCTCATTTTGAATGACCTCTTCACCTACTGGGGATGCTCATATTCAGACAATCTTGTGAGAAAAATGTACATTTCTGCCCTCTTTCCACTTCTTCTGAACTGTAAAATACAGAGAAGTAAAAGCCTACCTGTGTACCCAGCTTTACACACACAGCTGAAGCTCCCTGGGAAGTTCTGGCAGGCGGCGCTGTTTTTGCACGGGCTGGAAAGGCACTCGTTGATGTCCCTCTCACAGGCTATGCCAGTGAAGCCCTCTGGGCAACTGCATGAGAAGCCTCCCACCAAGTTGTGGCAAGTCCCATCGTTGTGGCAGGGGGAAGGGAGGCACTCGTCAATGTCCGTCTCGCACAGACTGCCATCGTATCCCGGCATGCACCTGCAGACGAAGGGCCGGAGGGGCTCGTTGGCCACGATGATGACGGGGACGCTTTCGTGGCTCTTCAGAGCTGGGCTGACCGCCAATCTTCTCAGACAGCTCCCTCCATTCTGGCAGGGGCTCTGCAGGCACCAGTCGTGGTCCACAGCCTCGATCCGCACCCCGCTCTGGCGGAAGAGGACATCTTTGATGCTCTCAAAGAAGGTGGCCACGCCGCTGGGATTCACGTACTGGTTGTTGCCACGTTTGATGGCCGCCATCAGGAAGGTGTGGTTGCTCTCCTCATACAGCCCGTAGAGCTGCACGGCAGTGCCCAGCCCCGTCAGCTGGGAGCTGGCGATGCGTAAGAAGTGGAGATAGTGGTTGGTCAGGAAATCCCGCACGCTGTGGGCGCTCAGGCGGAGCAGGATGCTGTGGTCAATGGTGGTGTTGCTGAAGCCCGCAAAGAAAATCCGGACACTGCTGGTGACGGCGCCATGCAACCCATCGTTGCTGAGGACGGACAGGTCAAATGTGCCATCTGTGGACCTCGCCTGTGAGTGCAGCTCGCAAGTACCCCCGGGAATGCTGAAGAGGCTTGTGACTCCAGAGGTAAGCGAGCACTGAAAGCTATCTAGCACATCTGGATCCTGTGGCTTTACATTGCCCAAAATTCCACCTGGGAAGAGGTTGCCATAGTAGTGGACAAAGATTTCTACCGTTCTGGGCTGAGATGGGTTGTCATTTTGGTCTATTACCTTGATCTGCACAGTTCCTGTGGAAGACATCTGGGGAACGCCAGAGTCTCTTGTAATCACCGACAGGTAGAAATCGCTGATTTGCTCTCTGTCTATCTCTCTTGTCGTCGTCAGCACACCAGAGGTGCTAAGGCTGAAGTAGCTGGTTGCGGGTCCAGTGCTGAGCAAGTAATATGTAAACGGACCTTGGTTTGGAGGGAGATCAGGATCTGATGATTGAAGTGTCATCACAAGGGTTCCCGCACGGTTATTTTCCATGACTTCTCCTTGGCTGGTGGACAAGGTAGGGCCATTGTCGTTGATATCTTCCAAAGTTACCAATAAAGAGGCACTCCCTGTAGCAGATGGTGTTCCGGAATCGATGGCCAAAACAGACAGGTTGTACACAGGCAATGTTTCTCGGTCCAGCTCTGCAGTGACTGTCACCTGTCCTGTCTGAGGGTTGATGGAAAATGCGCTGTTGTCATTGCCAGACCCAATGAAATAGGAAAACCTGCTCCAGCTAGGGACAGAATCCGAATCAAAGGCACTCACAAACGTGACGTGGGTGCCTGGAGGGACACCCTCGCTGATTTGTATATTGTAGGTTCCTAAGGTAAAAACAGGAGGATCATTGGCATCCAGTATGGTGACATTAACAGTTACTTCATCTATATCTGCACCACGAATGCTCCCAACATTTTTTGCGAGGACTTTCAAAGAGATTCGTTCTTCCTTTTCTCTGTCGAGCGGTCCCGAAACGTAGATCTGGCCACTTTTCTCATCTATCTGGAAGCCTTTCTTCCTGCTGTTGCCAAAGATAAGGTAGTGGACTTCTCCATCAGTTCCCATATCACGATCACTTGCAAAAACTTCACCTACAACAGTACCTTTCGGGGCTGCCTCAGAAACTTCAAAGTAATACAGCTTGGACACAAAACGGGGCACATATTCATTTGTCCCTTCTAGCTGGATGTTAACGGTAGCAAAGCTGCACCTCTCCTCATCTGGAACATTAAAAGCCTTTACCGTCAAATGGTAACTTTGCTTTGTTTCATAATCTAAAAATCCCTGGGTGGTGATTGTTCCTGTGTTGGGGTCAATGACAAAGAGGTCACTATCTGAGGACTGAATAGCATATGCGATCACAGCGTTCGGTCCAGAGTCAGCATCAGTGGCATTTAAACGAATCACAGTTGTCCCACTGGGGGCATTTTCTAACACATTGGGAAAGTAATCCTCAGGACTGAACATTGGCGAATTATCATTCACATCAATGACATTAACAGTGACGCTGCAAGAGCCGGTTCTGGACACCCATCCTCCATCTGTGGCAGTAACAACCAGCTCATGCTTTTGTTGTAACTCAAAATCAAGTGGTTTTGCTAGTGTCAGTGTACCAGTAGTTGTATTAATAGCAAAGGCACCAGCCTCATTTCCAGAGGAAATATTGTATCTGATTAGTCCATTCATAGCAGCATCTCTGTCTCGGGCTGAAACCGTCCTGAGCACCGTTCCTACAGAGTGACTCTCCGGGATAGTAACGCTCATACGGCTTTGAGAAAACTCAGGTGTATGGTAATTTTCCTCCGTTACTACTATTTCGACAGCTACCTCAGAGGAGAGTGGAGGATTACCTTTATCCTTTGCTTTCACTTTAAGCAGGAAGTTTTTGTTCAAATCAGCCATTAGTGAAGATGATACAGAAATCCAGCCCGTACTCCTGTCCAGTCTGAATCTGTTAGTTTTGCTTTCATCAGAGATGAAGTACTCCACTTCAGAATTCAAGCCAAAGTCTCTGTCATCTACTGCAGTAACTTTAATTAAGTTTGTGCCAACCCTCACATTCTTAGTAACAGGAGTAAAGTATTTATGAGCGAGGAATAGCGGCGCATTGTCGTTGCTGTCTACGATGTTAATGGTGACGGTTGTCTCGCTCATTAGAGGAGGACTGCCTCGATCTGAAGAAGTAACGATGAAGCTGTGCCTATTTATGTTGAAACTGCTTGAACCACTGGAGTTTTGGTACCTTAAATATTGCTTGTTGAAAATTTCCCCCGTGGTTGCATTAATTCGGAAGAACTCAGACTGGGATTTTATGAAGTAGAAGACTTGGCCGTTTGACCCTTCATCAGGATCAGTGGCTGAAACCTGGGTGACCTTCAAGCCAGTCCCAGGAAGCTCGGGACACTCCAGGTAATAGGATGGCTTTGTAAATCGTGGGGCATTGTCATTCACATCTGTGACAAATATGGTGACATCTGTGCTCACTGTCCACCCGGAGTCATGCGCAGAGACCCTGATTCTGTAGCGGTCTGTGTCCTCCCTGTTTAGTGGTCTGCTGATGATGATGTCCCCAGTGCTGGGATTTATGGTAAATGGGAGACTCGTATCCCTTATGGAGTACCTGCTGACTGCGTTCACCCCAATGTCTTCATCTGATGTTGTGACTCGGGTTACTGTAAAGCCTAGAGGTGCATTTTCAGGTATGGAAGCACTGAATATCTGGGAAAACCTCGGAGCATTGTCATTTTCATCTAGAATGTTAATGATAACTTTCACGGTTGTGCTCTGAAGCGGGGTGCCTTTATCTGAAGCTTTTATGGTTAGTGTGTATCGAGACAATTTCTCCCTGTCCAAGGGCCTGACACTTCTGATCTCACCAGTGGCTCGATTGATACTGAAACTATTTTCCATATTGCCCTCAATTATTTCATAATTTATCTGTCCATTTAGACCACTGTCCCTGTCGACAGCAGCTACTGTCAGTATTTTTCGCGGGGACAGGTTCTCCACTATTTCTGCAATGAAGGGGTCTTGCTCAAACTCCGGCGCATTATCATTGACGTCTATCACCGTTACTTCCAATTTTTTGTATGAGGAAAAGGGAGGAAAGCCCATATCTCTGGCCTCGATCCAAATCACATATTTCTGTATGGCTTCAAAATCTAAAGCCCGCCCAACAGAAAGCTGTCCTGTCACCTGGTCAACCAAAAAGGTGCTGCCCAGGTTTCCACTGGCAATGTAATAAGACAAGGAGCCTCCTCTGGCTGAAGATCCAGAGACGGTGGTGACCAGAGTTCCGACAGCTTGGCTTTCAGGAAATGTGAAAGTCTCCTGATCTGCCTGAACACGAGGGAATTCTGCTCTGTTCACAAACCTCACAGTGACAGTTGTAGAGTCTGTCTTGGGGTACCGGCCACCGTCCCTCACATGAACAGAAATGGTGACCTCAGACTCTCCCGCCAGTGGGTTTGCAGCCAGGATCGCCCCCCTTGATGGGTCGATGTGGAATTTCTCAGAGTTCTTCCCCACGAGGGAATAATGGAGCTCGGCATTGGAGCCAGCATCTGCATCCGTGACGGTCACAGCGAACACGAACGAGCCTGAAACGAAGAACAAAGTTAGGGCAGTTCTTTACTGAGTGCACCGGTGGTGGGAAAGGTGATGCCACTTGTTCACTTGGAAGTGTGTCCTGGAGCAGAACGCTCCTTCTCACTCCTTTCAGAAAATGAACTGCTCTTTTCACAAGGTGGTAAGTTCAGCAAGGGGTAGGTGAGTTTGTGAGCCTGCCCGACAAGCATGCGGCTAAAAACTGTGCGTTTGGAAAGTAGGTCACTGCATTCAGAGAAATGCCCGTACAGATGTCAGTGGTTGCACACACACCTGCACTGACAAACGGACCTGCAACTTTTTGTAAGTCTAGCATCCCATTTCTGTAACATTCACATTATGAAAGACATAAACCTAATAAGATTGTATGTTATTTTGATTTTTTTAGTTACTCATAGTTTACTGACCCACATAAAAAACCCTCTGGAATTCAATGACTATTAAGGTTAAGTGAACAGGCAGCACCCATGGGCATTTACCCTACACATCCATCTTCCCTTGCAGGCCCTTTTCTTCCTAGTTCCCAGATGCTGCTGCTTTGTCCCCAGCAGCCTCATGCTTCTAATTTTGTAAGATTATTCTGAAGACAGTAACTAACAGGACCACATTTCTATAAGCATGCTGGTCCTCTGAGATAGCGCTAAAATCACACAGATATACAAAATGGAGAAAATACAGACACAGAAACTATTGCACACCAGTGCAATAACAGTAATATATCACGTTTCAGATCTTTCGAATTCATGCTTCACAATGAGCTCAACAGTACGGGCACCCCTTGTCTTAACCTCTACATTTGCCCATTTTCAAGGAGAATCCAGGGTGTTCTTTTCGCACCAGACTTTACAGATCTCATGCACGGCATGTCTTTCAAATTTGACACTGTCCAACCAATTTGCAGAACACTCTGCTGATGTACTGAAAAGTATAGAAAATACCCATTTCCATATAAAAATTATGTTGTTTTCCACTTCTTAAGGCAAAATAATTTACAGACAGGAATGATTTTGACAGTGTCCCCTCAAAACTATACTTCATGTCACTATTCATCACGTGCAGTGATTTGTTTTTCAAGGGGAGGAATATTTCAACAAGAACTGTATTAAAACCCTTATGAGAAATGAGATGAGGGGGGAAGATTTTTGCTTCAATAAAGCAATTTGTATTATTAACTATCATTATTACTACTAGTTTTCCCCTTTAAACTTGATTTAAAAAGGAGTAAACGGAGCTTTTTCTTTCAAAATGTACAGTAGATCTTCTGTGATTGGAATAAAAGCTGAAGTCTTGATGAAGCTATGAGGATTTGTTGTTCTTTTTGTTTTGGAAAAGCTATTTCAGGCACTCCATTGAACTGCAATAAAGTTGGTTTCATTTTTTTTTTAATAGACACCATGCCTGCTAGTAACATCATTGTCAACAGACTTTCAAAATAACGTGAAAAGATACTAACAGTTCTTTTTAAATGAAAGTGAACTATCAGCTAAGGAAGTTGCAAATAAAACAGCGTGTGCATTCCTAGGATTTTGCTATATTGAAATCAAAGTAAACATAACTTAGTCTTTCTATATGTTTCTAGTTATAACAGGTTTCATAAAAGAAGCATCCAAGAATATAGTGGCAGAAAACATGAGGTAAACCTATGTGTACTTGGAAATGCATTTAAAAAAAAACATCCCCCAAAAGAAGTACACAAAGGCACTGTGCCCTAGTCAGAACACAGAAAGGTTTTCCAATGCAATAATAAAATGATTTCACAATGCTGTTTGGGAAACAGGGAAAAAGTGTAAACAAATTCATTCTTCCATAAAAAGGAGAAGTATTTGCAATTGTTTAAAATGTAGACAGAAAAAAAAACCACATGGAAATAACGTTTTGTTGGGGTTTTTTTTCTTTCAAGGAAAATTTGTTTTGTAAACCATTTCTTTTGGAATCTACTCTGTAGGCACCACATATCCATGTATGCATATGCATGTGAAAACAAACAGCATCACCAGCCTCCACAGTCAACCAGTCTGATTGGTGAATCTGTGGTAATACAGTGATCACATAATAAAATCTTTTTACTGTTTTGAGATCGCAGAGGTCCTGGCATTAGTTCATCTTAAATCTTAGAAAAAAATCCCAAACCACAAGAATATTTCAGTAAATTCTCTCCATCCTCATGCAAAAATATATATTCTATTATTTCCCCTTGCAATGCCAGTTCATCAAATAGGAAATATTAGTATTTTGGACTTGTCCCTTTCTAATGTATTTATTTATCAGGCTTGTTTGGGCATAAACCGCATCAGAAATTAATTCCTGCCTTGAATTAAGTCACTTTAATTTTAGTGTATGTTCCACAAAAGGAAGGCTGCTGCTTGGCTTTACATTTATTTTACTTGACCACTTGTCTGAAGGAAAGGCAACGTAACTAACATCTAAACACACAGGGTCTTTTTGGAAGAGTCTGACAAAATAGCCTTTAAGAAGAGGTCTGAGTGGAAAAAGAACATCCACATGCAGGATGAGACTTTCAGAGGAAAAAAAATAGGCCATTGCCTTCCTAATCCTGGCAAAATAATTTAATCACTTGAGTGGGTGCTCGCTCACACTATATCCTATTTACATAACTGCAGGAAAATAATCGAATTTGGATTGAAGGCACAAAGCAAAAAAACTGCTAAATTGCAGGTGATCTATTGATCCTTGCCGCTATTCATTCCCATGCAACATGTAGATAACAAAACCTGGAAGACAGCCGCAGGGCAACATCTCAGAAACAATTCTTGTGGGGTAGCTTTGCTTTCAGATATTCATGCAAACTGAAGTGTCCCAAACACTGGTTACCTGAAGTGGTAGGTGACGGGACATGGGTGACGTAGGGATGGTGCTGAAATTTGGGAGGGTTGTCATTCACATCAGCAACAGAGACAAGCACGCTGGTGGAACTGGAAAGAGCCCTGGGGAAACCTCCATCGCTCGCCACCACCACCAAAGTGTAGTTCTCCCTCGCCTCTCGATCGAGGAGAGCACTGGTGATGATTTGTCCTGTTGACGGGTTGATTGTGAATTGTGAATTGCCACCGGTAAGCCTATAGCTGTTTGAACGAAAAAACAAGGACAAAAAAAATTCAAATTAGTGCCTTAAGATAGTAACAGTTTTCTATACTCTTCAGACCACCACGCTGAATGGGTATCAACACATGGATTTTATTGTAACTGCCCAGCTGTCTTTAATTTTTCTCTTCCGTTATTTTGAGACCTGTCACAGGTGACATTTCTGTGAGTTTCCAAGCATAGTTGTTTAACACAGATTTCTAATAAATGAGAAGCAAACTGAGACTTTGTACACTTGAAGATACAGTTGGACATACTCTCAAAACTACCTACTGAAGGTGTCCTCTAGTACTGGTTTCCCCGGGCTAATTCATTAAGTGTTACTCCAAAAGGCTGAGATACCTCTTAACTGAATCTGCAGAACGTAATTAGAAAAAGCACTATTTTCTGAAATACAAGGATGACAATTTTACAAAATAATATTAGGATTTATAATACATGTTGTTTCCTGATACTGAGCTAAGTTTTGCTATTCAAAGTTTCAATATTAATTCACAGCAAATTAGTAACCACAGAGCTACATTAATAGAAACTAATGGGGATCAGAATTAGACCCTTGATTGGTGTGTATGTGTGCAGAAATGTGACTTGATAAGAACTGACTACAGGCTACCTCTGACTTACTAGCAGAGTGGATTTCTCCTTACTCTCCGGATGCTCACCCAGCTCATGTTCATACAGAAAGAATCTCAAAGAACTGTGGAACACTGGGCTGTATTTTTAAAGGGAATCATAGAATGGTTTTGGTTGGAAGGGACCTTAAAGATCATCTAGTTTCAATCCCTCTGCCACAGGCAGAGCACTTTTTACTCGACCTGAAGCCCCACCCAAGCTGGCCTTTGGTTAATATTACATTTTTTATTAATTCAGATAAGGGATTTTCTACAAAACAAAGAAAACAAACTGGCTAAAATGAACAATTCCTGTATAACCCTGACAAAACTCAGCAGAGCTGCGATTAGCATGGCTCCTGCAGAGAAGCCTGGTACAGCACAGTAGCAGCTTTTTTACTTTATATGATTCTATAAAAGATTCAGAAGAAAATGGCTATTATGAAAGAGAGTAATATTTCCATCTTTACCTCTTTAAAATCAGAATAGGTTATGACAGAAATAATAGCACAGGCCAGAAGCTTTACCTAGAGGTTTGATAGCCAGCCTGTGTAATAAGCTGTGGCAACTTCTCCTGCTCAGTCATTAATCTCTACAGAATACCATGAGCATCCTTTAATTGCTTAATTATTATATAATATGATGGCCATATGTAATTATTCTCCATCCATAGCAATGTCGATCTAGGGCGGAAAGAATGTGCACAAAGCCTAAAGCACTACTTAAATCTCCCTAAATACCAGCAGAACAGGCAAATTTCAGCTGTGGTTTGTAATGTTTTAACCCTCTGTGAGGTGTTGCAGGAGACAGAGGCTTTCTCTTCTGTATTTCCACATATAGAACAGCTCAAGTTTAAGCACTGGGAAGATGCAAAGAAAAACTTTTTTTTTTTTTTTTTTTTTTTTTTTTTTAAATAAGAGAGTAAAGACAAATTACATTTGCCATAAGATATTCTGAGTTATATCTGAGTACAACTGCATCCAAACCAACTGGACTATGTAAGGGTGTCTTGGCATACTTACAAAAAAATTCCAAACCCAGGCCAAAATAAAACCCAGCCCCTCCAAACCCCCAAAACTTTAATAGTGACAACTAGCACAAAAGGAATTTGACTGAAGCACTTAGAATCCAGCCTTTCAATCAGCCTACGCTGACCCCTGTATACTATCTTTAACAAAGCTGCTCAAGTGTGCATTGCAACTAGCACCTTCATCAGCCTCCCATAATGGACTTCACAGGTTATCCCCAGAAATAAGAGAAGAAGAGTTGGCATGTATGGGCACATAACAGTTTTGCAGAAGACGCTCTACTTCTTGCACAGCACAGTCCATTTTTTTACTTTGTGTGAAGATTTTAAATAGCAACTTTGGAAACCAAAGACTGCATTTTGCAACAGGGTCTAACAAGACTGAAGAGGAGTTCCGAGTTCAACACCTCTGATGAGATCACCTTACATGTTCTGGTCCCTTTGGCTTTTGCCAGTTTTGTAATACCAGTCATATTTTAAGATTTGCATTACTCTAAATGCTGAATCTGGACAAATTCTGTCCAAGAAAAACAAAGTATGTTCCCGAGTCTAAAAAGTGTAAAACGAAACCTGAAAACAATTTTTAAATAGTTACTTACGAAGGAAAAAAAATATCTTTATCAACTATTCTACTATGAGGTATGGACTGAATGACAAAGACTAATGGTAGAGGCATTAAAGCAATTTAACCACACTAAAGAAATCTGAGAGCACCCTGATAATTTCTGATTACAGGATGCAATCACTACAATCATTCATGCTTTGTATGGAATCCTTTTTTATAAAGGAGCTTGCCAGAAATAGTTTCTTAGAATGAGAGTGAATAGACTTAAAAGCTTCATTGTTTCACAATTTAATAAATGGTAATTTTGGATGTTTTTCAAATATTTAAAGATGCTGAAACATAAAGTTTCTATTTTTGGCTTGTAGCTTGTTGGAAAGAATATATGACAGCATTTTATACACACTTGCTTTGCCGTAACACAGCTCTGGTTTATTTTACTTCCTTGGGTTTTTTTCTTCCAAAAAAAAGTGACAACTACAGTGATATTCTTATGCACTTTGAAGAATGAACTGAGGTGAACTAACAAACGCAAATAAAAAAGATACTTCTATATACTATTTTGCACATTTGGAAAGAGAGATACAGGTGTTTGCAGTCACAGTAGTTAAATGTGATGAGACGTGTCCATCCGATTAAAAACTAATACGAGTCTGCTTTGTATTCCACTCCTAATCAACACAGTCCTCAGTGGATAATACTCAGTCTGTCACGGCCACTCAGCATCTTCATTACTCTTGCTTGTGAAACTGGGAATGGGCAGCGTTCAGCCCAGAGCCCAGTTAAGCTGCATCAACTGAGCTCTGCAAACCATTTGGCATTTAAAGCAAGAATGCCAAATTCTAACTTTTCACTGGTTTTCTGAATGGGATAAACTTTATGCCTTGTCTCGTGTAATTTTCATTCTAAACAGAAGACATGAACTGACCATAAATTGACCCAAGGAAGATGTTGGCTTGCAATGGAAATTGATAACTAAGTGAGAAGATGTGAATGCAGCAGCAAGGCAGGTAGTGGTTTCTGTGGACCTCTCAGACCACTCCGTGGTTCACAGCATCTCCTGTCACGTGTGTCTTAGCACATTGGATGACATGGTACCCACTCAGCTACTTTACTACAAATGCATCCAAGTCTGCATAAGCAGTCATCTGAACAACAGTCAGGTTTGAAAAGCCCTTTAAGGTTCAAAGTAAGATCCTGAGGCCTTCCCCAAACATATGTATGATACTGAATTATTAACACCGTCCATTACCTTTTAAGTAATTAACACTATACATCACATTTTCATGCAAAAAAAAAAAAAAGTGATACCGACTTCTAAATTTGCCTGGCTTAAAAAATAAAGTTTACAGATGAGTAAAGCTGCAAAATACTTTCTGTACTTTTTTTAAGCTGAGTGGTTTCATTTGTACATAGGTGAAAAATGGTATTTTATTATTTAACTCTGTCCCAGAGTCAGCTTTTGTAGCAAATTCATTCACAATGTTTGAAAAGTATGTCTTCCTCTTCTCCACCAATCCCTTCCTGAAAGCTCCTTCGATTAATATTTAGGAAGTCTTAGGAATATTAGCCCTTCAATTAGTATTTAATGGTTTCTAGCCTCTTCAGGAATACCTTTGAGAGGTTTTGTATTATATCTATTAACTATAGCCTTCATTACAAGGCCCCAACTCTAAAAGCTGTGCTAAAAGGAAGGTGAAAACCTTTTGAAAGGCTAAGCAAGCTGATGGCAGTCAGAAATGATGGTGCTTCACAGCTTGTATTGTATTTTTTTATGCAGAGATGTATATATAAATACTGGAAGTCGAAGCACTTAATCCATTTATGCTATTATTTGGACTTTCAGGGTTTCTTTTGTGCTTTTTAATTTTTTTTTTTTTTTAATTTGTCTACCTCTACACTTAGTGAGAAATACAAATCCAGCCTATTTACAATTACACTCAGATGCAGGTTAAACTCGTTTGCTTTTCACTTAGTAAAAAACTTAAATAACATTACAACTCCACTTGTCCTTAATCCAATTCTAAAGGCCTGTAAACAACAACAAAAAGCCAGATTTGCTGGAATAATTTAGCTACACATCTACAGCTGTCCTTTTGTGTCTTACAGCTTTATGGCATGTTGGTGATGGGCACTGGGGGAAGAAAAGTCTTCAGGCGAGGTACAAGGCAGCATTACATACAGCAACAGTAAATGACCTACCTAATAACAGCATTTGTAGAAGCATCAGCATCTGAGGAGTTTACGAGCAAAATATCTGTCCCCGTAGGAGCATCCTCCGGAACAGTGGCAGAATAGATGTTAAAGGCGAATGCAGGGACATTGTCATTGACATCATCGACCGTGACAGCAATGGTTCCAGTGCCAGTAAGGGCAGGAGATCCTGCGGGAA
Source organism: Todiramphus chloris collaris (assembly GCA_025345505.1). Classification (NCBI taxonomy): domain Eukaryota; kingdom Metazoa; phylum Chordata; class Aves; order Coraciiformes; family Alcedinidae; genus Todiramphus; species Todiramphus chloris. Next base: position 6,735,286 of record JANVCC010000062.1, on the reverse strand, counting down.
AGAGGGATACAAAATGCTAGAGGTTACAAATACCACCACGCTAATCCAAGGTCTGCCAACCTCGATTTAAAGCCTAACACTTAAGCATGTCACAGTTCACAGAGCAAGAAACCCAATTCAACATACAGCACAGGGTCAGATTTGTTTCAAAGGCATCTTGACATAAAGTACAAGTTGTGAAATTAAAAAAAAAAAAAAAAAGAGAGAGAGAAAGATTTGTTATTTTTCTTGCTCGATCTTATTCCAGAAATATGTTGTAATACAAGCTCAGTGGAAAAAGATGGTCTTGGAACTGCTCAGGAGCCTTCCTGTAACAATTAGGATCAATTTGAACATGTGGTTGACTTTCCTATTTCTCTAGGAGAAGACGTTCAAAGGTGGCACAGCCACGAAGACTCCATCCCTCAAATTACTTATCCACAGAACAAATAGAGCGGAAACAGTGGCAAACCCCAGCCTTCCGCGTGCCTTTTCCACTGCCGGTTAAGTCCCTGACCTGAGGAGACCTTCTTGGAGTGGGTGAGAAGGTTTCACAGTCCCCAGTTCCATTCAGATTCAATTTCTCCACAGAAGCAATGATCTATAGCAGTAAATAATGTGTGCTCGGATGGGATATTGGCTTACGGGAAATTGGGCTGAACTTACTTGACCTACGGCTTTCATCCTCCTTGCTATTCTAATACTTAACTCCGATGAGCAGAAATAGCAAGTTTATTCATGTGCAATCTCTCAGTATTTATTCTCTTCAGCTTTTCCTTTGTCAAATCCAAAAAAAAAGACAATGAAGAGTTTTACAAGTTCATGTTAGCTTTGCCAGTCTACTACACTTATTTTCATCCAAGAATCACTAAGACATCTTCTGCTAACCCAACGAGGGTCTCTGAAAATCACAGGATCATTCCTTTCTTTGAATACATAACAAAAATGAGAACGAGAGAGAGATAGTGGAGCATAAAACACATGAGCCCCTTTTACTCAAATGTCAGATGATGACCGTGGCTGTTTTATCCCAGATTGCATCGCTTTCCCCTTCAATCTCAAACAGCTACAACAATTCAACATTTGCTGGACGGGGAAAAAAGGGATGATAATGAAATTCTTTGGGCCAGAGTCTTGTTCGAGTCCTTGCCACAAGGAAGTATATTACATGGAGCTGTCATTTGATGAAACACAGGCAGCCCTGTGTGACCGCTCTAGTCCTTCCAACCCAGCAGATGATCAGGTCGCTGATATCCGAGGTTATTGCTGGACCTCAACCTTATGGCTGGGAAGGAAGCAGGCTCTGCTTTTAGTTCTCTTGTGGCCCTGGCAAGGGCCCCAGACACCAAGTTCCTGCATATAAAAGAAGAAATAATGACCCATTTTCACACAATTTAACCCTTGAAGAAACTCTTACAGTGCATCATGGGGGAAGAAGCTGGGAGCAGCTTCTGCATGGGAAGAAGGTTTTTCAACCGCATTTACAGTTGTACTTGACAATCTTAAAGGTCTTTTCCAACTGAAACCATTCTATAATTCTGTGAAATACTTCAAAGTAACTTGGCTTAACGCTCAAATGGGCTGAACGAAAGAGCTTCCAATTGAAAGGTGCTAAAAATCTCACAAGGCTGACTTTGAAGCCTGCTGATCAGAGGGGATGGATCACGACGCCAAGGAAAGAACGTGCAAGCCAAAGAGTATAGGTTTCATGCCACGTCTGTGCACAATGAAGTCCTTTCTCTGCTCTAGTCTGACGTAATTCATTTTGCCAATTAATATACTTTCAGCCAGGAAGGTTATATTAAGGCAATAAGTCTGACTTATATAAGTTGTACACACACACACACCCTTTTTTTTTTTCTCCCCAATTTTGTCATTTAGCCAAACACTTATAGATAGAAAAGACTGAAAAAGTGTTGTTGATTGCTGAAATATTGTCCATGGAGTGTTTATTATTACTGCATTAAATGAAACAGAGTCCTCAGTGGTGTTTGCTGCATGTGTCATCAAGCTTTGGCCTTCCAAACACATCTAATCAACATTCATCTCACAGCAAATGAAATGAAAAGTTGAGAGTTGTTAAGTTTCACAGGTGATTAAACAATTTATACATAATTCAGAAATTAATCTTCGGTAAGCCACATTCGAAGAGCATCAGTAACCCAATTCAGTCTGGAAAAGAAAGCTAACTCTCAGCTAAAACCTGAAACTCACTGGTTTATATGTATTGGCTAACACAAGTCGGAAAATTCACGCTGTTGCTTTATTCACAGAAATGAGCTGCAGTGGCAGTGCCTGTCAAGGTAACCCAACACTGGGGCTACGGGACTAGATCCAGTGCAGCTCTGCAGGCTGGCCCTGTTCCGGTTGGGAGTGTTGAGCTCCGGCTTAGAGCCACACTAGCTATAGTCATGAGACCGGTGAAGAGAGGAGAATGGGAAAAGCATGTTCACATAGAAACAATGGTTTGGGTTGAAAGGGATCTTAAAGATCATCTAGTTCCAACCCACCTGCCATGGCAGAGACACCTCCCACTAGACTAGGTTGCTCACGGCCCCATCCAACCTGGATTTGAACACATCCAGTGATGGAGCATCCACAACTTCCCTGGGCAACCTGCTGGCAAGGTCCTGTGTGGGCATAGGCTAACAGCAAAATGCTGCATTGAGTTTGTTCCTCATGGAAATGGTCAAAAGGGATGACAGATGTAATAGCTGTTTATGGGCTACAGATATTCTCCTTATTCACAATTACATTGATAGCAGCAGCTTTTTGACTCAGCCCTTTGTCTCAAACAGCCTCCTTTCCTCTCTGAGGAACCTGAATTTGCAGGATACCAAACAAGCACTCCAAGGGGCGAGGGCTGGGATTTGCCTCAGCCCCTTATATATTCTGTGCCATCTTCCTCCAATTCCACTTCCCCATTGGATGCACCTACAAGGCACTTTACGGAACAGTACGGACATACTTATATTAGCCTCAAAGAAGTGAATATACCAGCCAAGGCTTAATGCCATATGTATAAAATTAGTTAGGGTAATGTAAGAAAACCCAGACCTCATTCAGCACTAACTTGCGGCTGCATTCTGCTCACGGGAACAGCCCAGAAGTCCAATATCAGTTCAGCTGTTTGTAACATCCCAAGTCCCTGCTCTTCAATTCAAAATCTCAAATCTTTCTCACTTTACTTAGATGGAAAAACTCACACATTTACATCAGTTTCCTGTCTATGTAGTTATCCAAATATGGTTTTATTCCTCTAAGTAAAACATCACGTCCACAAATTTATTCCTTTATTCTCTTACACTGAAAGTTAAAGTTGCAGTTTCACAGAGAGTCCTCAAAGCTTTTTTTTTCACTTGAAATTAAATGACTAGCTCACATTTCTGCAGTTACTGAGAAATATAAGAAGAGGAAATTACAAATGAAGTAATTTTCGATGGAAAAGAAATAGCTTGGGGCCAAATTCTACCATCCTCAGTGAACTTCCAGTGAAAGTTGTGCTTGTATAAGGACCACAGAATTTGGCCCCTGGTAATAAGTAGGTTTCATAAAATGTACATGTCATACTTGTGGTGAGAGAAGTAGTTTCCATGGTCAGGCTGAGTTCCCAGATTTCTTAGTTTTGCTTCGATAGCAAATCTTCCCCAAGTCAGTTATTCTTATTACACTAGAGCGTCATTGCTTTTTTCTTCAAACGGCACTTAATATTTTGCATGCATAACTATAGTAAATTTTGTGCAAACTCTGCACTATTAGCCAAACACCCAAACTGTTTTTAATACACCAGACATGTTACAACCTATATAAAATCACAGTACACTGCCACACAAGCCTCTCAGTACTCCTATGAACAGTCCTGGGGGCTAAAGCCGCAAACAAACATACGCTTTTCCTTCAGTGAACTTACACTAAAATTTATACCAGTTTTTCGTAGTCCAAGCCATTTTTCAGCAGAGGCAGCAATGATTTCTTTGTCAGAGACCTCTTAATGAAATCATTTCACTAGTGCTGTAGTACTACTAGTTGTGGTTTTTCTCAAATCCTAAAATACCAGGTCTCGCAGAAGCTTAAGATATCCATGAAAAAAAAAGTTCTCTAGAAAGGCAGAGGAATGAAAGAATTGGCAAATGATTAATAACTGGAGAACACAAAGTTAACTGCATGAACTAAAAGGGAGAGATGCGATTGACTGTTCTGGGAAAATCCAACCTTTCAAATTTAAAAGATGATGACATGAAAATATTATTATTTTTTTGAAGTTCCCATCTCTGTGTGCTGTGGTCTGTTTCTATGAACCGAACAGTTTCTTTTCTAGGTGACTGCTGTACATATACATTAAGCAGACAGTCCCACAAATGTCCACACGTCATTGAGGAAATAAAAGATTAACCTGGGATAGTGTCAAAATAGTAATGCTGAGTTCAGGAAGAAAATTTCTTCCCACGGATGTTCTTCCAAAAATTTAAGCTTTTTTGCTTACATCTGCAAGTAAACATGCGTCTGGGGACGAAGAGAAGGAGCAGACCTCGGGAGCCTGTTCCTTGAAGGCCCACTGTGAAGGATGAGTTACAGGGGAAGGTTACGAGAGGCCACCTCAAGCTTGGCCAGCGCTGGGCTGTGGCTTCTCTCTCTGCATGGGACATTTGAGGAGGTGATGTGAAGAAACGGCCATGGGGGGACCCTGGGGCAGGCAGGACCTCTCTTCTCTTGGCAAGGTGGGACTGGCAAAGACTACAAGCTGGTCGTTCAACACATTCACCAATGCCTGTTAGCAGCTGATCACCACAAAAAAATAATAGCATGGAAAATGTGTCAGTTTAGAAGTTATAATGTGTCCTCTCAAAAATTTCCTCCCCACATGCATAAGAAAAGGGACAAAAAATACTGGCTACATACAGCAATGCTAGTAGAAGAAAGGTAACTAAATGCAGGAAGGTAAAAGTGGAGAGAAATACAATTTAACCTGACAATTTCTACTTCTGAAATGAAGGATAGCCAGCAAAGGAGGAAAACACAGGTTTCTGGGTGAACTCATCAAGTCACTCATTCCCCTAATTTGTGCTAATCCTTGAGCCATGAAGTTATCTGGACAGGATGACCTAAAGATTGCTTTCACTTTTGCCTTGGCCTACTCATGTACCCTTAGAAGAAAGGAGAATCATCTGCTATCTTCACAGAATCACAGAATCATTTAGGTTGGAAAGGACCTTTGAGATCATTGCGTCCAACTGTTAACCCAGCACTGCCAAATCCACCACTAAACTGTGTCTCTCAGCATCACATCTATGTGTCTTTTAAATCCCTCCAGGGATGGTGACTCCACCACTTCCCCAGGCAGCCTGTTCCAATGCTTGACATCCCTGTCAGTGAAAAAATTTTTCCTAATGTCCGATCTAAACTTCCCCTGGCACACCTTGAAGCTGTTTCCTTTTGTCCTATCAGTTGTTACTGGTGAGAAAAGACCGACCCCCACCTCACTACAACCTCCTTCAGAGAGTTGTAGAGAGCAAGAAGGCCTCCCCTGAGCCTCTGTTTCTCCATATTGAACAACCCCAGGTCCCTCATCTGCTCCTTTAAGACTTGTGCTCTAGACCCTTCACCAGCTTCATTGACCTTTTTTGGACACTCCGCAGCACCTTCCTCCACCCTTGTCTTGGGGACCAGGGAAGATAAGCTGTCTTAGCTCCCTGTAATCCCCAAACACATGCCACCATCTGCTCCAGTGTATGTTCAGCTCACCACACTATAGCTTGGACTCCAGGATGAGTGGGGAATGATCAGAGTACTTAGCAGACCGAAGTAGTAAAAGAAAATGACTGAAGGAAACTTGAAAAGGCATTTATGTTCTTCAAGACAGCTCAGGAAAAGATGATGCTATTGGAAATTATCTTGGCTGTGTGGCACTGTAGGGCTGACAGTAAAAATCAGAAATAGGAGAATGTGTTCAGCACATTATCCACATATTGTTTGAAGCTTTAATGGCTTCTGGGTCCTGTTTGTGCCATGATTAGCAGAGCAGATAGTAAAATATCATTCCTTTCAGACACCAGGAACTCAAAAGTTTTTGCCAGCATGAAAATACCAAAATTAAGTGCTAGAAAATGAACAATAAACTTAAGCAAAAACACTACAGAAACATTTCACTAAAATGGAAAAAAAGGATTAAAATTAAATAAAATGAATCTAAATGACTAATCGAAACTCATACTGTGGGCAGTTTACCGTGTTTTGTGGTAAATTAAACACATCGTTATCCTGAAAATTGGAAAGCGATTTAACAGAAATGGAATTTTTGCCTCACTGAAATGTGTTGCTTTGCAACAAAGCGGATTTCACATCTCCAGTCAAACACTCAGTGAATGAGTCCCAGGACTAGAAGTTGTGTGTGTTATTACAGAGCATTAACTTTTTCACTCAAGTAAACAAGGCCTTTCTCACAATAAAGCAGCCAATCCTTCTAAATGCATTTAAATGCAGACAGAGTGTGCTGAGCCTCACACAACTGGTGAGGTTTAAAATAAATATGGAGCTAGAGTAAGTTAAAATGCAACTAGCTTGTGTTATGTTCTGGACTTCTAGTGCACATGAAGCCTGCTTTGAAATGTGGATGACCTTAAATTAACATTTTTACTGGGAACACAAAAGAGCGTATGCTAAATGAGAAAAATAAGTAGTTCTTTTTACGAGATTGCACCACAAATATTTGCCCTGGCTGGACATGTTCATCATGTTTTATTTTCCTCTTACTCAATTTTTCACTACAGGCCTCCCTATGAAGTCTTAAAAAAAAGGGCGAACCTAGTATATTTTGAGACAAAAGCTGAAATAAGCAGTTAATAAACAAATATAATAAAAAGCTTAGAAGCTAGCTCTACTCTCATTCAGTTCAGCAGGTGACTGGTGAATGAGACCATGCAGGAACCAAGATTTTCCAGATTTCTGAGTGTGTCAAATCTGGGTTTTTTTCTCATAGTTAGGCACAAAGAAGTAGTGGTTTCCACAGCTGGTTTGACAGAACTTGTACTTCAAAAAACGAGGGAACTGTTGGGATAGATCTGCACCTGTGCAAGGATTATCTGACAAGAAAGGGGAAAAAAAAAAAAAAAAAAAAAAGATTTTTCTGTACTGCATTACATAGTAGAAACCTCAATACCCTCCCTCATCTACATCCCAGCCCCATTCCAGCCTAAAGTAGCTGGGAGAAAACAGACCTAAATTTGGGAACATAGCCATCTAAAGTTCAAAAAAAAAAAAAAAAAAAATTCATTAGCAGAGTCCTTGTTCAAGCAATGACATGTCCAACCATGCTTAGGCTGATGTATGTGCATAAACACACATACTAACATATGTCTTGACAGTGAAAAAAAAAATCCTTGTCCAAAAAGTGATGTACAATGGGGTCTCTCATCTGGTTTTACCCAGACAATTTCAAAATTTGGATAGTTTCCTATCAAAATTCCTGACAGACTGCATCCTATGAATTCCCCAAGCTTTGCAGTTTCACAACAGGGGCAACATTACATTGCAATACATGTAACATGCTGTTGAACATCAGAATTTGCCTGCAGCTATTTGCCCAGAGAAGGGGGGGGGGGGAATCTGTGTCCCTATAACAGAGCTGGACCTACTTGAACACAGATACAGACTGAGAACAAAACACAGGCATTGAAGCAGAAGTACTGTATATATTTAGCACCGCTTCAAGATGTTCCGTGTAACAATCTTGCTCTACACATACACATTATCATAAACTTATCACTTACACATGTGAAAAATGGTACATAATTTATTCCTCCAGTTTAGCATTTTTCCCCACTGCTGCTTTTGTTTAGCAAATTTCACAACATACGAAGGAAAGGCTAAAAGATTCCAGCTCCACTGCCCACAGTGTAAGCTGGATACAGGGTTGCTGACATAAACAGATGCCCATTAGAGACTCATGGCTGTTGGGTTTTGTTCTCCTTCTACGAAAGGCACAAGCATTAATCCCACGTGCCAGGAACCCCTTGACATGCACCTGTAATCTATTAACATCAAACGTACAGGTCATTGGAGATGGTGCTCAGAAAAGACACAGGCAGGTATTGCAGGTTTCTTAGCCAGAACTGCATTTATTTCATAAAATCATAGAATTGTTTAGGTTGGAAAAGACCTTTAAGGTCTTTGAGTCCAACCATTAACCTAACACTGCCAAGAAAGTAGAAGTAGTAAAGTGACTTACTGCCAGGATTATTTTTGTTCCTGTACAGGAGAGATAATACACAATGCTGGAACTTCTTGGCATCAAGACATAGTCAAAACACTGGATTATCTTGTTTTGGGTCAATTATGCTTGAGAAAAAAATGCCATCTATCTGCATATAAAGCACCACCTGGCAATTAATATTATGTGCAGAATGATTCTGAGCCAAAATTCCAGAGCGAGAAGTTGCCTTCTTACAAATATACTTCAGAAAATTAATCTTAAAGGAAAATGGTACACAGTTGAATAGAACGCTCAGAACAAAACCTAGCAAATGACTGGTCATAAGGGTGCATCTCCCCATGCCCGCACGGCAGGTGGGTCTGGGAGTGCTGGCACAACTATGTGCACCACGAAGGCCTCTGCTGACCAAAGTAAGATTTAAAGAAAGTAAAACTGCAACTTAAAAGAAAGGCAGAGACATTTAAAAAAATATGCTCCTAAAACCACTAAATTGCTTCTCTTTGTTATAAGTTATTGCTGTAAACAGAAAAAATAGAGATGCTTGGCTCCTGCAGGGATTGCTGACTAAGGCAATTTTTGACTGCTTGTGACTCCTGAATATCCCACAGAGAAATTCCTGTAATGCAGGATTTTGAATTATGCTTTTAAAACACCCTGTATAAATAGTGAAGAATAACCAGCAGGAGAAGTGTTCAGGCCATATGTGCTTGGTTTACTTGTTTTATCCTTGCAATTAAGGCTTCCTGAAATTGTAGCTTTGTATTTGAAAATGAGCTAGCAGACATTTTTATAAGGTGTAACATTTAAATTTAAAAATAGTTTAAGATCACCAAGACTGGAAAAACCTCAGTATTTCTCACAGGCTGAGAAATTGCATAGCATAATGCCTACTCGAGTTATCTCATTCTCCAAAACATATTACATTCAGTGAACTCACTAGCACATTTGAATTACATTTTCATATAAAAGTGATGTAAGCAGAAGGACAATAATTTAAAATTAATTTTAATTTAAAACTTCCAAACTAATCATAGCAAGACAGATGAATGAAGAGATAAAAGAGAAAGTGTAATAGCCTGAAAATTTGCAAACCAACCGCTCTTTCTTCCTTGAAATTCTGGATTGTCTACTGAATCCTACATGTTAAGCATTATATTCTATCTTGTTTTCCAGTTTAAATACATCTACCTGAAACCTTTTTTTCTAGGAGATATACATGCTTCTTTCCCCTCAAACTAGCACCACAAGTTAGTACAGTCCACTACATTGTGCAGTTGATCTTGGCTTACCATAGATCAATAGTTTTTGTCATTTATAACTGAAAATGTTTCAGGCTTTAAACAGATAAATCTGTAATCCTGCGTTAAAGATGAGGTCAATTACTTTTTAATAGATTAAGCCTTTAAGAAAGAGGAGAAATCAGCTTTGACAGTTCATGGCACACACATCCCTGGCAAAGGTGGTATTTGTAGCCCTTTATTACTACTTTTTTCCCTTTGTTATTTTTACAAGGTTCTTGTAAAACTGAATGATGAGAAGCAACACTGAATTACTGGATATTCCTATTTACCTCATTAGTGATGAGATAGCTTGATAGACTAAGAAAGACCATCATCTACACTACAGTCTTTTTAGGTGGCATAAAAGTATGTTCCTTGAAAGAAAACAATTCTCACAAACATTTACAACTAACCAAAAGTTCTTGATGTTTCTTCCAATAGTCTGAATTTCTTTTACTTATGAGGGATGCAAAGAGGCAAAAGATTTAGTTACCTAATAAAACTTGATATATTCAACTAGAATTCCAAGAATGCCTGCAGAGAGATTAAAACTTTTGGCTGCGTTACTAGATCTTATCTTATGCTTTCCTATGCTCTAGAAGACTAATATGTTATCCTCATTAGGATTCTGCTTGTCTATTAAAAAAAACTGTCAAGATGACATATATAGGATTTGCAGCCATACAGAAGTAGAACCTATAGATTTCTCCTCGCCACCACTTGGACCTGAATAACATTATATTTTTGTGTGGATAGTCTACAGGTTTTTATATTACAAAGCACAGAAATGCACATGCTGTGCTGGCTGCCCCCCTCCCATGTCAGTTCTGCCAAGAGCCTGCTGGCTGCTTTCCAACACCAATTTCTGAACCTTTTTGCCTCTGCCTCTGTCACTGTAAAATCTCTGAAGAATTGTTTCAACAGAATGAATACTTCTAAAGGCTATATTTTAGTCATTGGTCCATTTTTTATATACCTTAATAACAGCAAATTAGAAGAACTTAGACTACTTGAAATAATTTCCCTTCTTTTGCTTTTGTTGAATGCAGGGAAACGGAGAAGAGCTCACACAACAAACCTCAGCAAGAAGCAGTTTATCCCATCCTAAAGCCCGCCAGTTACTCACTGGATTCTCCATGAACCCAACAGAGAGCACAAAGGGAATTACACAGGTGAGAGATGTTTGAATGCAGCAGAATGCACTTAAATTGAGGACTTTTGTAAAAAAGTCCACAAGCACATCTGAACTATAGAGAATAAACATCTTTAACATATATTTCTACCTCTGCTTGTCATGTCCAAATAAAATCCACCATCAGTTTGAGTGGGTTTCAAAACCAAAGTTCTGTTCGTGATTTAAACTTGAGTGAAAAACTAACTTCCATTGTTTTCACAGCTATTTCATCTTGCACTGGCCAGCCTGAGCCCTTTGCCAACCTGAATATACGTCTCTCCTGCCCGGCACCCCAGGAAACACCGATGCTTGGATTTAGCCCAGAGGCTCTCACTGAACTATTTTGAAAATAGTGATCTAATAATGAAGGTTTATCTCAAAAAAGTAGACTAAATCCCTCAAATGATATTCTGGGGCTGGATTGTGCATCTTGTGGGGCAGTCCTATGAAAGGATGGGCTAAAACCCTCCTCTCCTTTGGGGAGTAAATGTGTCACATCATATAGACATGGATATACTCTCTTCCTTGACAGCTACTCTCTAGGGAACATCGGACTGGCTTTGGCATAAACACACTTCATAAAGAGCTTTTTGAGCTTTTGTCTTCTAGAGACAAATTAAAAAGTGCTAACAGTTTCTAGGCTCCATCAAAGGGTAAGATCCTGCTATTAGCTTCCCACAACTACAATATGCCATTCTCAATGCTCTTCTGATTTTTCTATGGTAAGACAAAATGAATACTAAGAACTTACTCATGAATACTAAGAACTTACTCATGAGTCTGTTGCCATTTCACTTCTCCCACTGTGTGATTTATAAATAAATACAAAATCATGCAAAGCTACTAAAATGATGGTTTTAGTACCGGTATTAAAAGAGAAAAAAATACTAAAATAAGTAAAACATTAAGCCAGTAAAACCAGACTCGAGTAGACAGCACTGACATGAGGAAGAGCTTCCATAAAGGCAAGGAAATAAATGGAAATGGGACAGAAACCAACATTCATTTTGAAACAGCTGTGGCATAAAACAAGACCATAGAAGACCATTATGGAAACTGATAAGCACCAAGGTAAACATACATCAGCTCCATTTAGCTCACCGAAGCCCGCAGTGACATGTATGTTTAGACACAGCACAGAAAGCATGGAAAACAGGACATTTCTAACTGAAATTTCTGAGTTGCTTGTTTTTTTTGATAACAGCAAGACTGAAAAAATAGCCAAGTTTGGTTTTAAAATACAAGTCATTCTTTTAAGACAACATTATTTCACACTGTAGACTGCCTCTTAAGTAGAAATACAGTGTATGCTAAGAAAACAGGGCGACTATAAATGTATTTAAGACCAGTCACATAAATCTCACACAATGTTAACCCTCAAAACCCTTTCTTACCATAACTGGAAAATACAACCATCATTTACTCATCACTCCAAACTAGGAAATATCTTAAAAAGTGTTAAAAAAAAAAAATACAACTACATTGTCAGATTTCATTTGATTTTAGGATTGAAAGGAACCAAAAGCCTATCTCAAAAGAGAATTCCTGAGGAGGATATAACCTCTCTGCTTCGTTGCCCTCTTGCATTCTTGAAGGAAAGAATGCATAAGTCGGGGGCCAACATTTTCTAAAGAAAAAACATATGGTTGTTTTTTCATACAGGCCAGTATACCAAGAACAGCTAACTAAATATAATAATCAGTTCACTGATTAATTTCTTTCAGAACTATTTATCTAAATCAGTAAATAAGATTATAAAAATTAAAAAACAAAACAAAAAAAAAACCCACAGGAACACAGCTTCTAATTAGAAACATCACATTTTGATTTTGGTTTTATGGTGGCCATGTGCCATTCTGACCAACCAAATAAAGAGAGGGTGGTTGCAGTTTATTTAAACAGTAGTCCTGGGCAGCTAGCAGGTTTCCAGATGTGCTACTTGACATTCCTGCAACCAATAAATAAAAGGAGGAGGACTGTTGGAATGCTAACATTTGCTCCAGAAAATTGCTCCAAAAGTTAAAGACAGGAATGATAAAAGCGGCTTCACCAGTTCTTGTCATGGTGCCAGAACTGAATGTTTACCCAGTGCTGCATCCCTACCAGATGGGGTGAAAAAAAAAATTTAGAAAACCTCTTTTCCCAACCATTTTGCCATGAAAAAGGGTTTAGTGAAGCAAAACAAATGATTTATGTGGTAGAAACAGACCCATAAAGACACATTCAAATAGCTGCATGTAGGTTTCTTGGCGTTTATGTTAGCAGACATTTTGGGGGGAGCATCTGCAATCTAAACACTATCATGTTATTCCACAGTCCATCATTTTGCCTGTCATTATATTTATAATTCATGCACTCTGGTCTTACAGCTTGTGCTGTAAGAGGGGCTCTCAATTGGAAAGCCTGAACTTCGGGGTTGAATTACATTTTATTTCTTGACCAAAGCCACAGGTGTACAGCTCGGGAAGATGCTGAACATTCCTAGTGATGGATGCTTTGCGTGTCTTCATATATTCCCACTGCCAGAGCAGCAGTCCAGTGGCTGAGACCCAGCAGCACTTAGAGCAGGGTGGAAGTGCAGAAGCAAGGGACGAGTGATGATCAAACAACGTTGAAATGAGGAGACTTTGTGCAGACTGTCTTGTGGAAACTGGGCACGAAGTGGGCTGCATGGCCACAAATCACTGAGCCAAGCACCAGAAAACATTTTATCAGAGTTTTCCTTCCCCCAGAATGGAGGGAAGACTCTCTGCCGACCCAAGATCTATCCTGAGGATAGAGGGAAGGAATAGCAGGCAAGGCCAAGGAATAGTTGGGCCAGAGCCAGGATTATGACTGACTTCTCTGGGCCTGAGGGAAGCACATGCTTGGGAAAGCATTTTTTCAATAACTGCCCAAATTTCCATCACTGGTGCACATGGTCCCACCAGCAGGTCCCATCTGACCTGCCCAGCACACTTACAGAGCAGCTCAGCTCTTAATAACTCAACAGCTCTTCTCCTGTGCCCAGGAGGGAGACAGGGCCTCTTGGAAGAGCATGCCTGCACGGCATGACGAAGCACAGACTTTTCTGAGACAGTGTCCCATACAGCTGCACCGGCTCAACGCCTCACATACATGAGCTGCTGCTTCGCGACGGGATAATCCTTCACCTGCTGCAAAGAGACTCAGTGCACGTGCTGCCAATACCTGCTATAAAACCCGTAAGGTACTGAGGATGAAATAACAACCATTGCCAAAGCAGCTGCCCCTTCTGAGGCATGGAGTGCTTTCAGCACATTGCATTGACACCTCTAGACAAAAATAATGAAGAATTAAAAATTCTTCTTCCATCAACTACCCTGCACACAGGCTGGAGTAACTGCAAGAACCACAGTCACAAGTTGATGAAGTGATGATAAAGATAAAAAAAAGGAGTAAGAAATCCTTGATTATGTATAGGGAGATCAGGAAGAGAGCCAAAACCAAGTTGGGAATCTGTCCCTTCTTATGTCTAAAGGTGCTTCAAAGTATGTATTGTGTCTGCTTCCTTGAAAGAAAGAATTGGCATAGACTTCTTTAGGAGCAGTATATCATCTTCAAATGTTTTAAAGCAGTATAGCCTATAAAAACTGAGACTCGGACCCTATGAAAAATGGGAAGCAGGTTGGACAGACAGAATTCTGCCCTTGTTGTGGTACCCAGACATTTCCAGAGTTAACTGTATCTGGATGTCTACCATGTTTTTTATCTGTAAAAAGACAACCCCTAAATAAGATGCACCATATATGGCAAGACTGTTGCTTGGGCTGTTAATCCAAAATGCTGTTTATTACAGCTAATAAAAAGCCAGACTCAAAGCGTAAAGTATAATACCTTTCTCTTGATTTATTTTCAAAGATAGTATGGATGTGGATAACGTCAGACAAGTCTGCTTTCTTCAACATTTTGTCAGACACCGCTTGCCTACAGAGGAGCACTACCTGTTTTGCATGTGTGTTTCTGGTTGAATTGTCTCTACACAAATTCCTTCTAAGCATTATCAAACAAATACAAAATACAAGACGCTAAAGAAATAGTTCTATTAGACAAGGAGCTAGACATGCCTGTGACAGCTTCTTTTATAAACGTTTAGCAGCTGCTCAAGAACATAATATTCAAAACACTTTTCTTACTCATTTCAAGAGCATGTCATTGCCACCTTTCTACTAGTAGAGTCAGAAGTACCCAGTTTAATGTAGCAGGCACTGACTAGCAAAGGTCAGTGTGTTACCACCTGGATATCCATCACATATCCATATTGGTAGTTTTCGCAATGTCTTCTGTATTTAAAACAATATTTCATTTCTTTAAAAACCATTCTTCTTTTGATAAGCTGCAAATCTTTTAGAAAGGCTTCCTCCCACATAACATTTTTCTGAATCAGCTGCCAAATGTCTACAGAAGTACATGTGCAATCTATGTATGATAATGCAATTTATAGCAGTATAAAATTTGAGACACAGCTCAACAGAAATTCCAGAGTGTCTAACTTGGTCCATTTGTTCCATGTTATTGTGACAGACACAGCTTTTCAAGTTGTCCCTAATGAATTATGTGCCAGAGTTTTCTTTACCATCTAGACTGCTTGAACTCAGTATAACTAATTCAAACATAACAGGGATCCCCTACAAATTCTTAAGTATGTAATATGTTTAAAGTACTTAAAGTATCTCTTATGACTGTAGTCCACATCCTGCTTTCATGAAATCAAGAGAAGTTCTGGCATTGACTTCTGCTCAAGCCAGACAGTTTCCTCTGTTTTAGTTTAGGCAAAACACGACTAACATAGTTTTAAATGTATTCTTTGATGGCATGAATTTAGAGCAGGTCTCAGTCTAATCAGAAGATACCATCTAACGTTTTTCACCAGGCTGGCTGAAAACTGTACCAAATCATACTAACTGTGCGGATTAGTCAGAGCGTAAACTTAAACACAGTAGAACAATTAAATTTAAAGTTACTACTGAACATCTGCTTCTGAACACTTTTGCTAGTACCTTTTAACACTGATAGGAGGGAATAATAACTTGGGAGTTAGATTTATAAGAACATAGCAAACTAAAAAACCAGAACAGCTACCAATAGTGTTTAAGCAGCATAATACCTACATGTTTAAACACGGGAACTAACAAAACATGCTGTTTTTCTTGTCAGCCACATACAGCAAAGAACTAATGCACGCTTCATTTATTAAAATCTCCTCTAGATTATCAGAAACAGAGATCTCCCAACACAAATAAATATTTTCATTTCATATGGTTGGGTAAATCTCTTGGATTTCATATTTTTTTAGGAATGAGACTCTAGGAAAATACAGTGCTCTTTTTCAACTCTTGGCTTACAAATGGTGCTAGGGGTGGGATACAACTGTTTTCTTGCTCCCCTCCTTCTTCCAAGAAGGACAATAACTGTTGGATGCATGACATTGCTTATCAGTTCAGTTTTTGGTTATTTTGTATGTAGAACTAGTAAGTTCTGTACAGTCCTATCTGACTCCTGCCAACTTGGACTGGGAGAATAAACAGACATCAAGGATCTGCTTTCCTTACAAAACCACCCTCAGCTTCTGAAGTAACATAAGGATGTTCAAAATCAAGCAAGTCCAAGTCATAAGTGAGCAGTTTGCAGCTATAGAGTAATGGAAAGACAGTGTAAAAAATACAAAGCATAGAGTATCTCTAGCCAAAGTACAAGACAAATGATACATCAAGTCCTAAAATTCTGTTTCACAGCTTTCAGACTGTGAAATACCTGAGCACTGCTGCAATAGGAAAATATAAGCCATAGATATTGTCAGTGACACATGATACTGTCTGTACACGATATGTCAGAAAACAAAATTGTATCCACTTGTCAACAAGTTGGGTTTGCTTCTATTTTTATTATTAGAAAGTAAAAACAAGTTCTGCAGTAAATTAAATCCATCAGACTGTGGGGGACCAGAGATCAGTCCAGAATATAATGTAGGATGTCTCTGTTTCTAATATTCATACCAAAATCTGAGACCAAAATTTTGTGCTCGGACACCTCAGGTGAAAGTGTAATTACTCTTCATAATAGGAATTCACATCATGTTTTAAACTGAGGGAACTTGGAATACATTTGGGATTCTACATCAAATGTATGAATGAACGATGAGCAAAGCAGTAAATTGTCGTTACTTTTCAGAGGTAAAATTTCAGTAAGATTAACTGAGCAGTCCATAGCTGTTTTCTAGCCCTTGCTTTGACCTCTCTGCATATTTCTGATGAACAACATTATTTTGGGTTTTATTGTCATTTTATCTCCATGCATGAGGCTCCTATGACCTAGGTAGGACGACTTACCACTGCAGGGCAAAAATCAACCTATCTAAACCCGTAGCAAGTCCTACTATCAGGTGACTAGATGAAAGGAAAAAAACCCAATTCCCAGAGATGGAACTCCCTTCAACATCAGCTAAGCCCAGCTCTCCCCACAGAGATGTACACTGAAGCTTGGTTACCACTCTCCAGCCACTAAAGTTTCAGACCATCATGAAAATACTTCTTTTCTAACCAAAACACCATGTTTTCAAGTGACAACAAGATTTCACCAGCAGAGACTGCCCATCTGCTTTACCTGCATCAGCAGCTGTGATCAGCAGAAGGTACTGCTCCTTTGCCTCCCGGTCCAGACTCTGCACCAAGCGCAGCTCTCCACTGGCTGAGAGAGTAAAAGCTCCTTCTTCATTTCCAGCCACCAGCACATAAGTAAGCTTGCTGTTTAGGCCTTGATCATCATCCCTTGCTACAACCTGCAAAAGCAGTGCAAACACGTGAGAAGAAATACCAAGAACTGATGAGCGCAGTGAAATTGTTCTGGGATGAAGGAAATATTCTCTATGACAATTATCCACATTAATGGATTGAATTAATCCAAACGTTTTAAGGGCTAGTATAAATTGTCTGTAATTTTAAAAATGGTGGTGATGGACTTAAAAGCATAGTTTGAAAATATTAAATAGTTGATTACTAATGCTTGAGAAAAGTCAGTACACTAAAGACTGATGGGGCTCAGTGAAAAACCACAGATGATCTGGCATAGGCTGGTACCAAAGCAAGCATTGCATGTCCTGAATCCATTTAGTGCTCTTTCAGTGTCTGGCACAGAGACTCTTCCTATGTAGGCAATGATCAGACTGAGAGCTTGGCTGCATAAAAGTTGAGATTAAGAGGAGAGACAGTGCAAACTCTTAAAGTCCCAGCATGGGTGGGAAATTAGGTAGGGAAAACACAAACAAAGCTTCAAAACATAATACAAACTTTTGGTAAAAAAAAAACCAACAAAAACAAACAAGCAAAAAAGAACCCCAACCAAAAAAAACAAAAAAGGAAAACTGGTCAATGATCACAGCATGTTACATTAAAGCCAAGAGCTATCTTTTCAATTGTCTTGCACCTTTTTAATTTTGAAGGAAAGACACTATACATTAACACCATATACTGAGGCATGCTAATAATTGTAGGAGATATATACTTATTCTCTTCATGTACTCACCTGAAGAATAACTTTTGGGAGCGTCTCTAAGTTCTCGGGGACGTTCACAGAGTAAGGAGAAAGTTCAAATGTGGGAATATAATCATTGACGTCCTTCAGGATAATACTGACTGTTGTGGTATCAGTCCTCGGGCTGCTCCCACGGTCGGCCGACTGAACAGTCAGTGTATAGGAGGGCTTTTTCTCTCTGTCCAAAGGCTTGGCAACTGTTATCACCCCCGTCACAGAATCGATTCGAAACTCATTACTGGCATCTCCGCTCACGATGGCGTAGCGGACCTGCCCGTTTGTACCTTCATCTCCATCTGTAGCAACCACCTGGATTAAATCCGTCCCTGTCAAAGTATTTTCCCCCACCTCTACTTCATAAAGCTTCTGGGCAAAAAGGGGGTTGTTGTCATTAATGTCCAGGACTATAACCACTACATCTGTAGATGAAGAAAGGGAAGGCTGACCCTTGTCTGTGGCTACCACAGTCAATGTGTAGTTGGACACAGCTTCTCTGTCAAGCTCCCCAGTAAGCCTGACTTCACCATCAATAGTGCCGATGCTGAATCTGTTTCCCAGAGGCCAGAGCAGACTGTATTCAATGTAGCTGTTGGGGCCGCTGTCGGGATCAGTTGCCTGTGCTTTGAACACAACTGTATCTATTGGTGTGTTCTCTGGGATGTAGGTCAGCTTTGGGGAGATAAAGCTCGGAGGGCTGTCGTTCACGTCCAGCAGAATAATTGAAACTTGGGCTGTGCTTGTGTACCTGGAGGCTGGGAGAGGGGCCATGTCATGGACTTGCACAACGAGGCTGTAGAAGGACTGGCTTTCCCGGTCCAAGGGCTGCCTGATGCTCAGCACACCGCTGTTGTCAATGCTGAAGTGCCCTGCACTGTCCCCAGATGCGATGCTGAAGGATAGCTGTGAGTTGGAGCCTGGTGAGGTGGGGAGAAGAAAGGCAGAAAACGTGACTTCATCCCACCAACCTACATATAAATGTTTCTGTCCTCGTTTCCTATGGAAATGAGGACGTATGCCCATGATGCCTCTTCAGCCTCCTCATCACCATTTTTGAATCAATCAGCTTATTTCAGCAAAGTTTCACAGTGGCATAGAAGCCTTTGAAGTAATTTTCTGACAAGAGTTGAAGAGAGAAAGGGAGGGATGGAGGTTAACTGCAGTGGCTGCAGAGAGAATTCCTGGCTGAGCTCATCTCTGCATTTCATTCATCAGGACCTACACGGTGTCAACATACGTAATTTCTCCTCATCTACAATGGTTTAGGGATAAAGGTTTTTGAAGGGTCTTCCTTCAGAAATTCAGCTATTGAGAAGCCTCAATAGCTCTGCTGCACACTGAACAGCTGTGTTCTTCCATTCCCTGCAGTTGAACTAAGCAACTAAGCAATTATTATTAATGTAATTATTTCATGAATTCTTCCACTCAATTAAAAAAAGCCACAACCAGAAACTCCCAAGCCTAGCCGGAGCAAGCCAAGAGTGAACACTGAGGAGAGGTATGTTTCCCATATATGGCATGGTATTCTGAAATATCAGATGAACAGTGCTCATCTTATGATCGAAACACAACCAGCAATTATGGTCAAGGGAGAGGTTTTCAATTCTGGTAAGGGAAATGCGTTCTGAATCTTGACAAGGTTGTGAAACGGCCTTAAATATGTCACACAGGAAACAAACGTATGTTACCACTTCAGAGTTCACTCTGAACAACTACGTTTTGGGAACACCTAACTGGAATTGGTTTTCTCTCATATAGATAGATAGATAGATAGATAGATAGATAGATAGAGGTATTTATCCTATATTAACTAATTTTTTTAATTTACTGTTCCTGGTTTGGATGATTTAGGATTAGTAGATTAACAGACTGTTTGCTGCTAATTTACCCCTCAAATTCACTTTTTCATGCAAAGAAACCAAGCTGTCTCCTCAAGTAGCTAATTACTTTGCTGGCCATTTTGTCATTTTTTTTTCTCAGAAGCTCTTTTCCCTCTGACTGAATTGCTTTGATAATAAAATTATTCCTGCATTATATTTATTCATCTCTGCTGCTGGTTATGCTCAGACATGGGAACTGCAGTTTTACTTGTTTTTCCCCCAGCGGCTATTCTAACGGGCATCTTTCCCTCTCTCTTCTTCTCTTGTAGGAACTTAATTATAAAATAAATAGAACCAAACATGAAAGACAAAATATTATAACGCAATTAAAGAAATTAATACATTTATATGCTGGATATTAGCGTTTCTCCATTGCTTTGATCAAGTGAAGCACTGTGAAAATTAAATGCTAGTCTATTTTTTGTTCAGCTGAATTTTCAAATGACTCATTAATTATAAGGATGAAAGTCAGTAAAGTACTTTATGGCAATTCAACATTTTTGCCATTCGACTTGATGGGTTGGAATTAGATCATACAGATGTAATTTACTTTTTATTACTTTATTAATAATTTGTTTTTAATAGTTCAAAAAGACTTTTTTTATTTCCTAGTATTTTCTGTGGTGGTGTTTTCTCCCATAAAATGTACTGCTCGCAAATTCACCTCCATGCAACTCTTCATTCCTTGTCCTGTATTCTCATAGGTTTCAATGCTGTTAATGCATATAATAAACTGCAAAGCAGAAGAAGAGCTGCCTAAGTATCAGTGGAGCCAGTGACACTTAACGAACAATTCTTTTTTAAAAACAGCATGCCAAGCTGGCATTGTGCTCCTCATCCAGCCCCTCTCCCCAAACCTGGAGCTGGTCTGTTCTGCAGGAGAACACAGGGGCATCCTCTTTGTTGAGCTTTGGGTTTATTTAATCTGACAATCTGATAAAACTGAGTGAGGGCTCAGACATGCAGCCACCAACTTCATGATGAAGCTCTTTTAAGGATCTTGTTTCTATTTTTATGTATTTACTAATGAGACAAAATATATCCTACTTCCGTCATTTATTTTGTAAATACCTGTGGAGTCTAACTAGGAAATCCCACCAGTTTATGCCTGGAGGAATATCTTGCTCTGCTTTTTAACAAAGACACAAGTATGTGCTTTGCCCTGAGATTTTTCCTGTTAATTTGAAGTGGAAAAAAAATGAAAACCTGCATCTCAAAATGAATGTGTTTAAGGAAACTGAGTTCTTTATTGCTCTGTACATAGCCAAGAGCTGTAGCTGATATTTACTATGCATCTGTATATGAAATGGCCCAAGCTGAGATAAACAGTTACTGTTTCCCAAGGGAAAACAAGAAAAGAAAAATGGGAGCAGTTTCACCATCGACACATTTTTGCCATTTAGCAGCCTTTACCCTAAAACAACAAGTATACCTCATCATAAAAAAATGCCTCTCAGAGCTCCTTAAAACTATGGGATCATATAACATAAATAATCAATGAAATTATATTTGTGTGCATTATCTGTGAGCCACATGCAGAGGAGTACAGTACTAGCTATTTCTGTGCTCTACATAAATATAAGACGACACAGGATAACAAGCTCGGGCTTGAAACAGAAACACCAATAGATCATAACATTTGATGAAGTTACAGTCCTGTGGGGGAACTCAAACCTGGCACGCTCTTGGAATGAAATTTCTGCCCTATTAATTTTAAATCCAGCCTGTTAGAAAAGTATGTGTGCCAGAAAATACAAAAGGCAAGATATCTGACTTTTCCTTGCATTGCTCCTCAAATACTCATTTGCTTCCTTGATAATTGAGTGCATGATGAATGTAAAATATGTCAGTTCTATGACACAGTTCATGTCCACTGCGCACAGTTGGAAATTAATGTATGAGGTGCAAGAGAAAAGGAAAACAGACCTATAATGGTTAAGTGAAATTAACTTCCAAAAATATTTGAAACCAAGCATCATACTGCTAACAGGAACATACGAAATAAAAGAGGAGATAGACTAGACTCAAACCCATTTATCTACAGGTCTGAAAGAGCACTCCCTTCTCCCTGATATGCATGATGCAAGCACAAGTTCCTCCTCCAATATAGTTAGTTTACATAAAATAAAAGCTTTAACAAGAGTGGTGACAGAAAGATCTACGCAAGAATAGCCATTATCACCCAGTTATAATTCCTGACTTGTTGGCTTATCTTAGGGAATCTCTTGCTCACTTTCTCCATTTGATCTCGAAACCAGTTGCACAATTTTTACCACGGAAAGTTCTATCCATCAGCACAGAATTTATGTTCCCACAAAAATGTTTGAGTTCAGCATTTCCTAAGGAAAACTGTTTTTATGAATAATCTAGATCAGATCAGTCATTTTATGGGCATAAACTGGGATTCCTCGAAGCACGTAGGTACTTTGTGCTTGAAGCACACTTTTCAGTGTAAGGCATTTCTATGGGCTCTGCTGAGCCAGTGTTGAGAAGTGACAAGGTTGCTTAACATGCCACAAAAATAACCTTCACCTGTAAAGTCACTACAAATACTAAGAGTAATTTTGTAGTAAGTCACCCTGACTAATGTCTGTGGGCACTTAAGAAAACGTAGTATGCTATGAAATGATTTTTATGTCTTTTATAGCCATATTTTATTATTATTATTGCTTGGACATAAACTGTATGGCAATATGGTTAAGCAAGCTATAAAGATCATATCTTTTACATTCCAACACATTAACACCTTCTAGATGCCATAAATAATCCCAAGATTAAAGCTTATTTTAATGAGAAATTTTCCAGTGGTCTCTTTTAATCAGTTTCTTAGTCTCCACTACCAATATGCTGTAGATCACAGTTCTCTTCATGATACACTTAAAAGTTCCAGTGCATGTAAGATAACTGCAGATGATGTCTCATGCTGTCATAACCTTATTTAGAATGTATTATAAACGCTAAGGAAAAAAGTGATCGGAAAGAACTCTTAGGTCTAATTTAAATGTGCAACATAAGCACCAGGGGAGAAATCATTGTGTTCAACTGCTGTAACATGCTCTAGGTAAAAATAGAGCTCTGCAACTCATTTTCACAGCAGCACTGAAAAGCAGTATTTGACTGCATTTATAGTTTATCACAAGTAAAAAATGGAAGAAACCACCCACTTAAACCTAATGTGAAATATGAGAAAAGTAACTTCTATTTACCCAGCATGTGGTGAATTTAAGCACGTGTTGGCATCTTTCTACTATGTTTTCTAACATGTTGCTAAGGTGAAATTTCATAGAGAGACAGAGAATGTGAGGAACCATCCACACCTACCGTCATCCGCATCGGTGACGCTGAAGTTGAGAATAGCGGATCCTGGAGACAGGTTCTCCATCAAAGATGTGCTGTATGAGGTCATGCTGAACACGGGCGGGTTATCATTGATGTCCAGTATATTGAAGTACGCTCTGATGGTAGTAAATTGGCCTCCCCCATCTTCCGCGCGAACAGTAAGAATGTAATACTGCTGCACTTCGTAGTCCAGTGCACGAGTCAGGTTGAAGACCCCGGTGACAGGGTTCAGGAAGAAGATACCCTCTTCATCGTCTTCACTTACAGTGTATGTGATTTCTCCATTGATACCGGAGTCGTCATCAGTGGCTAGAATGGCTGCCACCAAGGAACCTGCACAACACGACAGGACAGTGAAGTCTGTCACTCGCAAACAACAGCTCACTGGTGTGGTCAGAGCCAGCTCATCATCAAGCAGCCCTTCAGAATATGATGTGTCCGCCACTAGAAATTCAAGCTTCAATATTGTATGACTGACTACTGTGAAAAGTTTTTCCAAGCTGAAAAGGACCACTACTCACTATGATGTTTATTTTAAAGGGTGAACTAAAAATCCGCCCCCCCCCCCAAAAGGCCAGGAATGTTTGTTTTTATTTTCAAATGGGAACATGTCCAGATTAGATATCAACCAGTGCAAAACCACCTTTTCTCCTGATAGGTATTTTCTTTCTATGACTCAAAGGACCCTCTCCTCCCTGCAGACAAACATGACTTCTGAAACCTTCTAGATACTTCTTTCTAAATGCAGAAAGTGAAATGTCAGTACA
The DNA here is from genome assembly GCA_025345505.1 of Todiramphus chloris collaris. Lineage (NCBI taxonomy): Eukaryota > Metazoa > Chordata > Aves > Coraciiformes > Alcedinidae > Todiramphus > Todiramphus chloris. The sequence continues at coordinate 6,711,113 of JANVCC010000062.1, read as the reverse complement.
TACCAAATATCCCAGCTCTACTTTTTGAAAAAGTGCCTTCACAGGGTAACTGCGGTTAGAAAACTGGAAACCTTAGAGGGGTTCATTCTTCACTGTTTTCTGAAATTCAACTCCTTGTGAATTTGTGCCATTGTTTTCATTTCTTCATAGCTGCGTTCGCACTACTGACCTATCTCACTAAGGTTTGGAAATTAAGTGTCACTTTTTAGTATTTCAAGCACTAATTATAATCAGGATCAGCTCATTCCCAGGAAAATAAACCATTTAATTTCTTTTCCATGGAACCAGATGAATTACACACATTGCAGCACAGTTAACTATTTTCTAGCAAGACAATGAAAAATGCTTATCATCAGAATGAAGAATAGTGCTACAGCTTTTTTAAATCCAGCTGATCCTTTACCTCCATTTGATCACCTCACGCTTTAATGGTTCTGATTGTGTGCTAATTTGTAAAGAGGGCTGTCCTGAAGCTGGACAGGATTCTCAGCCCTCCAGTGAGTTTACAGCACCGTAAGGCAGGGAAGCTCAGCAGAGCTGAGGCCCAGGGAAGGTACAATTCCCAGTCACAGCTGTCAGACTGCAAAGGGAATGGGGATTACTCTCTGGGATAGAAAGTGGAGCCCTGAAGAGGAAAGCTCGCAGCACTTCTCCTCCAGATGAGCCCGCCAGCTGCTCTGGGACCACTGGAGAGAGGAACAGGAGAAGCTGCAGCACCTCAAGTACTAAATCAGCCTGTTCCTATGGCATCTATCCCTGCTGAGCAGGCAGGGTAACAAAGCACAACATACACCCCATCAATGATTAAAGACAGAAGCCTCATCTTAATGTGGAGGGAATTACAATTGCCATTCCAGAGAATCAGAAAATACCAGGTTGGAAGGAACCTTGAGGTTCATCTGGTCCAACCTTTCTTGGGAAAAGCACTGTCTAGATAAGATCGCCCAGCACCCTGACCAGCTGAGTCTTAAAAGTGTCCAGGGTTATTTCCAGGGTTATTCTTATTAAAACAGACTGAGGCTCAGGCCTCTGATTGACAAGAGAGAAGAGCATAGCTGGGGATCAGCAACCAAACCACCCTCTGCTACACAGACATCTCAATTACTTCCAGAGCAGATTCCTGAGGCACGGCTGATTGCACTGTAATCCCTTAATGCAAAACATCACCAAGGTTTTGGACTGAGACTGTGGGACTGAGTGCAAAAGTTGGAGGCACGGGGGTCATCTTGGTTGTCCCAAGATAAGCCTCCCACACTTATAAATCAAAGCCCTAAAACAACATGTCATTTGCATCTCCTTTGTTTATTCATATTTTAGAAGAAGCTTCTAAAATGCTTCAGTTACTAACACGGCAGACACTGCGCTTTTATATAAGCACCCTGTATAAAATACCAGAAACTTTTTATTGCAAGTAGTATTCACTTCTCTTCTGGAGACATACCACATAGCACAGTTTTTGAAAAACTTTTTTAGTGTAAATATTTTCTGTCTTACAACCTAACTTTTAAACATCAGTCTTGAGTATAAAACAAGCTCTAAAAGAAGCAAACAACAACTCAAGAAGTGAGTGATCATATTTAGGAATGAGAAATAATTATCTAAAGGTTAGATTTTCTGCAAGTATCTTGTCAAAAACAGATCAAGGACCTACGATGTCAAGGTTAGTAACTGAGGGCATGTACGGAATATTATTGAGGAATCAGTGTATAACTGTCTGCTCAATGGTCACCCATTTTATGATGCTACACTTGATGAATTAAGTACTCTGAGTCCCTGAAGACAGCTCACTAAATCAATGCTAGCATCACCATCACATCTTCATGATGGGTATCTTCATGACATTTGTATTCTGTGAGTTGTTCCTCGTCGTACGTTTCTGTTTGCTATTTTTTTAAGTTGCACTCAGAGGCTTCCATTGGGATACAGACATAATTCCTATTCTGCATTTAGGATTTATTTGAGTGGCAGCCATTTATCTATTTCCCATTGAAAAGAAATCTGACCTCAGTAGTGATAGGGATTTTGTAGGAAGTAGATTTTCAGCATGATGCGATTCTCTCTGTTTCTCCAGCCCATCTTACTGACACCTTCACCATCTTCTGTCTCCTGGCCAAGTCAGACAGGTCTGACACCACCCCCCCACCACCTTCCCCCTCAGGTCCCTGTGGATTGATAAAAAAAATAAAAAGCTCAGTGAATTTTAAGGCTATTTCTTGTATACCTGGAGTGGCATCTTCCGGGATGTCGAAGGAATACACTGGCTTGGAGAATTTGGGGATATGGTCATTCACATCACTCACAGTGATGTTTATTCTCATGTCTGAGGACTGCAGGCCATCATCAGCACGAACCAGCAAGGAGTACTTGGAGCGGCGCTCCCGGTCCAGGCGCTTGGTGGCTATCAGGTCTCCTGACTCGGGGTCAATGTGGAAGCTGTCATCTGCTCCGCTGATAATAGTGTATGTCACAAGGGCATTGGCTCCCTAAGTAAAAACAGAAGTGGTCAAATCAAGTTATTTGCCAGGAAAACCACACCATAATTTTCAGTAAGACAAGAATCATTCCAGTAACTGCACTTGGCGAATATTTTTTCGGAACAACTTCCTTTAATAAAGAGCCTTCCTGCCCAGTCCCTGCTTCAGTGCCCCAGAAAAGATGCATACGCACACAGTTTTTATTTATGAGATGTGAAATGATGAGATTACCCAGATAATTTTGCTCTACTGTTCACAGAAGGATCACATCCAGACAGTACCATAGAGCTCTGATACCTGCTTTAATTTCAAGACAGCATTGCTGAGCAGGGTAACCCAGAGTCATAGAATCATATAGATTGGAAAAGACCTTTAAGATAATCGTGTCCAACCATAGACCTAACACTGCCATGGCCACCACTAAACCACATCACTAAGTGCCACATTATAAATACCTCCAGGGATGGTCACTCAACCACTTCCCTGGGCAGCTTCCCTCCTACACAGGGATCAGTGTTTCTGCTTGGAAACACATTTACCCCTGTAAATAAACAGCCCCAAAGTAACAAATCATTTGTCATTAAAATCACAGTTCTGATCTCTTGGGTTGTGCTGGAAGTCAAAATCATTTGCTTTTGGGTCAAAGTATCTCATTTGTCCTTGGGGGGGGGGGGGAATATTCATGTGGATTTTTAACGTTTTGGTTAAAAGGAAAATTAAAGCAATGTTACATAGAAAAATGACCATCCTTTTTGTTGGTGGGGGTTTTTCTGTTTGTTTTGCCTTGTTTGTTATGTTGTGGGGTTTTTTTTCCCCATTAAAGGCTCAAAGTAAAACTTGTTAGACAAATACTGAAGCTTCCATTCAAAAAATACTAGCACAGTGCAATTTGCCTTGGCCCTGCCCTGTCACAAACACTTAAGAAAAGCCACCTGAATCCAGTCTTCACCATTGATGAGTAACAAGAAAATCCATCTACATTAGAGGTCTTAGCTCAGTACTGAATATTCCCAGAAAAAGGAATGCTACCTGAGCTCTGTTATTTTGCTTCTTAGCAGACTGACATTGGTCTTTAAGGGAAAAAAGATGGACACCTAGGAACCTGGGGTCATGTCCTTCTTTTTCCAAGACAGGTTTAAGGGCACTGAAGGTTTGGTAACCTCCAACATCACATACATTTACCTACACCCCTGATTATACCCAGCAACGTGTTTTGGTGGGTGAGTAGATATTTACCATGCCCTCTGCAGTGAGCAACAGATCAAAGAGATCAGAGAGAAAGAATTTCTACAGCTGTTTCAAACGGTCTTGCCTAAAAAAGCAAATTAAAAAAGATAAACACCGGCTTGTATTTGTGAGATAAGAGATGAGCATTAGTTACCTGACCTTAGGAGTGCCTCATGCCAAACTTTCTGTCTCGGTTGTTATTTCAAAGAGTTGGCCTGAACTAACTGACAAAATGAAGTTTAGAAAGAAAACAAGCTTCTGCAAGTGTCCTGCCCTGAAGAGCTGCATGCAGTGCTTCAGCACACACAGCAGCTGTATTCTCAGGTGTACCTGGGGGACATCACACGCTTTCCTCCAATTGTGCCACTTAGCAAAAACATCGGATGACAATTTCAGATTTCTGAGGTGACCACATTCTGCACTGACTGTTTGACTAGCCAGTGGCCTCCTCACAACGCGCAGCTATAAGCACAGCTACATGTGTTATTGGTTTAACCAAAGTAGTAACTTGACAAGTGTTAGGTGAGAAGTAAAAAGAAAAGTATTTTGTTTGTAAGATAGGTTTGTAGGTTTGCTACCTGTCTGCAAAACCTATTAAAAAAGCTGTACAGAAATTTGCCATCAACAACTGACCTCGAGAAGCCCCACAGTGCTAGAAGCTGTTGTAATTCTTAAAGCCTTTGGTACCACTTAGCACCTATAGCATATATTTCCATCTTTACTCAGATCTCTAGGACATCCTTGAGAGACCTTACTGTGGCATTTCATTACTTTAAGGGGGCCTATGAGAAAGATGGGGACAATATTTTTAGCAGAGCCTGTTGTGACAGGACAAGGGGTGATGGTTTTAAACTAAAAGAGGATAGATACAGATTACATATAAGGAAGAAATCTTTTGCACTGAGGGTGGTGAAACACTGGCACAGGTTTTCCAGAGTTGGTGGAAGCTTCATCCCTGGAAACATTCCAGGTCAGGTTGGTCAGGGCTCTGAGCAACCTGCTCTAGTTGCAGATGTCCCTGCTCACTGCAGGGGCGTTGGACTAGATGACCTTCAAAGGTTCCTTTCAATGCAAACCATTCTATGATTCCTTATTATAATAGAAATGAGTTTGAAATTTGCTGCTTTCATACTACCATTTAAAAATATTTGCAACAGGGGTTCTGTCACTTACCCTTTTGAAGCTAAAACTTTGATTCTGAAAGCATCTGTGCACGTAGCAAAGGCAGGATGCTGTTTTACTGAGCTGCATGCTAAAAAACCCTTGGACTCTTTGTAAAGTGTTTGTGTTACAAATGTTCTGGTAGTGAAATTGAAATAATTCATTTTTAGAAAAAGACTGACTGATTTCTGTGTAAGGTAACAAGACAATTCCCACTGAGTGGAGTGCTTCAGAATGGGTCACATATTAGGTGCAGTTTAGGAATGGTCAAAAAGAGGCTGGAGTCTAACATATTCCTAAAATCTCAGATACCTGTTTGCCATATCACAGCAGAGAGAGGTAGTTCAATATATGCCGCTTCCTCATCTGAAGGCAAGCAGCTAGAATTTTAGTCACAGATATGCACCTTTCTAAAATTCTAGTTTCTCTCTGTATCTCAGGCTGCTCCCAGAAAAAAAAAAAAGAGGGAGGAACAAAAAGTTTGTCATCACGTTCGTACCATCCCTGGGGGTATTCCAGTGGTTCCCTCTGTAGTAGTAAGATTAAGCACATTGATTAACAATCACAGGATGGCTAACCAAGCTAACACAAAAAAGGGCAGAAATAAAATTCTCTTGAGGAGGTTGAATTACCCTATTATTTGAATGCAAGAATTGCTTGTTGTTGTTAAGTGTAACCCTATATTTTAATGACAACACAAACTTCTTTCTGTGCTCATATAGACTTTCTAGGCGTTTCCCCAGTGGAAAGAATTAGCTCAAGTGAATGAAACAATATGATTAACATTCTTATAACTTACTTTCCAAGAGAAATTAATATATCAACTTAAATGTGGATACATTTGCCCGACATACACAGTAAGACTCCATTATTCCTCACCAAGATAACTGTTCAACTGTTTAACATCAGTTGCTCAAAGGCTTTTGCCGGTTTCTTAATAGGTCCTTAGTTGCAGCATCCTCACAGCAATGAATGTAAGCAGGTAAGATTGTTTTGCAAAGAGGTTCATATACATAGCACATATTTTTATCGTTCTTTCTTTTCCCCTCTTTTTGTTGAAATACAACCTTCTTTAGGAAAAGATAATACTGATATTAAGTGGTTCTAGTCAAAGGGTGAGCAGGCATTATCAAAAGTTTTCTTGTTCTCCAAGACTTGCTTCATATTATATTGAACACCTTGAAATTGGGATCTACAACATCTCAGCTTCCAAGTCAGTTTAGATCTCACTGTGGTCTTAAACTGAATATCAATAAATCTCTATCACAAGCCAGGCAGTCCAGCGCCTTCTTCACCAAGTCATTGGGTATGGTGTGTGCTAAGACAACAAGACCATCTAAACCCAAAATGCAGGGCATTTTTTTTTTCCATTAGTGGAACCGCTCATTAAGAGATGTTAGGAAAACATTAACTCATTATAGACAAACCAGTGCGCAGCATTCAAGTAATAGAGTATTTGTCTCACTTGCTTGTGTGTGTTTGACTCTGTGCCACTGAACACGGGTTTGTGAATGGGCCAAACACAGTCTGGCATGACCACAATGACTCCCAAGGCTAAGCTCTCATGAAGGGAACAAGTAAAAGCACGTATTTCCAGAATAGCATTTTTAGTACAGATATTCAAATACGAAATCACACTCCTACCTCATCAGCATCCATGGCTGTCAACTGCAATATTTTAGATCCATCTCCTATATTCTCTTCTACAGTCAGATCCAGTGTATCTGTGGGGAATACTGGTGGGTTGTCATTGATATCTTGAAGTGTTATTTCCACCTGTAAAAAGCAGGGAACGGGAAAAGTTTAGTGAACACTGCAAGTTAGACACTGATTGGACCTGAAAGTTACAAATCACATAATTTTGAAAGAAATCAGGTAAATTGTTCTTAATCACATGAATTAGAACATTCCCAGATCACACAAACAACAGGCAAAGCCCCTCCGGATATTAACATTCCACATTGTTATAAAATACTCATAGAAAAGCCTCTAACATAAATAAAGTTAATTTGACTTGTTGATAGCAACTTATTTTAAATGGTCCTAGTCTAGTTTATATTGGAAAAGATCCACTGATGGACTGTCATTGTAATCCTCAAAGTCGGCCCCTGGAGGATAGCTGCCAAGTCTTGGGGCAGGAGATCATTCAACCATTAAATGCTGCCTGACGTAAAGATGAGGTGGTGTAAAATTCTCTCTGAAATGTTTATATATTGGCAACTCTCTGTTCTGAGGGAGGAAAAAACACCCTTGCACTTTATTTTATTTTTTTTTTTAATAATATGTTCTCCTCTCTGTCTCAGAGCTCTTCCCTGATTACAAACATAAAAGTTTAGAAGCATCCACTCGCATCTACTTTCCTTGCCTATGCACACCTAACCAATATTGTTTTCACATGTGATAGTTGTATGCTTTTCAAGTAGTAATGATAGTTCCTGAAGGGCTACTATGTGTCCTTTATTCCTGGTTTTTCAAAAGAAAGATTGCTGCCCCGCTGATGCTAATTCAGAAAGCTACAAAGCTGGTTTCCCCGTGTTGCTGGGTATGGCATGGAATAATAAAAAAAAAAAAGAAAGAAGGAAAGATTGGATGTGGTTGGTTTACATTTATCATGGGGGGGGAAGTCTTGTTTTGGCCCCAAAATATTAATCAGCCATCAAACTCTGAAGACCCACTGATAAGAAAACTGAGTATCTGAAGGAAATCTGTCTCTCTTGCTCATCAAGGAATAGGGAAACGTAGATAAGGCTGTTGCACAGGAAGGTAGGCAAAGGTATGGATGACTTAAAGAAGATGCCTTATTTATACTATAGTAGCTGCCATGTCATTATCCACACAGGATCTCCCTGCACTTAAGTGAATACATCCAATTAGGCTGCTCTTGAGATAATCAACGCAGACACCTCTGGTGATCTCTACTGCTTCTAGTCATCTGCCATAGTATTTCCATTTTTTCATTCTGTTTTCATAGAGATCACTGACTGCCAAGCTGTTCTGACTTGATCACTAGGACTACTCCAAAGTTGCACCTTAGTGACAGAGGCTTGGCTGTCCCCACAGAATGACTAAGCCACCTAGGCTCACTTGCTGCATCTTTCCTCAAGTTTTCAGTGGCTGCACCTGAGGGTCATCAGTCCTCTCTGGGTTGCCCAAGACCGCATCCTGAAGGATGCTCCAGTTTTGTGTCCTCCCAAGGGCAACTATTCAGAGGGTCTAACACTCACACCCATGCTAGACTTAATGATGGAACAGATTTGGTGTGTCACGCCACTGTCCTTCATCAAAGATCCTGAGAATATATACTGCTGTAGGCATGTAAATACTCTGAGAGTGTATTTGATCCTAACACACCTGTCGTCTTTCTCAGAGGATGTTTCTAATGCAGAGAAGGCTGCAAAGAGTTCACCTGTTTCCCTGATAAGCATTTTCCTTCCAACAGGATTTCTTCAAAGGGTGGAGAGACCCAGACCATTGTAAATATTATGGCTACGCTGGTCTCCAGATAGCATATACATCACAGAGGGAGACACCTTCCACCTGGGGGTGGAAGCCATCCTCAGCCACCTCAAGGAAGTTGGCTTTTTTCTTTTAATTATTTTATTTTTTCCAGTGTGTGTTTGGTATTTATGCTCACAGTAGGTTACGATTAATACCAGCCCAACAGAACCTTTTCACAGCATTAAAGAGAACCTAAGGGTCTTTAAAAACAGAGAAAATATTTACATTAATATTATATCTGCTGGAAGTGCAGACAAAACACTGGTCCTATAAGCCTTATATGGCCTCTTATAGAAGGCCATTATTAAGTTATACCACGTTTAATTGCTTTGACCATTTGAAAATGGTACATAAACCACTTCATGGCCTGAGACAGAGGAACCCAGGAGGCTTCATCACTAAATTTAAATCCCTGACAACAGAAGCACAAGAAGCACTGACTGGAGCAGCACAAGCAATGCTTCAGAAACTAACCAGAAACAAACTTTCAGGGAATAAACCAGCCAATGCCTGCTGCATCTGGGTGACAGTTAATCACAGAAAGGGGAAAGATGCAGTACAAATGACAAAGGATTTGTCAAGAGGGTCCTGCCCCCCGAGCTAGCACAGCAAACTACGGATGCTCCTCTGCTCAATGTAAAGCATTCCCCCAGTCATCGTTTCAAGGTAAAGCAACTGCACAGCTCTGCAATTTATTTATTCATACCATGTATGTCATGGTCAGCTTATGTTTCAGCTGCAGGTGACATTTCGCCACCATAAGCCTTCACGATGAAAGATTGCTCTTTCTAGAAAGCATATGAAAAATATGACGACAACTGGGGTTTGGGGTTAGGAGCTGTGCATTGCCTATCGCTTTGCATAATGTAAAATAATCAGAATCCAGGAATACAGATGGCTAAGGGTTGTAGGACAAAATAAATTAATTATAAAATCAGACTCTAGGACGCCAGACAGAGACACAAACCAGTCACCTGAGAGCGCACCTTGGACCTCTCAAAGTACTGCACTATGGCCTGTCTCAGACCAAAATCAGTATTATGGTAACATAAATACTCACAGGCACTTCTAAATCTGCTAAGACTGTGATGGAAAACTGATGAAGAAATTCAAAATATTGCCTTCATTTATTTTTTTTAAGGGAAAATTAGGAAAGATTTGTTCTATTCATGTGTGCGTGTGTGTAAATCTCCACAAAATTGCCTTTCTTTTGTACAAATTCTAGTAGAATGCTTTTCTGTCACACAATTATTCTAGAAAAAAGACTGAAAATAAAAGTTTTCCCTTGCAGTTTATTCTGCAGAAAAATGCATGTTGCTTATTTACTACACCTTGTAAACCAAACACAGTAATTTTACATATCAATTTCTATGCAAACTATCTTTGAGTGTTTTTTTGTTTGGTTGTTTTTGTATTTTAGTTTAATATAGGTTGAATCGAACATAGGATGCAAAAATACAGAGATACAACAAACCACAGAGATTAGCAAAATCTCATAGAAAAATTAGCAAATTAGCAAAATCATTTCCCCATATATGAATCAAATTTCTCATTCTCCAACCTTAGTACTCTTTACAGAGCGATGCTGCAGTGTAAAGTCTTCAGTAACTTCATACTTTGTATATTGTTCTGAAAATAATTTATTGGGGGCGGGGGGGGGCAAGGAAAAAAATAATTATGATGGAAACCAGGAACAAAATATTATTTTTATGGTCAACCAAAATGAATATGAGTTTGCATTTCAATAATCTGTACTTATTCAAAATAATTTGCTGAATTAAGAAACAGTTTCTAAAAGACAAAGTTTCATTTCTTACAGCAAAAGAATCAATCCATTTCAAAAATACTAGTACCTCAGACAATTATTACTCAACTGGCTAGACAAATTCCATACTCCACATAAAAAGCTTAGCATGAGAGTTTTATTCTGGGAGAAGAAATTATTTTAGTGACCAAACCTACTGGGTTTATGAGCTACAAAGGTACGTAGAAATAAAGCATAGCACTGGAAGGCAACACGCCAAATTCTATCCGATCGTAACACCTTCTATAAACCAATGGTCTCATCTGGCCAGAATCTATCCCTCTGTTTTATTACACGTATTAACATTTACTTTCCTTTTACTTCAAGGTGAGAAGGGTTTATAGACAGAATAATTTTCTGAAGTCCTTCCATCTATCGAGTGAAAATGAGGGGGAAAAAAAGATGCTACAGGAAACAATGAGCTCATGTGGCAACATTGGGAGTCCCAAAGCGCGTGCTGTAATTCTTGCTGCAGCCACCCTATCCACGTTACACGCTCGATCAGAGATCTATAGATAGAACACAATCTAAGAAGAAAAGAACCCCCAGATGTCTCATGCGTTCAGTACTTCTTCAAACGCTACAGCTATTTGATTAAAGATCAAACAGAGTGGAAAGGCAACAGCTTTTCTTTAAATTTATATGTTGTTGAGTCATTCTTCTTCCCTTTGCTTGCCGCCGTGATGTTCACTGCATCTCTCAAGAGATACCATCTAATAATCTACAGGGATCATTGGCACACACTGCCCTGAAGACTTTCATTTAGGCATAAGCTACTAAATGATCATTCACATAAAAGAAAAAAAATTAAAGGAGCTTATTTTTCTTTGCTGGAGACTCTGCTAGAGCATTATCAATTTTAGCAGAATAAAAGTGAAAGGATTTTACACCCCATCCTTTGGCAAATATTCTTAAATAGTATAATTAATTACAATAACAGAGAAAAAATCAACTATTAATTTATCACATCCATGTACGCAACTGAAGAACCTGGCCAACGCTACTCACTTCTCTCCTGCCTCCATCTCTTTAGCCTTTTTTTCATCCAGCAAACAATGCTTCGCTAGCCCTGACAAACACACATGTACGTGTAAATTCCTTTTTTGTTGATGTGAGTAAACATTTTGGCTACTCACATCAGTGCAGTCGTGGTTGTACTAAGTGTTTGCAGGACCAGGGCAAGCATGCTTCCTCCAAACCATGAAGGCAAGGGAACACAAAGATGAAGTATCAGAGCACAAGCAAACAAAAATGCATTTCAAGAATGAAAAGAAGAAAAATCCCTTTAAAAAAAAAAAAATTAAATCTTCATATTCCTAGAAAATCTCTGCAATAACATTTCTAATAATGATAAAAACCCCATGTGCTATCCTGAACCAGTTTCCCACCTTGCTCTAACTAAAATACTGGGCAACAGTAAGTGTGGGGGTGAAAAATAAACACATATGTTTTTAAATCACTTGAATAACCAGTAATAGCAGAGCTCAGGAAGGTTGAAAACCTGAACTACAGACCATGCATATTTACAATTTCCACAACAAGATGGAAAGCCCATTTATAAAGAAAATGTCATGGGACAAGGCAATAGCTTTTGCTTAGACAGAGGCTGAATGAGGTATCTGAATATCGCATTTTCCAGGAGGGAAACAATCCCAGTGCATGCTAGTACAATAAAAATCACATTAGTCTATTGTGCTGCAGGCCAGCAAACCTGTTAAATAGAAATAAAAAGTTGTTAAGGATCCCACTATTAACAGTAGGAAGACTGCAGCTGGGGGAAAAAAAAAATGAACTCTAAAAAGGCACTGTTTGGAAAAAAAAAAAGTTTGAATGTCCAGAGGTAGCAGCAATCACTGGATCTTTGAGTTTTGGGGTAGCACCTTTGAAAACAAATATAAATCACTGTAATGAATATAATCCAAACTCCTTCTAGTACATTTCAGGCAAAGTCCCTCATTTTAAGTGACACTGACAAGTGTTAAGGCAATAAATGGATGTGTCAGCCACACACTTAGACTTTAGACACTTAGGATGTCTCCATAGGAGGAGATCAGGGCACAAGACTTAACAATTTTGATGTCTTGGCTTAAGAGTACCTTAATGAAAGAGAGAATGCAAAAGCTACACGACTGCCCACTCTAGTCAGCCCAGTGCAGATCAAACACTGACCCAGCACAAGACAGCAGTTTGAGCCCATCTAGAATAGTGATTATAGGAATATTTCCTCTGCCCTCACAAAATCAGGAATTAACTACTAATTACCAGCCTTGAAATTGTTTGGAAATGTAGGGCTCAATGCATTTTGTCAACATGTTTCATTGTCTCCATTAAATAAACATGAATGGAAACGTGATTAATAAGTTGTATATGTGAAGCTGAAATTTCCCAAGTAGTTTTAATCCATGAGCTCTAATTCCAGTATTTTAACACCACGTAACCCTTCCAGAGTTAAAACCAAATTGTAAAGTACAGTTTAGTAAGGTGTTTTGATGTTTTTTTATAAATCATCGGTATTTTCTAAAAAATGCTGAGAGATCAGAGTGCTTTTCAAAAATTCTGTGATTTCAACTGATGCCATGAGAAAAATCATAGAATAGTTTGGGTTGGAAGGGACCTTCAAAGGTCCAACCCCTTGCAGTGACCAGGGACAGCTTCAGCTAGAACAGGTTGCCCACAGCCCCACCCAATCCCACCTTGAATGTTTCTAGGGATGAGGCTTCTACCACCTCTCTGGGCAACCTGGGCTAGTGTCTCACCACTTTCACTGTAAAAACTTTCTTCTTTACATCAAGTCCAAATCAGATGTAAATCTGCATACATCACTATTTAAAATTAAAAAGATATTGCTTTCTTGTGCTGTTTCTAACAAATAATCAGCACTGCAAAGAAAAGGTGCCATAATTTGTTTCTTCTTCCCCTCTGCCCCCACCTTCCCTCCACCCCCTCTTTTATTTTTTTGTTAAGGTGACCACTGGGAGTTGCACTGCCTGGAGTCTTGATTAAATGTTTCACTGCATCCAGAACACTTCATCACGCAGCATAGCCAAAATCTATTATGGCTTTGCAAGTGACTCATGCTTTAGCTATGAAAAGACCATAATAAAGAACACTTTACATAAAAATGCCAAAAAGGTTGGTAATTTAATCTTGATTCTAAGTAGGTATGCAAGGTCTCCATGTCCAGCCTGTGCAGACAATCAGGCATTGTCTGGAACTGCGTTACCTACGGTGGTCACACTGAACTTCCCAGCAAAGCCCAGATGATACTGCCATGGAAAAGAAATGGCTTGTTCTTGTCTGGGAGCCGAAACACCTCTTTTAGCACACCTGTGGTATGACTTGGCCATCCATGCTAGGGGTCCATCACTGCCTGGGCAGAACGTTCATTAAACCCAGTGACACAGGAAACGGCATTACTAGCCTGCGAGTAAACACATGGAGCTGATAAACTGTGTCCCTCTACAAGCTCATGGAAAGAGATTACTAAAGACCAGAGCAGCATACAGAAATTAACTTCAGAAACTGTTACCTGTGCAAACAGCTACTAATTTGGTGAAACCCTGGGACAGGTTACCCAGAATGGTGTTAGAAGCCTCATCCCCGGAAGCACTCAAGGCCAGATTGGATGGGGCTCTGAGCAACCTGCTCTAGCTGCAGATGTCCCTGCTCACTGCAGGGATGTTGGACTAGATGACCTTGAAAGGTCCCTTCCAACCCAAAGCATTCTATGAGTCTATAATCTGCCATGTTCTGTTAAGAACCCCAGGAGACAAAGAAGGGTTGTATATTCAAATGCAAGTAAAGCAAACAATTCAGGCTATGTTTCAATTACTGATTATTTATTGCTCAAGCACATTACACAAATGGACCTATGACTGATGACGTTCCTCCAGCAAAGGCAATTACTTCTGCACAGCCAGCAGAATGTCACTAGCCAGGACAGGACATCAGTACCTCTGCTCTCAGCTCTCAAACACCTGCGAAGGCTCAGTGAGGACCATAGAATCATAGACTGATTTGGGTTGGAAGGGACCTTTAAAGGTCATCTCACCAAACCCCTCTGCAGTGAGCAGGGACATCTGCAACTAGAGCAGGTTGCTCTAAGCCCTGTCCAATCTGACCTTGAATGTTTTCAGGAATGGGGCTTCCAGCAGCTCTCTGGGTAACCTGTGCCAGCATCTCACCACGCTCATCATAAAAAATTTCTTCCTCACCAACTAGTCTAAATCTCTTTTACTTTAAAACCATCACTCCTCATCCCATCACAACAGGACCTTATAAAATGACTGTCCCTGTCTTTTTTACTTGTAAACAAGTAATATGTGCAGCTCTGTCAATATTCATACAGCTTAAAAAGGAGATGTATTGTTCAAATAAGTTATTCTGAACTCCATTTCAATAGGACCAACTAACATACAAGGACCTCTCCCAGGTGCAATTGCTCCTTGTGCTGCCGTCAGGGCACGGTGCATGGCAAGGAGGGCAGAGAGAGCAGAGCAGCCCCATGTGTCCCTCGAGCCCCACTGCTTGGCCATGGCAGGGTCCAGGAAAACTCAACCCATCGTTCCACTGCCTACCCATGGATACTGGGACACACACACACGCACACACACACACACGTGGTCCTGTGTCATCTCCCCAGGTAAAAGGGGTGATTTCCCCATAAAGACATTAATTCTTCTTTATCTAAAGTACCTCTAGTTACAAACCCTATTCCAAATACCTGCCAAACCAATACAAACACTTGGCAAACACTTGCTAGTGAAGTTTTTCTTCTTCCCCCCACCCTCTCCCCCCCCTTTTTTTTAATACTCAAAATATTATACATTTGGGAACCATTTAGTTTACAACTTTGCATTTAATTAAATGAGGTCTACTGCCATGTAATAAGAAATTGATTGAATTGGTAAGAACATTTCTGTCCATGCCAGAAAAAAAAAAAAAAAAAAAGCAGAAAAGAAAAAAAAAGTAAGAATTACCAATTGAAGGATGGGAATGTCACACCTCTATATTAAATAAATCACCTAATTAAACTTACAGGTGTGACATTTAAGACACATTCCATCATCAGGACAATAGGATAAATCCACTCCATCAGTGAAGGCTGCCCAAACAGCAGAAGAAAAGCTCTTTACCCAGAGCCATGGTAAAGAAAGCGTTGTAATAGTCACTTAAGAAACCACAGGGGGTTTTGTGAGTGGAAAGGAGCTAAAGATACAGGACTGAATGCTGATTGAAGGTCTACAGTGTAATGAGGGTTTTATAGTGGCAACTTCCTGAGAAGAAAGCCTGTGAGAGTCTAAATAGATTTTACAAAATAAAAAACATGATCCAAAGTGTTACTTTCTAGTTTCACATTTCCAACATGGCCATTTTCTAGAAATGCCTAAAAGCTTTTCCCCCACCGCATCGACAGGCTGCTAGCAGGGTACTTCAGGGCTAGAACCCCCAAATATTTTCACATCCTCCTATAGATTTCAGGGAAATGCCCTCCTCACCTTATTTCTCATTTGCAGGCTGCACTCTTCTGCAGCAGCTTCACATCTGCTGCTGCACAATTGGAGGCAGTTCCTCCCCGTGGCCATGGGACACTTGTGGCCAGAAAGGCTTTTTTATGTGGCCACAGACGGACCTCATTGCAGCTGCACTCAGCAGACCCAACTGACCATCAAAGGCTATGGGTGGCAAGGTCACCTCTGCCAGCTGGGTATCTGGTTACTCAGAGGATCACAAAGAGGTTCAGCAAGACGAGTCTGCTTAGTGCCAAGCGACTCTGCATGCCCTGGCTATAGCTGCAGGTTCACACTCCCCTGCCTTGTCTCTCTTCTGCGTGGCTGCTAAAGCCAGTGGAGGTCTGTTCAAATAAACACAGGTCATGTGGGACTTAAAATATATTCTACATTCTCAGAAACATTTGGGAGGGCAAGACCTAGTCCTGGGAAGGATAAAAAATAATTTAGATTCATCCAGCTTCATCCTTGGTCTAAAGGAAATTTCCCAAGGAGAGAGACATGGCTTCAGCCACCCAACGCTCTCTGGTCATTATAATCGATAATGAGAACTTTTAATAGTCAGAATCCTGTATCGATACCCCAATTGCTATATTACAGCTCCCTCCCCCTGTACCCATGACTTTGCTCTGCAGCCAGTCCCTCACTGACTTCAACGTGTTCACAGATGACCTTAAGGGAAGAGCAAAGAGAGACTGCAGAACTATGTACATGCAATACATAAGCAGAGTGAACTTATTTAACAGTTTCTGTGGTTAATTCCTTCCTCAGAGGGTTGACTGATAGGCTTTTTTCTTTTCTTTTCTTTTCTTTTTTTTTTTTTCCCTAGCTTTAGCTAGTACACTTCTAGGTTGCCTGGGAGGACAGGACGGAGGTTAACATCTGATGGTGCATGCCATCCTGCAGCCCTCCCATGGGACACTCCATGACTGACCTGGGAACACTTCACAGCCATCTGCTCCCTAAGGACATTAGAAGAAAGTGGTTGTACTGTGGGTAGTCCTAAGCAAGCCCTGATGACCAAGTCAGAAATAACACCAGCAGTTGACAATTATAGTACAAACACAGCTGTTAGGAGAGACAGTTGGACTACTTCAGACAAGCTGACCAAACCAAAGACTCCCTTCAATCAAGTCAAAGCTAACTTTGAATTTTGATAATCTTAGTAAACTTTAAAGGGGGGGGGAAAGAAGAAGAAAGAAATATACTGGCATTTCTGCATAACTTAATTTTAGTGTGGCAGGAAGCAGAAATGCCACAAGAGAACAGTTCTCATGGTATTTCCAGCACAAGTGAAATCAAATAGACTTTTCTTGCTCAGGTCCCTGTCTGATGTCCTGACTAAAGTGACTCAGTGACCCCTTGCATTATAGCACTTGGGTTTTTCAGTTATTTTCCTGATCATGCCAAACCTTTGATCGTTTGAAAGTTCACCATGGCTGGTCATTACTACAAGCCTCTGTTTTTTTTAGAAACGCATGGAAGAACTTTAGCAGTGGTGAGAATCACCAGTTCCCTTCTGAAGAACATACTCAGGGGAAAAGGAAAAAAAAACCCAACCAACCAAACAAAAAACAAACAACCCCAACAACAATAAAAAAGAGAATGTTCAAGTGTAACCAGAAATTCATCACACAGTTCAAGCACCCCTAAATATATAACTAAAAGATGTAATTCTCTCTGTGAAAGATTGAACCTAAACTTAAATCTTTGCATACATATGCTTTGTTTTGCTTCTCCATTCCTCACAGGTGACAATACATGTCACATCTTCAATAGGGTGCTTAAGCTGTAGCATGTGATTTTTGAGAGATGTACTTTTTTAATTGATCTTTTAAGTTGAACTGCAACAGCATCAGTCTTGCTGGTTTTAACTGAATCAAGCAGCTCTACATACTGGATGTACAAACTGGCCCACAATCCATGTGGAACAGATTAGAGGATGATCATTCATTGTATGCTCACAATTGAAGAATTTCAATAGTTTTACAAACAAGTATTCTGAGGACAAAAATGGAATCACTTACAGCAAAATGATTATTATATTATAGGGTAGGAGACCATAAACAGAGGATAGGCAAAAATGACTGTATTAAACCAAAGAAAGTCATCTATTGACTCTTAGTAAGAAAATCACAGCAACAAACCCGGGCATCATGAAGAGGTCTAGAAAATAATGCTGCACTTTTTCCCCCTTTTTGTACTGTTTCCCCCACTACTACCTAAATCTCAGCCCAGTTTGATCCTTCCACAGAGTATGACACAGCTTCCCCCCCCCCATAACATAGAAGAGTGCCAGAGCAAAACTGTTACGTAAAAAAAAGTCTTTTCTAGGTATGAAGGTGATAATCCTGAAAGCTTTATGAGAAAGTCATCAAGAAGGGAAAATAATAAGAAAGAAAATAAGGCAGCCAAAGAGTTCTGAATAATTAAAACAATGGCAACATTGTTAGAGATGTAATTTCATAATGAACAGTTGGTGATAGGGCAAGTGGGAAAGCTCTATTCCTCAAAGACATCAGTGTGCGCTTTACAGGAATTTGTCTGTCTTACCACAAGTAACTGCATAGGAAGTAGAGATGTAGATGCTGTGTTTAAAATATTCTAAACCTGAAAATACCAATACCTATCCAGAAACACAATGCTTTTCAAACAGCATTGGGATTTGTAAGAAAGTAGTAACATCGATTTTTGCATTTATCAATAGCTGCCTACTACAAACTTCTAGCAAACTTCTCAAACATGATTAAAGGCATCCCTGTAGTAGTAAAATGATTACTGTGATTGTCTTCCAGGGATAAAAAAATAAGGGACAGAGAAATAAGGTGATATAATGGGTGCAGTGCAACGCAGTTTATGGCTGGCTGGCTGCCAGCCTAAACTCTCATCATTATTCAACTTTCTCAGTCAGAATGTGACATTATCCAGAAGCTTTATGGACACTAATGACAAGTAGAGGAAGGAAACCCCTCACAAGAAATCTGTCTTGCTCTCAGCTCCCAAAAATCCCTCAAAAGCAGTGTATAATGCAGTCATTCCTTCAGTGATATCTGACCAAACTGTATGGAGAAACAGAAGCTGCTGCTTTGAAATTAATAATACAGAAAACACTTCAAGGGATGGTAAGATAACAGTATTTTCATTCTGGGATCTTAAGGTACTAAAATGGACATACCACAATTTGAAAATCCTGTTTGCATGGAGCAGAAAGGTGAGAAATCAATCATATAGTAACTTTAGATTTGCAAAGCTAGCACAGAAATGCACTATCACACAGTCATATTTTTTTTTCACGATCTACTGCTACAGTGATGACCATAACACTGAAATAATCTAGCTACTGTTCCCCCTATTCCCCAAAAATATGTAACACTGAGCAGATAGATATTTCTTATATAGGTATCACCAAACACCACACAAGAGCTTTATTATTAGAAGCCCAATAACTCACACATGCTGTCCAACCAGGCCACGGTAATTCCCACCATGAGATGGTATGCAAAATGCTCTAAGTGTTTGCACTACGCTTCAGGGAGAAAGTTACACGTTATGATTACAGTAATTCAGGTTAAAATAACAACAGTAAAAAGAAATGGAGGGGAAATATTTGTAGCAATGCTAATTGATGACTGGATTCACATTCTGTTTTCAGTTACCCCAAAACAAATCCTGAGAGACTCCAGCAAGGCTAATGCCTTTCACTGCACGTGTTGCACAGGCTAATGTACTTGGTAAACACCACGAAATGAATTAAAACGAGCCTATGATATGGAAAAGTTAAAAGAGTTAATTGAAACCTCTTTGTGCAGAAATGCAAATATCTGTCGAAATTAATGAGAAAGGCCAGAAGAAACATTACAGTTCTCCTGTCTAGACTGCCAGAACCTACAGTCTGCCTCACATTAATAAATGCTGCAGAAGACCTATTCCTTTCTTCTGGCTCTGGCATTTATGTTTTGCAGCCCATTACCCCTACAGTGCAACAGAGAGGACTTCACTGAGCAATGGAATCTGCCACCGTTTTAATCACCTTTGCTAACCCACGTTCTTGAGGCCACAGTAAACTTCCAAACTTCATAATAACAGCTCATAGAAACACGCATAGAAATTCAATGAATGTATAAACTGGGGGCTGGGCTGCTACCAGGCAAGCAAGCGCACAACTTGTATTCAGAAAAGTCAAGATGGGACTGAGGAGCGGGGTAACTTTATTCAGCCAAAATGTTCTGCTTGCTAGAAAACAGTCCTGGATATTCTTTTTAAAACAATGAACCCATGGAAAAAAGTTCTCATAGTAAGGAAAGAATGTGCTAATTTGAAAAGTTACAGCTAAGTCACACAGCTTTGTTTCCTATGCAGCTCAGCTCTGTTACGGCCCTTTGTCCATCAGCCCGAAGGTCTCCAAACCGGCTCCTCATGACAGTGGCTGAGCCACGGGGCTGCGTTGTCCTTCCCAACTCCATCCTGCCCACGGAGGCCCAGCTGCAGACTAGGTCTGACCCAGAGCTGGAGGGAACCAGGCAAAGCCCCCCCCCCCACCCCGATCTGCAGCCTTCAGACAGCCGACACCTTTCATGCAGAGCAGCAGCAAAGCCACAATTGAGGCCCATGGTAATTATGCCCTATGCTGCCTTTAAAGCTTTTCCCGTCTCAGAGAAAAACAAATGAACAAAAAGATCTTACAAAGAAAAACTTTACAAAGCAGAATAAGCTCTTCAGAGAGATATTCCAATGGGAAACGGCACATCAGGGCACATGGTGAGACAGCAGCCAAGCAGAGGTGACCATTGAACGTGCTGGAGGAGACCAAATGCTCCAACTTCCCTTCAGGCAGCGTTGTGGGGTCTCTGGCAACCTGGATGTCCCCACAACCAGGAGACAGGAGCTACATGTCCAGGGCATGAAAGTCCTGTTGGCACCTCTGGTAAATCCAAACCTGCTGCCACAACTCCTTCTCGATTCTTATTTGTCAGGCTGATGAACATGTACTTAATGAACAGAAGAAATGCAAATAGGAATCTTAAATCCATTTTCCACTGACAGATAATTACCTAAAGTAGTTTGACACATATGAAGACATTCTTTTTCCATTAACGTTAGACAAAAGTCTTTTCCTACGTTTCTAACAGTCCCTGCTAAAACACCACAGGCATCAGAACACCATTAGAAAGAAGCTTATGAAGCATATTAACATCACTTCACATAAAAGATGATTAAGAATATGCAAGTTGTTTCAACATCATATTCAACCACTGTATTTCACTACGAGCTTGATGAACTTTAAATTTTTTGTTCATGGGCTTAATATATAGTGCTGTTTTAATAACTTTGTACTTTGCTGCAAACCATGATTTCTAGTATTTGTAGTTCTAAGTCACAGCTGCAACATTACAAATACATTGCTGAAATAAAAATCATCACAGAAAGCATATCAAAATCTGCACTAATTCTTATACAGTACAGTCATTGACCCCACTGGTATTTCCTAATTAAGCTTTCTGTACTGTACTTACTTTATATTATCGTAACTTATCAAATTTACACACATTAACACAACTCAGCTCTGATTTTTTGTTAGAATTATTGGTGCTTCTTATTAAGAGTAACTCTACTAGCACCACAAATCCGATAATCAGTTTGACAAATAACATCATCAGACAAAACAGAAATCGAGCAGCACTTTAATTTTTTTATTCCAAACTTGAGCTTATTTCCTGCTATTGAAATCATAATTAAATTACATCAAAATTCCCGCTGGTGTAAAGCCTATTGACTTCAGTAACTATGCCAGAAAGCGGTCCATTATGCTAGTCATCTGCTACAAAACAGAAAACAGCAAACATGTCAAAAAATAAGGCCAACTAAAAAGATTTATTTTACTCTTACCACATGCCCCTTCGAATTGTGTAACTCTGTACAATGGCTGTGATACCATCTTGCTTCTCTAAAATGCAACTAAGAAAAGGTGACTACAAATTTCAACTGACGTGTTTTTTCCTGAAGGCATAAAAATCTTCTTATTTGTACAACTTATGCACCACAGCAACACAAGTTGTATGTCTCATTTGGCATCGTGCCAGGTAACACTTGACAAGTGCCAAATGCTCCAGTAACCTACATAATTTTTACAGCGCTGATGCCCAAGAGGAAAAAAAGCTGTTTGTTTCTGCATTTGCTACCAGATACAGCCTTAAAATCCAACAATGGATTTAGGGAAGGGCTTGAGAGTGGAGTGAGTCATCCTCTCATCAGACCCTATTGGAAAATACACCTGCGCTTATATGGTACAGTTTAAATCTAAATTAAAAATAAAAACAGCTAAATTTAATTCCTAACAGTTTATTGATGCACATCTTAAAAACAAGAATAAATCAGTACATCTCTAATTACAGCATCTTCTCTTAAGCCTTTGCATGTGCTCACATTCACCTGGTCGACAATAACCTTAAAATGACCAAACATCATCTCACAAGTTCCTTAAAATAAAGGAAACAAATATATATATTAAGTTCACACAGTGGGCATGAACCCACTGATAGGACTAAGCTAATGATTGACAAAAGTTCAGTTTAAGAAAGTGGTATGTAGTAGGACTGGGCTTTATGTTTTCAAATGCAAAGAGTTTGTTGTGAAACTGGAAGAGCCGCTTTCCAGGAACGTATTAGCAAAAGAAAAATCTTCACTGGAGAGCTTCATTTTAAGTATTCATTGGCTAGCAATGGTTTTTTACAAACAATGAATTTAATAAAAATGTTCTGTTAAACATACTTTAGTTAAAAGTCTCCTCAAAACAAAAAGTTTACGGTCAGGAAAAGCAAAGCACCACATTTCAAACCAAAGAGAGCTGTCAGCATTAACCCTTCCTGATATTTTTGGAAGCAGGTTTCCAAAGGTATCAAATTAACACACAGTTCTGAGCAACCCTTGACCAGCTGCATGGGGGTCTCAGCAGGAAGGATGGATATCCAGCAGAGTCACTTCAGTGGGAGTTTGAAATGTGAATACCTCAAAGCTGAAAGCTACTGAACATCCTCGAAACCTACGTAAAAGTCGGGAGAAAGATGATTTCAAATAGAAGGTAAAATACATTCAGTATTTTAGAGAGACCGCCTGTTTATTCCCAGTTGCCAGCTTCACGTAGAGCGGTATCCTGTGGGAACGGCTGCCCCCCCTCTGGGTGCCCACTACTGCAATTATTTCAGGGCAGCAAACAAGAGCTTTTATCTCAGTTTCAGTCTCAGCTCTGCCAAGTACACGTGAAACAAGTGGAGGAGGTCCAAATATTTAGCTAGATGTACAATTTGTACTGGCTGCGTCCTCATCCTAGTGAAGCAACGAGGGTACGCACCTTTGCCATGCAACCTCTACTTGCTAAGATACCCTTTTGGTTTTGGTTTTTTTTTTAATTCTTTGGAAAATTCTGTGAGATATGTTGCTTGTAGCTTGCTCAAAATGCAGCTGCACACTTATAGATGGGTTAACGTGGCTTTGGGTGCATTAATGTAACAGTATTAAATAAATCTGACTTATTTAGGAAGAGACTAATACCGCTTTCCTCGGCAAAGTTTTTGCCTCCTTGCACACTGGAATGTGGGATTCGCAGGGTCTGCTGCTTCCTTACGGAAAGAAGAAGAAACAATCACCTGAGTTATCACTCCCAACTTCACCCATAAATCTCCCCTCCTCTTCTAGCTACTGAGAGCACTGGTGGTGCTGCAGCAAGTATAGTTTTCCAAAAAACTACCTATTTCCTTCTATTTACTCAGGTCACTATCCCTTCCTAACCTCACTATTTTTATTTCACTGCAGTTAATATATGTCTCTGTATATAAGTAGGCAGATTAAATACCAGCTAAGGTGTCTCTCTTCTTACCATTGAAAAATCAACTAGTTCCCTTAGGCTTTCTTCATTAGCTTTATTCTCTACCTGCAATTTTCTCATAATTTTTACTTCTGTGCATCCTTCAATATCCCTCCTGAGCAAGCAGGCAATGCTGTGTGCAATGCAGCATGACAGCTACGCGTAGTCAATATATTCTGATGTTTTACAAGGGACCTTCCAACACATGCCCCTGACATGGGAGGTAGGAACTGTTTAACGTGTCTCTTCCGGAGAGCCGTTATGTCCTGGCATTTTGTTTCCATGTCATGATGGATCACTCCTGAAGGAGAAGCAAGGAGGGAAGGAGGAAAGATTATGCTCATTCCCAAGCCACTGGCATGAGTTTTTATGTAGACTTTTTTCTAGAGGAACACAAAAGGAAAGAGATGCCACTTAGACAACCAAAGAAAGGGTTTCTAGGCACCTAAAAGACAACAAGGAGATAAAAACCAGCAGAAAGCCAACTGTGTAAAACAGACCTAATTTTCTGCAGCAAAGGAGCAATGGACCGTGTGTACAGGGGAAAAGCCACAGATGTCACATCCTTCTATTAGAGGGGATCTTCCCATCTGAACACAAGCCCATAATGTGCCCCAGCTGTAGGAAAGGCTAACAACATGCTAGGGCATAAAACCAGGAGTGCTGTGTGTATGGTACGACAAATAATCCTTCTGTTTTGCTACTCCCAGGCCCACCTGAGCTACAGCACACTCTGATCAAATTGCAGTGCAGAAATTCAGTAATAGTGTGGATCCAAAGGGAAGGGCTCAGAAAAGAGCAACAACAATGACCATAGACAATAAACGTGACCCATCAACTGGATGATATTGAAAGAGGTGAGAGACAGTCCAGAAAGACACGACTGGGAGAAATTATATGGAAATAGTCTTAAAGCATGAAGAGATGAAGAATAAACTGTTCTGTGTGTCTAAACACGAGAGGACTTAAACAGTAATAAAAGCAACTAAGGTCAGCAACAGGAGGAAATGCTACAGCACTGCAAGGGAGAAGAGTCTGGGAAAGAGCAGGAGAAGCCAGGAACAACAAAAGCACACCAAGTCCTGCCTCTGTGCTGGAAAACAGGCAGGTTCCTCCCAGTCCTGCGATTCCGGAACAGTTCAGGAAACAGTTTAGTTGAACAGTTACTACCAGCAGTTGATAAGACCAATCTGGCAGAGACCTCAGTGAGAAAACTGAGAGGGTGAACAAAATGAAGCTTCAGACTGCTGCACGGCACCATCCCTGATGTTCAGGATACTTGTCTGCATCCCTTTTAAACGCTGCATAACACAAGCCTTTATTCAGGGATATTTCAGTGTCAGCACCACCTTGAGCGCTATCTCCAATAAAAGTCAAGACTTCATACAAAAAACATCTGCATTTGATTTGCTCTTCCTGCTGCTCTGCACATCACCACCACAATTACAAACAGAAGTATTTGGCTCTATGCCTTGCCCTTTTATTACTTTGCTATGCTTCACTGCCAATCCTTATGGCAACAGAACTTGCAAAGTCATGGACTCTTAGAAAAAATAAAAAACCCAACGTCTTATAATACTAAAATGCTGTAGAGTGAGATTCCTCCTACTTTTGGACACTGTGGGGTTTCCAGGTATTGTTTTTGTTTTAATTTAATTTTATATTTAATATAATAGCCAGAAATATGAGTCAACAATAGTAATTTGGAGATTTTTTTATTTTTTGTTTTCAGTCTTCGGTATTTCCTTTTTGCTTTCCCCAGTGCACTCTGCTCTGATAATTCTATTCATACTACAAACTCCTTGGGGCAGAGGCAGTCTTCACTGTGCATTCTTCAACCGAGCTCACAGAAGAAGGTAGAACACGGCACTGTGATCCTTGCTAGCACACACCGGATGTTGCTTCGTCATTTGATCTGAGCGCTCTCCTAGGCTAAGGCTGATCCTAAAGCCTGACAGAGTAAAATGGTTTCCCTACAACCACTCCAGAGCATTTCTCATGGCATCACACATGTACCAGCCAGTTGCCTACTCAGGAGCACAGGAGCTGCTGCTCACACGATGCCTGAAATGGATAGCTTAGTTCAAGGTGATGGGAGAAGTAATAATAGTAGTTTCACAGATTATAAGCATGTTACAGAAAGGGATAAACGAGATCAAAAGCAAATAACAACATTATTTGCAAATTTTTCTTTGGAATTATCCCTGGAGCTGCGAAGTGAAGAGGGCTGCCATGTGCAGTGCTTGCCAGCCATTCAAATCCTGTGCCATATGGGGCTTACTTTCCAAAAACTGCATCTTGACCAATGACTGGACTTCATTGAAAGATTTTTTTCTGGGGTGGGGTCCTTACGCACACAATTACTTAAAATGATTTAAGGAAATAAGAAGAATCCTACTGAGAGGCCTCTAAGAATTTCTGTATTAAATTTGTTAGTCAAGTTAAAACTTGAGTAACGAGAAGCACTAAAAAGTCAAACCTGAAATGGGTGAAAAGAGTCTGGAGAGCACTCATATAGATTATTCAGTGTGAAAAACAAGAGAGACACAGATGAGACTGCAGCCAAGAGTGCTGCTGTTTGTGGGAAAGGCACTGCTGTGGGCACGATGGCCCAGAGGCCAGGTCCCAGGACAGCGCTTCTCATCAGGACCCACTAACACCCGGTGCTGCCCTGTTTTAGCCCAAACAGCTTAACCCTCAAAGGCAGACAGTGCTTTGAACTTTTTCCCTGTGGAGCAAACACCATCCCCACAGCAGGACTGCTGTCTTTCAGGCAAACACAGAGGCCATTGGCACTGCCCTGACACCCGTTCAGCTACCCCACTTATTTCCATCACTAGGACAAAATTAGTTTTTCTCCTTATTCTTGCTCTTTCTTTTTCTTTTTTTTTTTTTTAAGATTATTTATTCCAGCACTGAGAACTGATCGTCCCCACCACCTGAAGACATTTGAGAGGGAAGCACAGCAGGTAAATGCTGCCATCTACACATGGCCAACTGAAGTCTTCCATGCCAGGCCTGGCCATGAAAAAGCGGGGAAATACACTGCTCTGTTCCACTCCACAAACAACTAACACAGTGTTTTAAACAGGTGCTTGATGAAGCTGAAAGCAGTGTGATGGGGGGGAGGAATGCCCTGGAAGATTTAAGTCCTATAAGAAAAGGTACATACTATCTAACCTCGTAAATGAGAAGCTTACATTGATTTTGCAACTACTGTGTCAAAAACAACCTCGTCATTGAATTATCACTTTCTTTTCCTGAACTATACACAGAGATTACATTCTGCAATAGCTCAGCTGTCAATTAGACATTTATATGACACTTAGAATATATTTTAAAATAACATTGCATACAGCAGCTGTGTTTACAGAAGGAAATATTTTTATGGGGCTCTTGGTAACAAATGTCTCCCATTTCTGTAAGTCTGTCCTTCGTTCTAATTACCTCCATCACTTTCGAAATGAAATCTGCCCCTGGTAGACAAATTATCATCTGTAAAGCTCAGATGAGTACTGTTCTGTATTTTGGCATCTCTATTTTGGCATAAACCTGTAAAGGGCAGTAGTATTTCAAGCTTCAGTTACATCTATGACAGACCATTCACAAAACCACAAATCTTCAAAATTAATACTTTACTCAATTGAAACTATTAACACTATTTTAGGTGACAGAGTACGTGATGGAAGATAGCCTCTTCCACTTTTAACCAAAGAAAGACTAAAATACAATGAAACAATGAATAATTGAACACGATTAATTTATTTTTTCTTAATGGGTTTTAAATCTATTTGCTGTCTTTACCTAATGTATGTATACATACCTGCATGTGTTTTCATAAACCTATGTGCTTTAAAAGCAAATATTGACACTATGGAGTTTTGTAATCTACACATTGGTACATTGGCCTTATACAATGCTGACCAAACCCTGACAGCAAAAGATAAATGATCTCCCAGCCTTAGACTTCACAGTTTTTACAGGAAACTTCACATGAGCTGAACGAAACCTGCAGCTCGCTCAGTCTTTACTTAACAGCAACAGCTTCTGAATGTGCATTACTTATTTATTTATCCCCACTCTGACCTTTGTGGGTGAGGTATCCTCCTCCCCAGAGTTACAGCACCACATTAATATTTTAGCAACCTTTGGGGTCTTTTACATTCAAGAAGATGCTCTGAGAAAGGCACAGAGTTCACCAGCTTCTGGACATATGTTTTCAAATGATGCATTTCTGTTGTACCTCCACATAACGCTGCAAACGGCAAAACCCTTTTTCCATACACATTACTCAGCAGCTGATGAATTGCAAGTTAAAAACAAGATATATAGTTTAGAAGAAGTTTTCATTATTAACAGAAATTATGAGAAGAAAAAAAAACAAACAAAAAAAAAGGATTCTGAAATGAACACAGGGGCCGGAAAAACACTGCCCTTCCTGACAGTGTGAAACACATCCTCTTCACTGAAAAAGGGAGGCACATCAAGAAGGCAATGGCGGATAAGCAATGAAATCTGAAATCTCAACTGAGTATTGGTTTTGGCAGTCCTTGTTTTCAACAAAAAAATGCAATGCCCTGGGCTGCAGAGGAAGCATGTGCCTTAACAGACCCCCAGAACATCTCAGGTAGGTATTTGCTAGAGAAAGAGAAATGGTTCTAAGCAAGCCATTGCTTCCTGTCAAATCTACTGAAGAAGAGAAAAAGGAGGGAAAAAAAATTTAATAATCTTGTAGCCGTTTACTTAAACCTACCTAGAATGCTTATAGGACTAACAGTTATTAGTAGGTAGAAAGGTAAGCTGCCATACAAAAAATTCCTACCATTGACAGCAATTACCTCATAACCACCTTAATTCATTTTCCAGCTCAGGATATATTTGCTTCTATTTTGGGGCACTGCAGCTTGAATTGCGATTTATTAATTGTACCATATTTCAGCTTGGCCTAAAATTTGGGTATGTCTGAGTTATTCAACCCTGCTAGGATTAGCAGTCCTAAAAACAATGCCAAGTTCTTCTGTCCTGCATTACAAACACAAAAAAATAAGGTTGGAAAAAATCTGGAAATCAACTAGTTGGTTCATCCCCATGCCCAAAGAGAGGATCAACTGTACCTGTGGTATCCCAGACAGGCACTTCTGTAACCACTCTAAGAAATCCATACTAAAAACTATTTTACGAAGTCCCTGGACATGCCCTTACAAGGCATTACTAAATACACTATTAAAAAGTCATCCAAGCAACTAAGAAATCCCTCTCCTCATGCAGCAAGACAAAAATAGGGTTTTTTTTGTTGTCCAATAAAGAGATGGAGCTGCTGGGACCACTCGTGTTTTTGAGGGCTGGCACATCTTCTCTCTGCTCGTCTGCTGTCA
This sequence comes from Todiramphus chloris collaris, assembly GCA_025345505.1. Classification (NCBI taxonomy): domain Eukaryota; kingdom Metazoa; phylum Chordata; class Aves; order Coraciiformes; family Alcedinidae; genus Todiramphus; species Todiramphus chloris. The sequence continues at coordinate 6,682,203 of JANVCC010000062.1, read as the reverse complement.
TTTAGTTGATGGGCACAGAAATAGTCTTCCTCCACTAACAAGGATAAAAATAATTTCTGTTTCAATGCAAACAGTCCAACGACAATTATTTGAACATTCCCTTTGCAGAGCACTGACTTGGTTCTTAACTTAAATAGCTATGATGACCAAAAGCACTTCGGCCTTTTGTTTAGCCTTTAGACGCTCTCGAAGTAACACAGTTGATTTAAATGTCTTGGCAGGTTGTACCTCTCCTGGTGCCTTCTTACCTTTAATTGCCTCTACTGCTATGCAATGGCATGATCATACTGGGTCAGACCAAAGGTTCACTTGCTCAGCCCTTCAACACTGCCATAAGCAAGAGCCCAACTTCAATCCATACACTGATTATTTGCGAAAGATGTGATTTATGAAAAGCATGTATAGAAAATTTTCTTAAGTGTATTTTATTACTGGATTTTGGGTTTGTTTGGGTGTCGTCGTTCCCCCCCCCCCCCTCCTAATTTGGGGCTGAAAAAATAAGTCTAAACCCATGGAAATAAGGAAGCCCCACAGGGATGCACGTACAAATAATTTCTCCCACACTTCACCAGCTTCCAGCCATTTTTCAGTTCAAGGATTCTCGAGCAGGATATAGTTTCTATATATTGTCCAACATACCCTTGAACTCATGTCGTCTTGTAGCACACACAATGCTTTTTGGCAGGGAGCTCTACTGCACAGCTCCATCAGCTGTGTAGAGAACCATCTCCTTCTGTCTCTTCTGGAGATGAAAAACTGCTAGCTCCTTATACCACTTTTTTTCTGTAAACCAATATGGTATGTGCTGTTTCAAGGACCACTCTGACAGACCAACTAGTCCAATGCTCATCTTGATGGCCTGTCCCTCAAGACCCAGGAAAATGATTTCTGAGACAGGATCAATGCCTCAACAGAATTTACTAACAATACTGGATTAGGATAAAGCAAACTGCTCTCTAGAGCTATGAAAAAAAAAAACCCAAACAATAACCCCCAAAAAATAAATCTACCAGTTATGCAACCGTTCACTTCTTTGCTGTTTCTTGCAAGAGCTGAGTACCTGCATCCTGACTAGAACCTGACAGAGACACAAACCTACCAACACCCAACAAGAGAGAAACAGCACCGGGGTGGGGAGCGTCACTAAACACTGACCGTAAGCAGAGCTCTGGAGGCCAAACCCTGCTCCCCACGGGAGAAAAAGAAGAATGGAAAGAAATGAGAAGTGACAAACCCCATTGTCTTTGCCTCATTATTTTCAGAGAGGTCTTTCAATTGCAAAAACGTCTGTGTAAATCCAAAAGCTCTGATTTTTTTTTTACATCTGCATAGGCAGATGTGCTCATGTACTGCTTTTTGTGCTACCTCAAAAAATAACTTAAGTCACAAATTACAATGATTTTGGTTTTCCGTTGCAAATGTACATTTTTCTCTCCCCACACAGGATATTGGTAAGACAGAAGCACACACGAAGAGAACCAGCCTCACAGCTCACTCACGCAAAAATGCCACAGATCAATCTCCAACTTTTATATTAAACAAACAGGAAAGGTTAGAAACGAAAACAGGCAGTGCTGGAAGTTTGCAGGTGATACGTATTTTGCACTTTGGGTGCTACTTCTATCACTTCTGAGCTCTCCTGCTGGTGAAACAAGATCAGTTCTTCAATAAAAAACAGCTGTCTGAAGCTAAACCAAGCCATGAGATAAATGATATTCAGATTTATAGCAGAAATACAGCCAACACGAGTATATAGGAGAGAAAAAAAACACACCTAATTCTCCAATATCAGCATCTGCAGGTCTTCCTTAAAACTATTGCATTAAAGAGTATAGGATGGGTGAAGCACCAACAATGGATAAAGTCACCGTTTTATTCATCATTTGTAACAGGGACTGTCATGGTGACATCCACTTGTGGCTTCTGATCTCTAGTTCCCTGCTTCTGGTAAAGGAAAGGGAGTTATTAAAAAAGACAGACTACAACAGATGACCTTGTTTTGGATCAGATATGTAAAGCTAGAGACCGTAAATATTTTTATAAGTATATCTTCATGCAAATGAGCCAGTAACCACATTTTACCTCATTCTAACCTATTATGAGACTATAAGGAAAAACACTGCCACTGAAATGAGCAAATCCAGGCAAGTTTTCCCTCCTTGTGCTGGAGTTATATAGCCTTTTAGAAAAGATTAGATCTCTTTGAGATGCATGTTAATAAGCAAAGGAGCTCTGTGGCCTGTGAAAGCCAGGGATCAGGCTGGGTGTCATGGTGGCCTCTTTGGTCTTGAAACTATTCATCAGCTAATCCCCTCTTCACGGCCACAGGACACAGGCTCCTGGGTAGCAACAAATTGGTGCATCTCTGATGCACAGAAAACCCCAGTGAGGTTTGGGAAGTGTGGCTTACATGCTCAGAGTCTGGCTGATCCTTGTGGAATTCAGAAGAGAACTATCAATAAGATATACCAGGGAAGCTTCTCCAAAATTTGAAAATCAATAGTTTGGAGAATGAATAGCCACTTCCAGGAGGCATTTAAAAGCAGCTATCAAGCAAATTACATTAAAAATCTATGGAGTTGGTAATTATTTTCATAAGTAATGAATAATAAAGGCCACCATCTGTGCATCCATCTTCTACACGGTAGCTCTGAGCATTACACAATTGCATGCTGAACAAGTGTTCCTGGAAAACAATGAACTTGCTGCCTGACCTGCTCAGATAACCTTTCATTTCTTAGCAGTCTGTGTCTATCTCCGGTGCACAGTCAGTGGTGGCCTCAGAAACAAAGTGGACCGCTGAATAAAACAGCAAGGGGGAAAAGGGGGAATCTGTGAAAGTACACCGGCAGTTTATTGTTTTCATGCAAAGAAACTTCTGTTTATATTCTCTGGGACTAAAAATGGTTCCTGCCCCCCAGAGCTACCAGGGCTTTCTGAAGTTATCTCTCTGGGTCTCCAGCCGTCTCTCTGTGCATGTTTCAATAACCTTTACTTCTGCTGAATAATTCAACAAAGCAAAGATTTGCTATTGGCAATCTCTAATCTGAAGGAAAAACCTAAAGCTTGCATTTTGTTTAGGAAAACTCTCAGGGTGGGGGGGAGAAAAAAGTAAAAATCTTTCCTCTTTGGGAACTGCCAGGATGAAATTCAGTCCTGCCCAGAGTTTTGCTTATGGGAAATACAGCTGACAAAATTACAGGCCTAAGGGTTAAGATGACAGTGACAAATACAGTTCAGTGACAGTGGTGATGGCAATCCATCCAAAAGCCCACATGCCTGCCGTGGCAGAATGGCAATGGCCACATGCATGAAGAGAGCCCACACTGCCCGCGTCTGAAAGGGCACAAGGGACTTTGAGAAAAAGGTGGGGTTTTTTTCCTACCTGATTGTAAACTCAAGTTAAATGAAGCTCTGCTTTTAATACTGCCTGGAGGCCAGGTCAGGCTGCTGTGTGCTGCAAAAGCCTGACCAGCACACACCTCTGATCTCACCCACCAAAGATAAATTGACCAGTTGTTTGCCATCATCATTTTCCCTTCCAATACCTACAATTATTAATCTGCTGCTTCAGATCTATCAGGAGAATACCATGAGGCAGGACGGCACCGCAGCTCTCCAAAACCGCACAGCATCAATCTTCCCCCAGTTGCACCCTGGCATGAAATCATACTGACATCATGCAACCTGGAGCTGCACAGAGAGCACAACCTAAAATTTAAAACAGAAGCTGTAATAGGATATGTTTTCATTTGCTACCCCTCCATATTTAATAGAGAGTACATTATCCTCCTGTCCTATGGCAGACTCACTAGACTGGGATGGGTTTTTTTTTATTTTTGATCTTCATCCATCGGGCAAAATGTCATCGGTGATGACAGTACAGCTCTTGGTAAAGGAATTATGTGTTAACTTGTGCTCCCTCTGCTGCTCCTGCTGCAGTACAGCAAAATACTGCTTGATCGAACCTAAAGATCGACGGGTTTCCTGCCAATCACTTGGTTCTATTTCACTAATCTTTTCCGCTCTTTTTTTTTTTCCAAGAGGAGAGGATTTTAAATGAGAGTAGTGAAGTATGCAAACACGAAAGCCTTGAAACAAAGTGATTTCTAAGCCAACAGATCCCAGTGGCAGTCTAAGCTGCACAGGACCCCAAAGTCCTTCTGGCCCAGCTGTGTGGGTGACATGCTCCAGGGCTTGAGGTGCCCCCTTCCCAGTGGGATGTGGAGCTTGTCAAAGGACATGCAAAGGACCTGCACTTGCAAACACCAGCCATTTGTCCTCCGTGGGCTGTGGTGGGAGCATCTGTAATGCGGCAGTCACAGGGAGCCCAGCTTTCTGCCTTTGGCAAGGAGGTCTTCCCTGCAGGGGCACCACATTTTAGGGGCAGAAGGGAGGGAAGAGGAGGTTTTAAATATTTAGACAAACAGTAACCATAAAACTAATTATAGCTGTCCATTAAAATGTAACAATTGGTCACAAAGCCTAAAGAAAGGAACATTTCTGCAGAATTATGGATCATTCAACCCAGTTACAAACAAAGCCTTTCAGGAGATGGTTTGGTCATTTATGGTTAAGCACATCCTTGGTTTCTACAGCTTAGACAGCAACAAGTAAAATAACAAGTGGTACTAATTAATCACAACCAGCATCACTCGGACCCACAGCAAGACTATTAAAACAAGTAACATCATATATAAAATATTATGAGTAAAGGGGGGAAAAAATACCCAATTGTGTTTACTGTCAGAAAGAAACTAATTTTAGGAGAAACACCAAAAAGGAAACAGGAAGAATGTCACTGAAGAAGGAAGGCTAAGCAAGCACACATACACATTCATTTGCTTTGAAGCCTACATCCTGACTGTCTCAGCAAGTTCACTAATATAAATAGAATATGTCTAGTAGGTCTAGCAATGAAGCACAAACTTTCTCTACGTATATTTTTACTCGATCTGGAGAAAATACTTCCCTCAGTATCTAGTGTTTTAGGATTGAAGGTTGGATAGTTTTCCTTTTACTGTTTGCTTGCCTGTTTTGGTTTTTTTTTAGACTTCAGCTCTAAGGTACCTCATGAGATACTATGATGACAGAAAAGTTACAGCGGTGAGATTGAATCCAGCCAACTGCAAGGAGAGTCTGTTGCAATTGATGCACATTAAAATAAGCAGAAAGAAACTGATACGTCAACTATCAACACGAAAATGTTGAATTCATGTTATCCATCTTCCCTTCCTGAAGAGAAACTGTGCTGACAGGAAAGGCTGGAGGTTGTGCCTGAAGTTTCCTTATCTCCCACTTTACACTGGTTGCTGAGGCCTTGCACTGACCTGGTGATGCTTTATATTTTTTCAAAGGGATGTGATATAAATAATTTTGTTAGAAATCTATTTGGCATTCAAAAACAAGGGAAGGAAGCCTATCATTCTACTGACCATAACTTTAAAAAACAGAGGGTGTAAGGAATGTATGCTTCTTTGATAAATCTTCCTCCCATGTATATACCCATATCAGCATTTCCTCCTCCTGCCGATTTCAGAACAAAAATGTGCAGTTTAAGTGAACTTCTATTTTATGCCACAATAACCTATCATTCAGTGGTTAACAAAGACCACTTGGAATTCATTTTCTAAAAGACAGCTAACCAATCCCTGTAATTCAAAAAGACTTTTTCCTCATCAAAGCACTGCAGGATCACCAAGAAAACATTTCAGAGCTCAGCATCCAAGATGTGGGTATTATGTGTGACACAAAAGTATTCTGAGAAACTCAAGCCTCTGGGATGACACTGTAGCCATGATTCAACTTTTTGGCAAGCTCGCCTTCTATCATCATCTGAAAACCATCTCAGATAACCTCCAAAGAAGATCCGCACAAAGGTCTCCTCTTCCCTTCCTTTCTCCTGACGGAGAACAGTAATTTACTCTTTTACAGCAGAAATAAAAGAGGACTACAAAAACAACAGCAAGGAAAAACAAAGTCTGTTTAAAAAAAAAACCAGATATCCAGCATGAGCTTCTCGGCCAAGCTTGAGGGAATCTCACAGCTGGCTGCTGCCACATCTCTGGATGGCCGAAGATTCCATCTGCTTTTACCATCGCCTCCATCTTCTGGCTTAGACAACAGCTACAGGTGCAACAACACCAAAACCGGAATGAAACAGCCTAAGGAACGTGTGCGCCTTCTGGTGTAAGGATTTAAGTAATAATAGGAAAGCACTCGATGGATATCGCAGCTCAAAGTCACAGGATGACACACAACCTTCCAACACAGCAAGATGTACAAACAAAAACTATGTTATTCAACAGCAGCAAGACTTTTTGACTGTGGTGTTTGGTAAATGCAGTCAAAACATCACGTTCTGGGCTTGCTACTGATACAGGAAAAATATTTGGGGTGTAGGAACCCAGCTGCTTCAGATTGATAAACAAAAACACAGTATTCAGCTGTTTTCTCACTTCAGGGTATTTCACTTTGGGGGGAATTTCCTTCCCCTTAGTTTTTTTTGAGCTCTGTAAAACATAACCTTTTGTCACCACTTTTTCCCCACAGAAGCATCCCTGCCAGAGGGCTGGACAGAGCAGGCAGATGGGGAGGATCCCACAGCCTTTCACCACCAGGTCACAACTTGGAGATACCAGCCACGTATCAGGTCACCGGAAACCGCCACCCTCTGATGCCCAGGGACAGGGGTTGCCCACAGCACACCAGAGATCAACAACTCAGAAAGACAGATGACCTACAACTGCTAAAGACATTTTAATATTTAACAAAATATACCTCAGCCAGGAAGACTGCTTACAAATCATGGTGACATACAGGTTTGGTTTTTTTAAATAGGAAGAAAAAAACCCAGAAATGTTATGGGTGCCCCATCCCTGGAGGTGTTCAAGGCCAGGCTGGATGAGGCTTTGAGCAACCTGGTCTAGTGGAAGGTGCCCTTGCCCATGGAAGTCGGGTTAGAAATAGATGAGCTTTAAGGTCCCTCCCAACCCAAACCATGCTATGATTCTAAGAAAAGTATATTTTCAAATATAATAAAGTGTCCAAGGATTGCACACATATGTCTCAACTTTAAGGAGCACTTCATGAATCAAAACTGGTGATACTTCAATTCTTTTTGAGGAGAAAAACCCATCAGGCTCTGCAATAACTCAGATTACTTTCAGGACATAACACTCATGGGAGCAGATACTCAAATACAATTACAGCAAGTAAAACTGTTTACACAAGCCTAGTTAAGGGGAAGATTGTCAGACGACATCCCAAACCCTCACACCATTCGTCACAGAAACACCCGGCCCCACGCCTGTCCAAGGTGGCAGGTGGGAAGGGAGGACAGGACTTCACAGGGACTAAGCCCAGTCCTGAACTTCTGGGAGGCATTACAGCTACAAGGAACTTTATTGTACTTGGGGGAATGGCAGAAGACAGCGTGTGTTTACTGAATTTCCACAATCCATAGTAATTCCATAATAGATTGTTTGTCACCTCTTTCTGTCACCCCTATGTATGCACAGAAGGAATGCCTACAATTCAGGCTGTGAGTGCTGAGGGTCAAGAGAAGGCGTGGAAACATAAATAAGAACCTATGCTTTGCAATTAAAAATAAGATTACACCAGCAACTTCATTCTTATATGCAAAAGACAGTTTGGTTATTACTAATTTTTTTTTTTTTCCATCCTCCTGAATTTATTTCTTCATATTTAGTTTTGAACTGGCATATTTTCTAAGGACACTTAAAGAAAAACCTTGCCAAGTATTTTCTGTCTTGAATTCGTGAAAGAGTACATTTCTGATCTTTCCAAACTACGGTCCCTCCTTAAAAAAAGTGACCCACACGGAGCAGAAGTGGCAAAAGCATGCAGTGACTCATAGAGGTTAAAACAAAAAAAAAAGGTGGCATTTTCCTTCAAAAGGAAAACACAGAACACAGTCCACAGCTCTGAAATCTGGAGGCAGGGAGCTGCTGCTCCCCAGGTAACAATGGAGAGAACAGTAATTTCTCATATTAGTATGGTATATATGCAACACCAGAGTAATGACGCAGGGCCCTGACCTCTCATTCCAAGCACACGTCTTAACTTGGCACAAGGAATTTGTCCTGTTGCATTGTCCTGCCGATGGAGCCCAGCTTTCTACAGGAGTTCTCTGCATTTTTGGCAACCATTACCAAGTCATCGCGATTTTTCATTTTCCTAAGTATGCTGTCAGGAAACAAAAACAAGCCAAAAGCCCAAGTGTCAAACTTTGTTGAGTAAAGTATGCGCACAGAAGAGCGCTGGGAAGCCAGCTCTGGTCAGAACACTGCACTGTAGAGTGGTACTTAAAGGGGCCTACAAGAAAGATGAGGATAATCTTTTTAGCAGAGCCTGTTGCAACAGGACTAGGGGTGATGGTTTTAAACTAAAATAATTAGGTAGGTAGGTAGGTAGGTAGGTAGGTAGGTAGGTAGGTAGGTAG